>JBAMJR010000310.1:285000-495000 GCA_038501785.1 Myoxocephalus aenaeus | reverse complement strand
ACACTTTGCTGCTCGTTTTGAAATATGTTATTTCAGACACTGAACTCCTTTAAGACTGGTCTAAAAACCTTTTTATTCAGGAAGGCATTTTTTTTATTATGGGTTGCTTTAACTATGTTTTAACTATGTTTTTATTTGTTTTACTATATATTGGCTCTGTGGCACTCTGAGTTTCTTTTGAAAGAAAAGAGCATTTAAAAATGAAATTTATTATTATTATTTGTTTAAATTAGCTTTATTATTATCAACCACACAAGATATATCTTTAGATTAAACCTGAGACTATTACTACACAGAAAAATAGGATTTTCTACAAAACGTGGTGTTTGTTGTCAAATTAAGAGCCAATCATCTCTCTGATGTGGCAACAGTTTCCCATCATGCATTGGGGCCAGCGGCCGCCTCGCTCTCGTGAGGTCATCGTTGACCACGTGTTCATGACGTCAGAGCAAGAAGGGATCAAGTCGGACACAAATCTAACCTGCATACATTGTTTCATCTCCAACGAGCCTTTTATTTTCCAAGTAAAACGACTTACTTCCGGTGTTTTACTTGCTGTTTGAGGATAACTTGACGGAAGTCGCTCCCTATTGGCTGGCGACGCGGAGGGCGGAGCCACAAGCAAGTTAAACCGGCTGACAGGCAACTCGTCATCCTGCATGTCAGGCCCACGTGCGGGATCAAATCACGGGGCCTGACAGCAGTTTACAGGAACATAAAAGCTTCTGACGTGTGTGTTTGTTTTATTTGATTATTAACTGATTATACACTGATTAGTATTATCAGACCACGTGTTATAATCGTGGAGGCAGGAACGTTGAGGAGCACGTGAGGTAATAATAATCATGATACTAATTATAACTTTATTAATAAAGCACCTTTAAAAGCAGAGTGCAAAGTGCTTTTTTTTTAAACAGACAAAGCAAAACAACAGAAAGCTCAACCTTGAGGCCCAACAAAAGCAAGACAAAGGTCAAATTTAAACCCTGATTATAAAACAGTACAATAAAACCAATCAAGACATGAAATAGCATAATAATAATAAAATAAAGCAGTAAAAAGACGACATTACACACAAGCCAGCCTCTAAATCGGTGTCACGGACTCTTTAACGGACGTAATTAACTGACTAAAGTACACGAAGCCGGATGCAAACACGGCAGTTTGAACAGCGTTTGACCTGTCGGGGATAAAACCCACGCGGCGTCCTGATTTATAGACGTGGCCTCACACAGATCAATTTTCAGATCGCTCCCTGAACAGATCTCACAATCAGCAGGTGGATTTAATCGTAGTTCAGCTTTTTGCAACCGGTGAACAGGAAGTGACCACATGTGGACTGAGGAGGACGTAGAGACGCTTTCTGGAAAGCTTACGACCTACAGAATCCTTCAAATGCGCCAAAACAGACAGACAAAGCCTCAGCAAGAAATCGAGCACATTGCATTTTTTTTCAGCCCAAAAACTGAAATATGACTTACTTATGGAAGAAACGATACTTGCGTGGTATGTTTTGGTGCATCTACTTGAGCAGAGCCCCTCTGTTGTGAAACCAGAAGCGTTCAATGTCCAGGAAGAAAGTTAGGGCATTTTTGCTTTCAGCGGACCTAAACCTACGGTTCACGAAATCGATGCCGTATACGTCTCTGGTAGCGACCTGTCAATCACCTTGTAGCCGCCCAATGTCAATTTCATTTATTCATATATCATATATTTATATATTTATCATATTGCACAACCCAGAAAGAAGTGTAGCAGAGGTGGCATCGCCATATGGAGAACAGAATGACAGGCAGGAGGCTAAATGAAGCACACGTGTAAAATAAAGGTACGACATGGAACCTTTGTTTTGTGTTGAATTTGGCAAATGTGGTCGTGTTTACGAGCACCAGTCCTACTCAGAGACACTACCACTTTAGTCCACAGAGGGCGCCAGAATCAACACTAAATGAAAGTTCCTAAACAGAAGGTTCTTCTTTGACAACACAATCCATTGTTGAAATATTTAGATGCATCGTCGGCTGAAAAACACGCGTATGATTACTGGTGCAGGACGAGTTAAGCTGCTCGAGGACACACAAGAAACATTTCAAATAGAGCAGACAATCTGTTTTCAAGCATCACAATAGAAATACAGCAGAAAGGTTCTAATATCCTTTAAGGTTTCTCTTTACAGCCCATTGCATAATAATAAATAATAATACAATACATTTTCACACTAAGAGCAAAACACAACAATACCAAAAGTAGACACATGATTACATTAAAGAAGGCCAGTTGAGCTGAATAGTAGCTTGAGAAACAGTGATATATATCATAATGGCAATATTAACCATAACTACTATTTCATATTGAGAGATTACATGCAAAGTTTCAAAGGAGATTGTTGTTACCAATAAAAGAGACATTTAAAAATGAATAAATCACAATACATTCAGTAGGTGAGGAAAGATCTCCGGGCTTACTGTGTCTCCTCTGGCTGTAAATAAAGACAAAAGTACATCAGTATCAGTAACGAGAGCAGTGACGAGTGACGGATCCTATTCAACATTACTGAAGCGGAGACTAGACTTTAATTAATTTAGCAATAATAGGTCAAACAGTAGGCTCGTTCAAGAAGAACTGCTTCTTGTCTGGAATCCAGACGAGAGCAGCGGCAGCATCAGGAGGCGTTGACAAAAAACTGTGGTCTGATCGGACAGTTTTCAGCTGACTTCAAACATCACACAGGAAGTCACAGAACCAGTCACTTCCTGTTAGATCTGTAGTCTACTTGTAGTTTACAGACCTCGTTCGGATTTATTCACAAGTGTTTATATATATCTTTCTGTGGAAATGTGTGTGTAGCTGCAGCCTTTGTTCTTTTTATGTCTGCCTGTGAAATACATTACTACTGGTTTTGATATGTGTTATATTTGTATAAATAAGCTTTATTATTAGTAACCACACAAGATATGTTTTTAGATTACACCTGAGACTAATAGTCAACAATCGAGCGTTAAGTATTACAACTACACATAAAATAAGAATTTTCTACAACACGTGGTGTTTGCTGTCAAATCTAAGAGCCAATCAGCTCTCTGATGTGGCGACAGCCAGGTATTTCCCATCATGCACTGGGCCACGCAGTCGGTGGAGAGCTACTCCGGCGCCTGGCACTAAATTCTGCGGCCGCCTAGCTCTCGTGAGATTATCGTTGACCACGCGTGCATGACGTCAGAGCAGTCGGGATCAAGTCGGACACAAATATAACCGGCATGCGATCGATTCATCTCAAACGAACCCAATGGTTAGCAGCGGACCTGGACAGCAGTAACTCCAGATCCAAGACTTCGGTACGTAACATATATTACACAGAACCCTCGACATTAGTTTACATCATTCTATATTTAACAGCCTAAATCTAAATATTACCTCAGCTTTTGGCATTTTTTTCCCTCGGAACAACTTGCTCACGCACTTCCGAACCTTCCTCAGACTGGTTTTATCAATCTTCTGAGTGGTTTCATCAATCTTCCTCCAGTAAACCCTGATCAGCTGCTCAGAGAAGCATGTTGGCTTAAACATGGACGCCTGACAAGAATGAAAGCAGAAAACATGAGAATGATTACATAAATAAATAAATACACACAAGCTAATGCCAGGTTTAAAGATTCAGATTAAAACTGTTGTGGTCATTGCTTTAGTTCTGACCTCGTCTTCGGTGAGCGTTACTGCTGTTTCTGGGTCGCTCTTTGAGTAGAACCCCATCTTCATGATGGGATCCTTGTCCTTCATCCCATAGTCCATTTTAATGATCTGTCAAGGAATAATGAAAGCTTTATTATTATGTTTCATGCTCGAGGATGAAAAACTCCCCATAGCAAAAGAATAGTGGACAATTGACTGGAACAAAAGAAAATGTTGTTAGTGTGAAGGAAAAATTACATCTAGACTTGTTAACACTACTCTGAGTGATAACTATTTTGATCTGACTCAAGGAAGAGCATACTTGAACCACTCTCCTGTCCAACTGCAGCTGGACCGACAAACATCATGTCTGGCTTGGCCGCACTGCGTATGACCGGTCCCCTTAATGGCCTCTAGACACAATGAACTTTCTTGCTTAAGGGGGAATTATGAATTAACAGAGCCTGTATTCACTTTTAACAATGTCTGTATTGACTTACATGTTCACTATGTTCCCTGGACAATGCCTATTCACTTAAATGTTACTGTATTTGATTAACACAAAGCATATATTCAATATATTCAATGATACGCGGATGTGAGACCGAAATATGGCCTGAGAGCAGTCTGATGTAAAGGCCTATAAAGACCCAGGAGAGGAGTCACACGTCTCCGATCTCAGGGCTGTTGCATTTTGTTTGTACACTGTCCGACTTCGGTCCTTCTGCGCAGAAGTATCATTAAACTACAAAGACAAATTATTCGTTGTAAAGACTCCATTTTATTTCAATTGAATTTCCACCACAAACTTCCACCACAGTTAGTTGTTCTGGTGGGTCTGTAAAGTGTTGCAGCTCGCTGAAAAGAGAGCAGACGAATGGCTGGCTCGTTAGCTCGTTAGCTCGTTAGCTAGTTAGCTTGTCCATCTCCGGAGCGATGAGTGAGACGGAGGGACCGTTAGACCTGCTGGTTTTCTGAAACCAGTGTAGCATTAAAGCATGGTGGAATTATCAAGCTAGTTAACTATCCAGCTGTCTGCTAGTTAGCTAGTTAGCTTGCTAATTCCACCATGCTTTAATGCTACACTGGTTACAGAAAATTAGCCAAACAAAGTTGTCACTCTTCTGTTGATAGCAGTGAACTTTCCCACGCTGCATTAGAAGAGTGAGGATGTCTTTACAATACAACACCACTCCATCTGGTCATCCTTCACTATATTTTTACAAACATGACACCACCCATTCTATTAATATTCACACTTTTGTCTTTTTTCTGAAATCCAATTGAAACCCACGTATATGCATACACGCACGCACATACACACATACATATAAATCTGCTCTCATCTATACCTTTTTGAGATGAAATAATAAACATGCACACACAAACACACATGGACACACACCGTTCTTCCATATCCTGAATATATTATGTTTTGCTGGCTTGTATCTCACTGTTTTGTCCAGTGACAGACATAAGCAAAGTGTAAAGATGGAGTGAACACTGCTCAATACCTGGACATTATATGTGACTGTTGAAGGCGATTGTTTTCCGTGTAATGATTCTCGAGAATAAACCCTCCACAGACATCTCTGAGTTTTCATTACAAAGTTCCCACCACATGAAGTAAAAGTAATAAAAAACTCACGTGAACATCAAAGTCGTCTTCTATTGTTGTCAGTCCGGCATCCTGACAGGCTTCAACCAATTCCTTTTTCTGACGAAGTTTCATGGCCTTGGGGAGAAAAGGTGATTAGTGGGAGAGATTTTAAATTTATTCCAACTCAACAATCAGTGGACGTACTCTAATCCACATTAAATTACATTTAAAAACACTGTTTTGACTCTTTTTCCACACTTAACGTTTTTCTCACCCCAAAATTGAGCCATAGCTGGAATACATATAAAAAACTTCCCAAGTAAATGTATAAATGTGTAAATATTTTAGCGTCTATGAGGAAAATGGAGCTTTGGCAAAAATAAAGGTAATGGTGTACGCCTGCCCAGTTATTGTCAAGGGGCTGTGTGGCAGTAAAGAACAAGTTAAGACAAAGTTTCTGAAACTGTAATTTTCGTTGTGAGTCACACATCCAGGTGTTAACCAGCATTTCAGTTGATTTTGTCAGATGACATCATCATTGATGTTAACAGGTGTTACAGCGACACAAAGACAATATAAGTACAAATAGAGAAGTAAAAATAATAAACACAATAAGAGAAACATGCAACTAGTATTAGAGTAGAAACTATACAAAACTAAATAAGGTAATTAAAGACAACCCTACGAGGTGATGACCAGATAAAGTGACATGATAAAGATTAATAGCAGCAAGTCTATTATAGATGTAAACAGTGTCCACCATAATAATATATGCCGTGGTTAAGTAGTTAAAATTACATGTACACCACATGTTAACATGTCAATAGACAAAGTACACTGTGGACATAAGAAAGGAGGAGCCGGGGATTGAACCACCAACTCTTCCTCCTCCACAGCTGTTATAGTATTCACGAGCGCTGATTAAAATCACTATAACATACTCGTTCTATTGACAACAGGAACTGCTGTTGCTCTCACTGAGGTTTCTTCTCATTCATATCTCACACATCATATCTTAAAGGATGAAGAAAAGTTCAAGTAATAAGACAACAAAAAAACTCACCTCTACACCGTTTGACTTCATCTCTGTGATCATGGCCTTAGGGAGGAAGGGAGGGAGAAAAGGTGAGAGACGGGAGGGACAAGAAAGTTAAATGTAAAAATGCAACTTCCTCTCTGGGTTCTCTCTCTGTCCACAACAACACAGCAGTCATCATAAACTCCAGGCGCCTGCTGCATAAAACTCTTTGTGGAGTCACAGATAAAACCGAGTGTGCACACAAAGACAGAAATATGCAGAAGCATTTTTTCATCAGATTCATGATCCACACGTGTGCCTTCTTACTCTGAATCATCGTGTGCCTTTGAGCACATATATATTCAATATTTCTGTGAATTTGATGGATTTGCTGCTATGGCATTTGTGCCCTTAAAAAAATTGACATCAGCAAAGGTCAAGTGGCCTTTCCCTAGAACACTAACGTTGGGTGATTTTCACCCGAGCGATTGTGGTTACGTTATTTTCATTGTGTTGCTTTTGTCTGAGTTGCCTTATTGAAGGTGGGCGTGTCTGATTGAAGGTAGACGTGTCTTATTGAAGGTAGACGTGTCTTATTGAAGGTGGGCGTGTCTGATTGAAGGTAGACGTGTCTCATTGAAGGTAGGCGTGTCTGATTGAAGGTGGGCGTGTCTGATTGAAGGTAGACGTGTCTGATTGAAGGTGGGCGTGTCTGATTGAAGGTGGGCGTGTCTGATTGAAGGTAGGCGTGTCTGATTGAAGGTAGACGTGTCTCATTGAAGGTAGGCGTGTCTGATTGAAGGTAGGCGTGTCTGATTGAAGGTAGGCGTGTCTCATTGAAGGTAGGCGTGTCTTATTGAAGGTAGGCGTGTCTTATTGAAGGTGGGCGTGTCTGATTGAAGGTAGACGTGTCTGATTGAAGGTGGGCGTGTCTGATTGAAGGTAGGCGTGTCTTATTGAAGGTGGGCGTGTCTGATTGAAGGTAGGCGTGTCTTATTGAAGGTGGGCGTGTCTGATTGAAGGTAGATGTGTCTGATTGAAGGTAGGCGTGTCTGATTGAAGGTGGGCGTGTCTGATTGAAGGTAGGCTTGTCTGATTGAAGGTAGGTGTGTCTGATTGAAGGTGGGCGTGTCTTATTGAAGGTAGGCGTGTCTGATTGAAGGTAGGCGTGTCTTATTGAAGGTAAGCGTGTCTTATTGAAGGTAGACATGTCTCATTGAAGGTAGGTGTGTCTGATTGAAGGTAGGCGTGTCTGATTGAAGGTAGGCGTGTCTCATTGAAGGTAGGCGTGTCTTATTGAAGGTAGGCGTGTCTTATTGAAGGTGGGCGTGTCTGATTGAAGGTAGACGTGTCTGATTGAAGGTAGGCGTGTCTTATTGAAGGTGGGCGTGTCTGATTGAAGGTAGATGTGTCTGATTGAAGGTGGGCGTGTCTTATTGAAGGTAGGCGTGTCTTATTGAAGGTAGGCGTGTCTGATTGAAGGTGGGCGTGTCTGATTGAAGGTAGGTGTGTCTGATTGAAGGTGGGCGTGTCTTATTGAAGGTAGGCGTGTCTGATTGAAGGTAGGCGTGTCTTATTGAAGGTAGGCGTGTCTTATTGAAGGTAGGCGTGTCTGATTGAAGGTGGGCGTGTCTGATTGAAGGTAGATGTGTCTGATTGAAGGTGGGCGTGTCTTATTGAAGGTAGACGTGTCTCATTGAAGGTAGGTGTGTCTGATTGAAGGTAGGCGTGTCTGATTGAAGGTAGGCGTGTCTCATTGAAGGTAGGCGTGTCTTATTGAAGGTAGGCGTGTCTTATTGAAGGTGGGCGTGTCTGATTGAAGGTAGACGTGTCTGATTGAAGGTAGGCGTGTCTGATTGAAGGTGGGCGTGTCTTATTGAAGGTAGGCGTGCCTGATTGAAGGTAGGCGTGTCTTATTGAAGGTGGGCGTGTCTTATTGAAGGTAGACGTGTCTGATTGAAGGTAAAATAAAAGAAGAGTACTTCAATTTGCCTTGTATTGTTGTATTTTAATATATTTTGATCCGGTACATTATATCGGGTGAAATATACCCGACGTTAGTGATGGTGTACTATTTTTAACGTTAGTGTTCTAGGGTTAAAAGGACAACAGTCCAGACCTGAATGTAATACAGACACACAATGACACTAGTGCGTACCTTGGTGGGCTTTGTTTCACCCAGAAACCTGGAGTGCTGTCGGGAGACGATCCTCTTTAGAATCTTCTTAGCTTCAGCCAACTCCGGGGTGGGAGAGTGGAGTATTTGTCCAAAAACATCATCTGCAGGAGAGTTAGAACAAACCAAAGAAAGGGTCATAAATAAATAATTGGCATCATAATCTGTTTGTGTTTGTTAACGTGGAACAGATGGTGGTTCACTCCTCCCCGTGTCTTCATGGTAAAACACGAGCTCACAGCTCACGGTTTCTACAGACCTGTCAGCTTGGTGTAGGCCTCCATGTCGTCTATGGCTGTGGAGAGAGTGAACTTCTTCCCTCCCGAGCCTTCAATCTGGATGTGCTGGTCTGCTTTTACAAAGGCCTCCAAGATCCTGAAATATCACATCATCACTTTATGAAAAATTTTGCTGCGTAACATGCAAGAGAGGGAATTATGAAGCAAATGAAAATAAGCATTAACAGAAAAAGGTAAATGTTGTTATTAGAGTTATTAGAGTACCAACAAGGTAGCTACTCACATAGACTCTATGATTTTGTTCACTTTGTGCTGGTAGGCTCTTCTGTGGAGAAGGTATCTTAAGTGGAACAAGTCGTACAGATTGTCCACCTCCTGTGGAGAGCATCGCTTATAGTTTAGTCACAGCTGATAAGAAATGACTGCGGTTTAAAATCGGAAAAAAGCAGGGTCCATAGGAAGTAATTATGGGTCAATAATTTGAGTTGGTCAAATTATTTCAATAAATACTCATTATTATATTCTGCATCTGTAGAAATATTTTCTGCGTGTGATGTTGCTGATTCATATATTGGAGCTGAGAGAAAGTCCATTACTGGTTGGAATGCTGAAAGACAATCTTTATTCAACTTCTTTTTGAACTTCTTCTCCTCCTGCATACTTTCAGCTACAGAACCCATTCAGATATCAAAATGTTCAGCTCTTTAAGGACATGCCGGCTATGGGTTTTCTTGTTTCCAACTTTTCCAGTTATGCTGTACATTTCAACTTCAAGGATTTTCAGCCGTTCAGTTCAACACTTTTTGTCTTCAACACTTTTCAGCATGTAGTTCCCTTTTCTGTATTTTCAAATATTTCAGCTACAAGCTTCCGACTTTCAGCATTCCAATGCATTTTCAGCAGGAAATGCACTTTCTAGTTCCATATAATGGACACCTCGAAGGGCATTATCCCGCTTACACCACGGTCACTTTATCAATAAAAACACACTTACGCACATCTTTCCTAACTATTTGAATTGTGTTTTTATGCAAATACCCAGTAAGGATGACTTAAACAAAGAAAAGGGAAATAGTTGATAATTCATATTTTAGTTCATTAACTATAAGCTATATACTATTATTATTATTATTATTATTATTATTATTATTATTATTATTATTATTATTATTATTATTATTATATTCCGGTTAATAATGGTGAAAACTGTAAAAAAAAATAATATATTTCCCCCAACAATTGTGATATAAAATTGTCACATTCTGACATCCCTAGTAGTAATGTAGCTCATCGGGCAATCCTTATTGTTGGACCCTGAAATGGTTTCAAAAAAGAAGAAACTGCAAAGTCTTCACCTTGTCTCTTGTGCAGATTTGCTGAATTCCATCCACTTTACAAACCCTGGCAAAGTGTATGAAGCGGAGATGGTCAAAGCTGGCCTTGATGCCCAGGTGGTGGGCGTCCCTGAGAAGAGACAGAGAGAGGAAATATGAAAAGAAGAAGCTTCTTACGTTAAACTAATCAAAGCACTCTGGTGAACGCTGCACATTGTTAGAATAAGGAGAACATTGTAATTGTTCGGGGTAAATAATACATTAAGTTCATCCCTCTGCTCTACAGTCACCGTTCAACAAGCCTCACCTGGCGAGGTAGTCAAACTTATCCACATCAATGCCATTTCTTTTGTTGGCCACGATATCGTAGAGGAAGAGCTTGTCTGGACGGCCTTCAAATGCAGAGCCTTCAAGTGGCTGTGGAGATGACAGCACAACAGTGGCATTAGAATGGCTGCTGCAGCAAACATGACGATACTGATGGATTTCACTCAATTCACACAGACACGTACCTGTCCTTTAATCATCTCTTTGATGAACGTCACATCCCTGCGCTTCAGGCCATGTTCCTTCATTATCTCCTCCAGGTCATTGATTTCCACCATGTGTTCAAACATCTCAAGAGAAGCTTCCTCATGCTGCAAGATACAGATTTGTGAACATTTACACACACGAGAATTCAAAATAAATGAGCCCATCTCCACAGGATACACAGACATGAATGCTTGTCTAATTTATTACATTTGACGCACAAATCTACACAAACTCTGGTAAAAAATCATGTGGTACAAGGTTTTGTTCACATTCATTTTACTACGGTTTAGTATTTAAATGATATTGCTGACATTTATTCAAACAACAATAATGTCATGATATCATCATGTCATTTTATAGCATAAATATTGATGTTTTGGGAAAGCTATTTAATAAACATGATACGTCTCAACTTTTGTATCGCTATTGAGGACGATTCTACCTTGAATTAAAGTACAGCTCTCTGCTTTGATGGAAAATGTATCATTTACTTCTGTCGTCCTGCTACGAGACGCCGGTTGAAAAATGAACATTCAAATGCCCTTTAACCCTTCTAGTACGGCGGCAGGAAGTAACATGCAAACAGGATGCAAAACTAAAGTTACCGCAACTCCTCGAATATCCAACGGATTCTGTACTCTAAGAAGCGTAGCTTTCCAATGCCATGCGGCATTACGGTAATGGTAAAAAACGGCGGCAAGTTTGTGTGTGGGGGAGGGATGGAAGAGATAAGAGCGCAGCTGCAGCTGCAGAGAGCAGGGGAGAGAATTTGACTGGCTTTTCACTGCCTTTCACTGGCCTTTTGCGAGGTGTTTTCTTTGGAAATAATATGTTGGGGTTGTAAATAATAGTATTAGTATAGTTTCTGTAAAAGTCGGTTTCATAAGCCGCTACTACCTTCGGTGGGTGTCTCCGCTAGCTCCCCGCTGTAGCCAGCTAGCGCTGCCGCTAGTTCCCCGCTGCCGCTAGCTCCCCACTGCTACTGCCCGCGTCTGGCGTCGAGCCGGGGGAGCTAGCAGGGAGCTAGCAGCAGCGCTAGCTGGCTACAGCGGGGACAACCACCGAAGGTAGTAGCGGCTTACAACCCAACTTTTACAGTACTCTGTTGATGGACAACAAAACAAACCTAAAGAGACCTAAACATTCATTTAGGCTTAACGAGTGTACGGGTCATTTCTGGCACTTGAGAAGAAGCTCGTCTTGAGTTTGATGGTAAAAGGAGAAAGTTCAAACATAACTATCCTACAGATACGTTGGTCTCTCGTGATTGGTTCTCAGAAACTCCAACCCTGTTCCTCCCGTGGAGACGATGTGAACATGGAAACAGTGAAAGTCTGATATCAGGGCCCTATTCCTCGTACCTGGCTTACTGAGTTAGCTGGATAATGTTCAGGATAATGACGTAGATCAGGCTTTTCGGTTCCACAAAGCAAGTTTGGAAAAATCACCATAGCAACACATCGAAATCCCTTAACCTGCTCCACAGCAGGTTTACTGAAATTCACTGGATAAGCTGGCCACTCCCACCGGACAAAAAATGCCAGCTCCCTTCCTCATTGATGAAGGAGCGATATTAGTTATATTAGTTTTATAGGGAGAGAGTTCTTCCAGATCGCCAAGATCCGTTCTCACATCCTTATGATCACATACTGTATGCATCGACCGTCTCACATACTGTATGCATCGACCGTCTCACATACTGTATGCATCGACCGTCTCACATACTGTATGCATCGACCGTCTCACATACTGTATGCATCGACCGTCTCTCAGAGTGTATGCACAGACTATCAGCCGCTGCATGCCGTGCTGTTCGTAACGTTTATTTAGCGCTTAAGAAACTTATGGATGTGTTGAAAGCACTCATAATTATATGGCAGTGTTATTAGTACACCATACATATCATTATTGTAGAAAATGATTAAGGTGGACTCATGATAAGAATACAGAGAATCGCACACAATTTATTTTCACTGCTTCAATTGATTGAATTTCTGATTATGAATAATACATACATACTGATCCGCCCATACAAATATTCAAACTCCTAGTTATATGGTAATCTACACATATATGGATATACACATATATAGTACATGATACATATGCACATACAGTACATATAACCTCATAAGTATAAGTTAATTTGTATACTACTGCCAGCAGGCACATTGAAATAAATATAATCTGATTGATCTGGGTGATGAGGCACTTAAAATTAGCCGATACATTTTCCCAACACTGACGCATTTAACTAGCGATGCTTATGTCTCGCAGCGTGGACGGTGTTATGCTGCATTCACAGCAAGACTTTGCCATGATTATGGACTTGACTTCGTCATATGCGTTCATGATCATCTCCTGCTCCTCAGCAGAGAAAAAAGAGACTCTTTCTCTGAGTTTATTTGCCATCGTAGGTGTTTGAAGATCAAGGATTCTGTGATCGATGATCCTCCCTTTTGAAGAGGAGCGGGCACGCCCAATTATCCTGAGGACTGACGTCTGGTTCGAATTAACGAGACCGCTTGAGCACGGATCAGCCTTTGAGGAACCGAGTTAGCCTGACGTCAATCATCGGGGTAATTTAAGCTGGATAATAGGACATTTGATCGACTTTGTTGAACCACGTACGAGGAATGGGGCCCAGGCAACTTATCTTTAGGGGTAGAAATAGAGTCTTATATTTGAAGTTTCTTAATCAATTCACAAATTCCAAAATCACTTATAAATATATAAAATATATAATAATTTGATTGTGAGGTGAATAAAAAAGAAGAAGCAATACTATCTCCATGAACACTGACGCGAGTTGTACTTGCTATGTTTGTACTTAACAATAACAATATTGCCAACAGCGATTTTCCTCCAGGATTAAACAGGCAGCATTTTCTTTTATTGTATAACTTGAACTTGTTATTCTTGAAGTCACTGAGAATTGAGGAACACCGACACTGAACCATCTCCCACAGAGACCCATAAGACTCCTTTGGCTCAACATCACATGTGCTGCCATTTCAACGGCTATTTTGAGGTTTCTTACCTTCCATCCTGGACGGGTTTGGTGGATGAATGTTTCAAACTGATGGGAAAAAGGCCCATGTCCTAGATATGGATAAATAAACAAGAGTTCATTTTAAAAATTTGATTACAAAAGAAACATTTAAAGATGTGTGAACTGGTAGCTGGAGAGGTGTGTGTGTGTGTGTGTGTGTGTGTGTGTGTGTGTATGTGTGTGTGTGTTTAAATCACATTAAGGGGAAAATAAATTCCCCTCAATGATTAATAAAGTAATTTTTCTTTTTCTAAATCTTTTCCATTATTATTGTTTGCTATTAATGCAAATCCAACATTTCGCAGCATTACTTTCATTAAAGCAACAACATACCGGTAGTCATGTCATACTATCTATATATCTCTGTGCTTTGAGTCCTTAAAACATTTTTTCCATCCAAATGCAAATTCAACAGAATTTCCCTAAATATTTGACTTCCGCTGTTAGTGATGACTCAAAGAGACAATGACAAATAACATCTCAGATATTTACTGCTCACTGTCTGAAAGTGTGAGCCCTTTCCGTATAGTTATGTAATAATCACACTTAAAGCATTAAACCTGGATGATCTGCTACTGTTGGTCTAATTAGCTGTAGCTCAACAGAATGTACATGTGGATGTATTTCTATCGTCTGCCTTCATGCATGAGATGAAATAGTGAGGCGGTGTGTGTCACTCACCCAGGTCATGGCAAAGACCAGCAATCTGCACACAAAGGACGTCTCTGCCAGTGATGTTGAGGTCCGGCTGCCTTGTTTGTAGAGCTTTTACGAGCTCTCCTGCCAAGTGTGCCACCCTTTACCCCGGATACAACACAACATAAAACTCAAGTATCCTGCTGCAAAGTATGAACATCTGTTATATATATATATATATATATATATATATATATATATATATATATATATATATATATATATATATATATGTGGTGTGCAATGTGTTTACTTTGGTTTTATTGGTTGTTATTAGGTCCTTTACTGCAAACCAGTCTTTGCTCAATTTGAAGTGACTACCTGAAGACATAAAACATCTGATGAGAGCAGACATACCCAATCGAGTGTTCAAAGCGGTTGTGGGATGCTCCTGGGTAAACAAAGTAACACCCTCCAAGCTGCTTCATGTATCGCAGTCTCTGGAATTGAGGCGTGTCAATCATTCTGACCAGAAGAGGGTGTAACAGCACCGTGCCGTGGATGGGATCATTAAACACCTGGCAGAACACACAGAACAAAAACCCAGTTCAGTTATCATCCAAGAGAGTACCACCAGTGGTGGGCCGTCAGGGCCAGCTAAGCCTTCTCTGCTGGGCTATACAGAATCCACTGTGGGCTATAGAGCGATACTCTAATGCAGCGGTCCCCAACCTTTTTTGAGCCACGGACCGGTTATGTGTCAGACAATATTTTCGCGGACCGGCGGTGTGGGCGAAAAATATGACGTAATAAATACGACGTAATAAATACGACGTAATAAATATGACGTAATAAATATGACGTAATACGACCGGCATAAAGACAATTATAAAGTGCATAAAGATACAACTCACCATTACGCTGCATTAGTGGAGCCCTGAGCTTGTTTCTCTGCTACGAGCCGGTCCCGTCTCGCGGTGACGGGAGAAAAAGACCGAGCCGACGTGTGTTTATGTCCAGTCTGCTGACTCTACTCTGTAACTTAAACCTTTATGTGCACTCTGTAACTTCATTAAAACCCACTTCACAAAGACAGGATGTTATGGATATGGAAGCCCATTCCCGACACTGTGATAAAAAAATTAAGATCCTGTAAGTCATAATTATGAGATACTATCTCATAATTATGAGATCCTAAATCATAATTATGAGATAGTATATCATAATTATGAGATAGGATCTCATAATTATGAGATGCTATCTCATGTGTGTGTGTGTGTGTGTGTTGCTGCGCGGTGGAGAGTGAGTCTATGACCCAGAGCAGAGGTGAAGCATGTTGAGCGGTTTTCACGGTGTTTACTGTTGTTTTGGCGTAGGCTACGGCCCACAGTAGCCTGTGTGTTGTTCCATAATAAATCACACAATAAGCAAGACAACGTCTCTTAGCTTTCCTGACCCAGGGTCGCTACAATAACATTAATGTTTACCTCAGAAAGTCTATACATAAACGTAGTAATATATTGCCGGATACAAACTTAAAATGTCAATACAATAACAAATCGCTGTGTGGCAGCGGGGCGGGGTTTAATATATTAATTA
Source organism: Myoxocephalus aenaeus (assembly GCA_038501785.1). Classification (NCBI taxonomy): domain Eukaryota; kingdom Metazoa; phylum Chordata; class Actinopteri; order Perciformes; family Cottidae; genus Myoxocephalus; species Myoxocephalus aenaeus. The sequence goes on along the minus strand of JBAMJR010000310.1, from coordinate 479,143 downwards.
ATTGTTAATTACAATTAATAATTACATATTAAGAATATATTACATATATAATATATATATATATACATATATATATATATATATATGTATATATATATATAATATATATATAAAAACAAAAGATATACATATTAATTAATTGATAAAGCAGGGTATGCTCCAAGGAGATCAATTACATTAAAAAGGGATCACATCCCCTCTCTTCACACTTAATAAAATCAAACTGCACCCCTTATATGCAATTATAATACGGGTAGATCAAATCAAGCATTCTGATTGGTTGAGAGTGAGTCACGGGGTGTACTTTATTCAGCCATAAAGTACTGTACAGCCTGTTTACATTTAGAGCGTTCCATATCAGTGATCACTTAAAATAACAGCTAGATTTAAATTGTGCGACCGTTAGTTGTCATTTCAAGCTTGACAGTTACCAAACATGTTTGGTGTAAACTTTGATGTTTTGGGGGGAATGACTTTTGATGAGAATGTCAGGGTGAATAATGTATCTGTGGTCCCTGTTCCTGCTGTACAGTCACACGTTGATACGGCTCACCATCAGGAGAGCAGATAACGCTCTGAGAGAGACTAGCTAGCACTGAGAGAGACTAGCTAGCACTGAGAGAGACTAGCTAGCCTCTCTCAGTGCTAGCTAGCTCTGAGAGAGGCTAGCTAGCGGGGAGCGAGGGCATCAAACCGGGAAACTACGATGAGGAATGAAAAGGGTTTGATCACAACATCCTGATCATTTCCAGTGAGAGATAATTACGTCGTTAATTTCCCGACGCGAGGCGAGTTCTCTAAACATCATGGAGGAGAAACATGACAGAGAAAAGACGGACAGAAGCAGCGAGAGCACTTCTTTACATCGGTGGCTGAGTGTCATCCTCCACCTGCTTTCAACCGGTTTTATAGTCCCGTATGTGCGTCCCGTACACATAAGGGACTATTTTCTCTGTCGCTGAAATGCAATACACAACGTTTGGTGGCTACAACTATTTTGTGCTGAAAGGGAGCTTACTATTACTATTTATAAAGTCGCAGGTATTATAAAAGCAATAAGGTACTCGAGGCAGTACTGTATCGACAATAATGTACTGTTCAAGGGTGTTGTTAGGCCCGACGCGCAGCAAAATACCGAATAGTGTCCTCCTTTTTGGTGTTATGGATATGGTCACCCTACCGCAGAGGCTCGCGCTGTGGTGGCGAATTTTACGGTAGTTAATTCTTCTGATCGTGGCTGGTTCTGATGTACGTTCTGATGCAAGTTCTGATGAGTTCTGATGTACGTTCTGATGAGTTCTGATGTACGTTTCTGGGGCTTTTATTGTGAAGGGAAAAACGGAAGGAGAGGAGGAGAGAACATTTTCTAGTGAAGTGTGGAACGAGAATAAAAGTGGTTGCGGTCTTCTGCAAATTACGCAGCATCATGCTGTTGTTTTATTAATAAAGTGAAGTACAGGCGCAAGATAAACCCTCGGCTTCATAACTAAATGTGACTGGTGCTTGTTGATGTGAACTACATGCATTGTCCGTTAATGACGCAGCATCCCGTCATGCGCTATTTATGTATATGATATCTGAGCCATGCAGCTCGAGGCCGGGGCCCACTGGTGCCCTCGTTCTTGCACGAGGCCCAATGAACCCAAATACGAGCCGAAGCTTCAAAGGAATGACTTAAAAACACGGCCGGACCATTGAGCAACTAGTAGGACAAAGTAGAACCAATATGGGAGAGACCTACTCTACGTTTGACCCTAAAGAGCACCACTGCTCCCCGGGCGCCTCACAGGGCTGCCCACTGCTCCCTATCCAGGGATGGGTCAAATGCAGAGAAGAATTTCCCCAAGGGGATTAATAAAAGTGCATGTTTCTGTTTCTGTTTTCTGTAAAAACTTTTTTTCTTTCATTTTATACTGCAATCTTCCTTAAATTGTATTCCTTTATTTTTTACTAAAGACTGACAATGGGTTCAACAATAGAAAGTAAACATACATAATCTCAGTTTATTCACTGACTCTGGCATCTTACACACTCTTTGATTTTTATCCACAAAGCTCTTCAGCTTTGTGGATAAACACATGATATATTACCTTGTCTGTCATCGTGATCTCTATAGAAAATGGGGAAATAAGAAAATACAGAAGAACGTGTTAGGGAACGAGCTGGAGAGAGAAAGGTGAGTTGTGAAACCTCAAAGAAATCCAGTGAGGTGGATGTTGTTGAACCAAATTAGTGTTAAAATTCAGAGATTTGTGTTTTGTACAAACTAGACAATGCAAACTTGTTTAACAAAGGAAGACATTCACCTTTGTCCGTCTCCGTCGGCGATGTCTTCTTCAGCGTTTTGGAGCTTTCAGCCGTCATATCTGCAGCTAACCAAAGTCTGGATAGTCACAAACTACGTTGTATCGCGTGTTGTACAGCTGATGACAGCGGACCTGCTGTAAACACACACAGGGTTTGAACAACACGCCTCCGGCTTATGTCTCCACCACACCCATCAGATTGATCACTGCCCTCATAGGGAAATATTTTTACATCAAACACATTTCCATAAACGATAGGCGCAGCAGAACAGGTCGCCTTATGCTGACGTTGGGACATTGATGGTGGTCATGATACATCTCTGAAAATGTGTACATGTGGAAATGAGAAGTTTGTGCAATTAAGAGGGTTTAATAAATCAAACTTGGATCACTTGCAGGAACAAACCTCACAAAAGAAGGTGAGATTTAGGATAAGAACGGATTGTTGTTCTTGCATCGAGGCCCAATGAGGACAAGCAGGAAGCCAAAGCTACACAGGAATGGCTTGAAAACACGCCAATGGAATCATTAAGCACCTGATAAAACATAAACTGGTCACGCCTAGTCCTTTTATGATCCAAGAGTACCAGTAAAAACACACCCAGTGCATAACGAGTGAACAAGTTTTTCTTCTTTTCATAAGATCAACACAAGCCTGTGATTGACAGGTCGTGGATAGTTTCACTTTCATTTTCCTCACACACCTGGTAGGACAAAGGAGAACAACTATTGGACACACCTCGTCTATTTTTGACTCAAAGAGTACCGGTAAAAAAACACTCCCTGTTCTTCCGGGTGATTAGTGAACTGGTTTGTCTTCATTTCATACTGGAATCTCCCTCTAATTGACCTTTTGTGTTTCTTGCTGAACAATAGACAGAACACACACAACGTTGTCTTTGTGGTTGTGAAGGTTTGTTCCCTGACTTCTTACACACTCCTTTGCTCTTTATTCAGAAGCACATATTTAATCACTAATTTAACGCTTTCATTGTATATGGTAACCGCAGTGAAAGTGTTAAATCAGTCAGAGTAGATAGAGTAAATAGAGTCATTATTAACACCTAAGCCTGACCCTGACCCTGATGGTGTTGAACTCTTGCAGTGTAAAATAAGAACAACAAGATGGATGACAAGAACACGTCAAGTCCAAAGTTCCCTCATCAGACCCTCGTGGAGCAACTGCATGATACCTGCAGCAGTGTTCAGGTAGGGACATTAGTTCTCACATCCCTTAGTTTAGCCTGTAACGACAATCTGCCTTCCAATGTCCTTCCTCCCGACAATAATTACAGGTATTACTACTATACGCTGTCCTTTCCCTTCATTGATTACTCACGCGAGCAGCTAAGTTTACCGGCGGCCCAAGTAACAAAGGAACAAAGGAGCGCGCTGAAAGTGCTCCAAACAAACCTTTAAGCACACGCACATCCAATACAAATCTGCACACACAAATATAGGCTACGATGAAAACCAACCTCCAGACCAGTTTTTACCGTTTAGTTGACCCAAACGCGGCGAACAAACACATTCAAACACGATATGCACAGAAAGCACACAACTACACCTTCAGTCTAACTAATCCACCACACAAACGGGGGAAAGGCTGGACGAGCCCCCAATTTGTCATAACTTGACTCTTAGGCCATGACAAATACGGCGAAGACAACAGTTGAGGGTAACGTAAGATGTTTATTCGGACTACATAACGAAATAGTTACCCTTATGGATTGTGGCAGTCAGTAACATCAGTCATGTCAAGGTGTGTGCGTGTAATGGAGTGTAGGTGTTGTCAGCAAAAGCAAAAACAAAGTAACCGGCAGCAACGGCCTGGGATCACTCCCCATACGTCTCAGAGGAAACCAGCGCCCTGAGCAACGCTAGCAGGGCTTTTATTAGCTTCCCCTTCCCATCAGGTAATCTGCTCTCTAGGGACAAAAGCATACTTTATTAGAGACAGGGCCCGGCACAATCTGCTGTGATAGATGAGCACGAAAAGGAAACTTTATTAGAAAAAAACACATTATTAGATTGAAACATTATTCAACACAAGACACCGGTTGTTGAGCCGGTGCTGCGTGGGGAAAACCGGTCCGACAGGAGTCAAGTACCAGCTGCAGAGAGACGCTTATACGGAGAGACAGAAGAAGATGAACAAAACATATTATTACATTATTTGGTAATTGTGTCATGTCATTCTGTCCATGTCATTTCTCAGTATGTTGGCATATGGATGTTTACTAGTTACAGTTTCAAAGTAGTTCCCCAAAACAGCTGACATGTTATACATGTAGTGTATTTTAATAACAATATCTTATCAACAATGGGCATTTTCCCATATGCAGATCTAAGTTAATTTAAGCATTTATTAAAGCTTCAAATGAAACATCTGAAACATTGGAAGAAAAACTTACGTCCGGTTCTGATAGTTTTTCTGAAATAGTTGTAAAAGTACTTTGTGTACCTCTTGTACACGGCACATGGGTACTTTTGGCCAACTGCACCAAATGGCCTCAAGATGGCACTGTTGCTCAGTTCTTAGAAGGACAGTTTGCTTGACACCAAGTCATCCAGTAAAACAAGGACTCGAACTTACAGTGTTCTCTTTATTTTGGGCTGAACCTGGATGGGAATCAAACTGAGAGAAGAACACCAGCAGAGGACACATGAGGACAATCATGTCAAGTGTCTTCTTTGATGCCACCGTCTCACCTTTTTAGTGCGCAGCAGAAGTAGTTTGTATCCCAACAAAAGGAGCGTCTCCATTAATGGACATCCATCCAGTAACTATTTCTCTGAAGATAAAAGATAGAGATGAGTCTCTACGAGAGACGTGTGATATTCTCCTCTAGTCCCAAAACAAAATAGAAACAACAAGAAATCAGCTCCTACTTTGTCTTGCAAGAACACATTTTCTGGTTTGGAGGTCATGGACGGTGGTTTTAAGATGCTTATGGGTCAGAAAACACTTTGTTACACTCAGACATGTTCTCTGACTGGGCTGAGCGGCTGGTTGTCTTAGCGCCATCGACATGATATCACCTTATTTCTGGGCAGAGGTCCAGCTGGTGACAGTGAGGATCAAAATGCAGATAACTGAGCAGATAGATAAGAAACATAAGCTGAACAAAGCACGCGTCTAAACCAGGAAGTCAGTTCAAACAGGCAGGTAACATGTTAAGGAATGCAGATAACAAACCTACGGCACCTTGAACGCAAAGGCATGAGGCATCACTTTGACGATCTGGAGGGGAATGAATGGAACTGAGGCTGACGAGGAAACGAGATGCAGAGCGATGGGGGAAGTGGGAACAGGTGTGTCGATAGGTGGGGCAGTCAGGTGACGTGGGAGAGGAGGGAAAGCCAGAGGGGCATCTGGTGGATAGAAGGATGGGTTTGGTTTGGTTTGGGGAATAGGCCTCGTTCACGGAAGACATTTTGACACGTCGCAGTTGAAAAAACTAATTAAATAAAGGATGGCTCAATTTCATAAAGCTTTATTTATTATAGGCTCCTAATATCGTGCATGCTTGCTCCGTAGAAATAGAAGAAGGAGGGAACAGACATTCCCAGTCAACTCAACGTAGCAGGGTGGTCAGAGCGGCGGCCATTTTTATGTGTACCGTTACCATTGCGTCCTTTGTAGCGGGCAAACTTCTGTATCCACTAACCTGACTTGCACATTGCTATCGTCAGATAAGCGGCAACTTTATTCCCGCATATTTTCGGTTATTAGCAAGCTAGCTATCTAACTAGCGGACTGCAAGCTAGTTACCTAACTTGCTAACAGCATGCTTTAATGCTACACTGGTTGCAAAACATTTGCTTTTTTTTACCATTAAAGTGTGTTAACATGTTCTGTTAGAAACCCAAAACAAAAGTATGAAGCAGGAAATGAGCATAATATGTGACCTTTAATTACAGCCCAGATACATTTAATAACAAACATATTCTCCATAGAAATAAAACCGGAGCAAAACAAACATTCCTGTTCAAATCAGCGTAGCAGGGCGGCCATTTTTATGTGTACCGTGGCCTTTGCGCCTGTTGTAGAGGGCTGTGTGAACTCACCAGATGAATAAACATATGATGAGTTATTAAAATGGAACGCATTGTCACAGATTAGAATTCCACTGGTGGTTTAACTATGTGACTCACAATGTGAGCGGTTTGCTTGTGTTGCCAGCCCTGTCAATCAAACGTGATCACGCCACACTTCAATCCACAATCCAGAAATACTTCTCATGGGGGGTAAATTCACTGCATCTAGATTTGGAAATAATGTGGCGCCTTCTAGTGGTGCAGGACTGTAATAATAACTCATGCTCGGAATACATTTCTTCTGCTTTTGTCTCTTCGTTTTATTGCTCATCACAGAAGCTGATAAAAATGTCTTACAGTCAAAGATAATACATGATTTTATAGCCTTCTCAGTGAGTCACTGTTTCCCCTCGGCCGCGTCTCATTTCTCACCTCAACTTCTCAACTTTTCCTCCACCTGTCCAACTCTCCCTCTCCTCCTCCCTCAGCAGCAGCCGGGCGATGAGCTGAGTAACCGCGTCTTTCAGTTTGACCCCGGCAAGGACAGGTGAGCCAGGATGAAGTAATAAGTCTGGCTTCATGGTGTCTGTTGCGGCCGGTGCTCTGGACTTCGCCATTGTCTGCTGGGGGAGCAGCATTGGAGCCGGAGACACCAACAGACTCTGGTGAAGAAGGCCGGCTCCATCATCGGCTGCAAACAGGAGTATCCGGAACAGGTGGTGGAGAGGACGCTGAAGAAATGATTGTCCATATTGGACAACCCGGACCACCCTCTCCACCACTACTGCAGGACAGCGGAGCATTTTCTCCAACAGACTGATTCAGCTCCGCTGTCTCAAGGACCGGTACAGGAGAACATTCCTGCTCACGGCAATAAGACTTTATAATAAATCACCTCAGATCCTCCCTCAATTGAAACATCAATAACCCTAGCACCGCTTTCACTGTATATACTTCTAATTCACTGTATACAAGTGCATTTTCTTTATTGTTTAATTTTCTTAAATTAATATGTTCTGCTCTGCTAATTTATTGTATTGTATATATTGAGTATTTCCCATACTTAATATTTCTATGTTTACTCTGTAACTTGTTTGATGCTGCCACAAACAAATTTCCCCCTGGGGATGAATAAAGTATCCATCCATCCATCCATCCATCCATCCATCCATCCATCCATCCATCCATCCATCTATCTATCTATCTATCTATCTATCCATCCATCCATCCATCCATCCATCCATCCATCTATCCTACGTCAAAGTGAAAGGTGTCATGCACAGGATTTGGCGACATCTAGTGGTGACGTTGCAAATTGCAACCAAGTGTAACTTCTCCCATGTGCTAAGATTGTAGGTATAATGTCGTATTGGGGACATTGCAGGGGAAATGAATTAACTACTAATTTTCCGGGAAAATCTAGTAAATTCAAGCTTATGAATATATTCATATTCCCTTCCTGCCAACACGTCCCTCGAAATGCGGCACACTGTTCCTTTAAGTAATGCCATCTCACTTACAGGCAGTATCCCTGGAAATTAGAGTTCGGTCGGCCATAACTCGCATACTTTCTCTCGCGACTGCAGGCATGAGATCATCACTGAGGAGATTTGGGAAATGCACCCTGCAGACAATGTGTGGCCTGTGGTGGAAAGACGAGCAGCCGTGCATGACAGCTATGACGTCCGTCTGGTGGCCAACCTCAACCCTCGAGACCTCATCGCACCCCAACTCATCTCCGCCTGGTCGGAGCAGCTCGGAGCCAGGAGGTTGCATGAAACAGCGAGGTCAATATTGGTCTATATAGTCTGTAACTTCCCGTCAACGAATCCTCATACCGTCACAACCAAATGGTTTATTTCTGGAAAATACACTTCACAGAAACTCTTTGTGTGAACGCGTCGTCGTCCTCCACCGCTCTGGTGGAAGCCTGGTTGGGTTTAGGCAACATAGACTGCTTGTGGTCATGGTGAAAAAGAAACACACTTCCTCCAGGCATGGATCACGTCATCGCCACAAAACAAGAACAACAACATGTTTTAGGCCTTTTAAAAGAAAAGCGTTTCCATTTGGGGCAATATGCTAAGTCATTGTGCTAAGCTAAGCTAACCAGCTTCACATTGAACAGACAGATGTGAGAGTGGCGTCGCTCTTCTCTTCCAACTGTCAGCACGAATGCAAATGAGCATATTCCCCGAAATGTCAAACTATTTCTTTATAGGTTCTCTATAATCCAGAGCATTGCTGTGGCATCAAGCCGAAGTGTTACTGATTGGTAAAGCACCAAATAAATAAAATAATAAATAAAGCCAACCTATAAGAGTCTTTTGTGTATGTTCCTGTCACCCTTCTTGCACACACGTCTCTATTCAGAGATGGGCAGTATTTGTATTACTTGTATTTAATACGTATTTCAATTACTTTTGAGTATTTTGTGAGTTGTATTTGATAGGGCCGATAAAAAACATATCATAATTTGTAACAAAATACTTTAGAGTGGAGTAATTTTGTATTTAAAATACTCAAAATACTTTCTCCATGAATCAAAAAACTGTTCACTTATGAAGCTCCTTTTTGTTCGAGTTAACACAAGTAGACTACCATGCTACTGGTCAATGTAAGAGAGAAGTAAGTAGACTACTCACTTGTTAAATTACTTGTTCACTTTTGTATTGATTTACTATTTAACTTTTATTTTTATAAATGTTTTTGCGCAGAACTTGATATACAGTAATTAATTGAGGCTCTTACATACATATACCTAATGTGTGATGCTTTTCATATGTGATGAATATTTTCTTGTTGATACAAAGCCAAAGTTTATGGGCTCCGCTTGAGCCCTAGCCATTTTTCTCAGGAATTCCGAATGGTTTTCATCCCCATACTAAATACAGAATATCTCCTCAGCCATAAGGGCTATTTGAATAATTTCAAAAGATATAATATACAGAAAACACGCGTGAGACTAGTTAAGAGGTTAATATAACAATTTTGTGTTACTGGTTTATTGGTTGATGATAGAATACAGGAAAGAAAAAGAAAAGAAAAAAATTTCAAAAAAAAAAGAAACTTCCTTGATGTATTTCCTCTTTTTAATTATGCATATAATCGCTTTTCTTTCTACTATAAAATAGCACTACGTGTTAACAGTATCTCTGCTAAGTTTGACTTTGGTTAAGTGAAGTTAAACATTTGTAGTAATTCATTTAGTGCACATTTTGTGTACTGTAGGTTTAGGTCCCTGAAAGCAAAAGTGCCCCAACTTTCTTCCTGGACCTTGAACGCCTCTGGTTCCACAACAGAGGGCCTCTGCTCAAGCAGATGCACCAAAACATACCAAGCAAGCATCGTTTCTTCCATAAGTAAGTGTTCCATATTTCAGTGTTTTGGCTGGAATGTGGTTGATATCTTGCTGAGGCTTTGTCTCACAAGGGTTTTGGCGCAATTGGTGGATTCTGTAAGTCGTAAGCTCATGTGTGGCATCAAGTTAGGGATATGAACATTTATATTTTCATAACTTGGGGAGCTCTCTCGAGTCACTTTCGAGTCATATTCATGTTTATGTTAATATTTATTGTTGAATTGTGTTATAAACATGTAAAATGGACAAATATGCTCTTGTAAGGCTTTGCAGTTTTGTTTTTTTGCTACGTCACATCAGAGGCTCTGGTATCGATTCATGGGAGGACTTGGAGCGTGAGGAAGACACATTATACATTATGTACATTATATACACAAATAATGATATAGTCCAAACCTGAATGCTCTGCTATACCAAATTGTGAGAAAACGGACAATCCAGAAAAAAGTATTTCCTATATTTTAAATACAAGTTACATTTTCTGGCCCCAGTATTTGTATTTTATTTTAATACATTTATTTGAGGGGTATTTTGTATTTTGTATCATGTATTTTGCCCATGTCTGTCTCTATGTGGTGATAACAGGTCTGGTAAATGGATGTAACCCTGCACGCACCAACAGGACTTCCTCCTCTCCCCGCATCCCATTCCTCACATCCTCATCCCTCCATCCTCTGCTGCTGAGCCGTCTCATCCGGGGACCTCGGAGAGCCGGAATGATCCCAGAGATGCCGGGATGTGTTTTATTTTAGGGGGGGGGAGGCTCCGCCCATTGCTCCGGACCATGTGGTCCCGCATCGCTCCTGTTGTTGCGCCTCCTGAAGGGGAGGGTAGGGGAGGAGCCGCTCCAGTGCACCGGATGGGCTCTCTGGGTGTGCTGGACTGGTAACGAACCTATGTGGGCAGCTGCTGGGTCCTGACCTTTAGCTGCTGGGTGCGCAGAGCTCAACGGACTCTGGGGGCGTGGGGGGTCCGGTCCGGTCCAGCAGGTGGGAGGCTGCTTCCTGACAGGTGGCGCTGCGCAGGAGAGGATGGGCAGACGCGCGGCGGACAGCAGAGGCGCGATGAACAGCAGCGACCGCCTCGCGCACGGCGGCCCGCGGGACGCGGCGTCCACGCAGGAGACCCCGGATGTGAAGAAGCACCAGCACAAGCACAACCTGAAGCACCGCTACGAGGTGATGGAGACGCTGGGCAAAGGCACGTACGGCAAAGTGAGGAAGGCGGTGGAGAGAGCGAGCCAGAGGACGGTGAGTGATGGAGAGCGGCGTGCGCGCGCAGGACGCGCACTTTAAAGAAATGAAACATGCAGATGATGGTGATGGGAAATGTGTGTGTGTGTGTGTGTGTGTGTGTGTGTGTGTGTGTGTGTGTGTGTGTGTGTGTGTGTGTGTGTGTGTGTGTGTGTGAGTTCGTGCACACACATGTATTGTTGCACCAAGAATATCAAATATTATTAATATGGATGTGTAATTAAGAGCCTGGATGTTTGTGTCCGTGTGTGTGTCTGTGTGTGTGTGTGTGTGTGTGTGTGTGTGTGTGTGTGTGAGTGTGTGTGTCTGTGAGTGTGTGTGTGTGTGTCTGTTTGTGTGTGTGTGTCTGTGAGTGTGTGTGTGTGTCTGTGTCTGTTTGTGTGTGTGAGCTCATGATGCTTCCTGTGCTGCCAGGCTGAGATGCCTTTGCTCTGACTCACCCAGCACTTGAACAAGGCGATAAAGTTATTACAATAGGACCCCCTTAACCAGGACACACACACACACACACACACACACACACACACACACACACACACACACACACACACACACACACACACACACACAAACACACTTAGTACACAGGTTAAAAACAGAACGTGGGTTCAATGTCTGCAGTCAGATTTTAATCCCACGGAGCACAAAGAGACAGATAAACCCCTCCTCCTTTCTTTAGTAAACAAACACGCTGTTGTTGACTTTCTCTCTTTGTTGTTTTCTCTCCAACAAGAGAGACAGCAGTGTGTGTGTGTGTGTGTGTGTGTGTGTGTGTGTGTGTGTGTGTGTGTGTGTGTGTGTGTGTGTGTGTGTGTGTGTGTGTGTGTGTGTGTGTGCAGGGCTAGTGGGTTTGGTGGGACGAGAGGAAAGAATGCTGAATTCTTTGCGCCGGTATAGCCGGCACATACCAAGGATTCCTTGAGACAAAACGGACGTTATTTTTAGAAACGAGACCAGGGGGGCTGTTGTTTGAGGAGGAGAACGAGGAGGAGAACGAGAGGAGGAGACAAGAGGAGGAGACGAGAGGAGGAGACGAGAGGAGGAGACGAGAGGAGGAGACAAGAGGAGGAGAACGAGGAGGAGACAAGAGGAGGAGACAAGAGGGAGGAGGGAGGAGAACGAGGAGGAGAACGAGGAGGAGAAAGTATGTTTGCCGTGACGGTGAAGAGTGTCCCTGAGTTGTTGGTGACTGTTCAGGAGGAAGTGGAAGGAAAGGATGATACGTTCCGGTATGCCGGGTCACCACTCGGAGCTGGAGCTCACTTGGGGCTCGACAGGAAGGGTTTGCCAGGTTTTGAGAACCACTTCTTGGCTTTTGGCTTCCATCGGTGGAAACTACTTTTTAATTAACATATTATAAAAATAGAAACAGCAAAACACGCTCCCCAAAATACATAAACGTCATAATACTTGTTGAATTAGTGATATCTTGTTTACTCTTGTGTGCACAGGGCGTCGTTCAGAGCTGCTAATTGCACAATGCTGTAATGCTACACTAGTTATATAAACTGATCCCGACAGGTAGCTAGCTAACTAGCCAGCTCTGGAGAGGGACAAGCTAGCTAGATAGCTAACTAGCCAGCGCTGGAGAGGGACAAGCTAGCTAGATAGCCAACTAACCAGCTCTGGAGAGGGATGAGCTAGCTAGATAGCTAACTAGCCAGCTCTGGAGAGAGACAAGCTAGCTAGATAGCTAACTAGCCAGCTCTGGAGAGAGACAAGCTAGCAAGCTAGCTAACTAGCCAGCTCTGGAGAGGGACAAGCTAGCTAGCTAGCTAACTAGCCAGCTCTGGAGAGGGACAAGCTAGCTACCTAGCTAACTAGCCACCCGTCCTCTCCGGAGCTCCAGTCTGCTCTTCTACCAGTGAAGTAGTCTGCAATAAGTCAGATGTGTGCAATGAGGAAACGTTGTTGTCAAGAACCAACCAGTGTATGAATCCATCCGCAATAAAAAAGAAGAAGAAGTAGAGGAATTATAAATGTTCCACGTTGTTTGGTTTTAAATTCCTTCTTGTATGGCTTTGCAGGACATCATCATCTCTCTGTGATGTTGTGCATCTGGATTGACTGGACCATTACAACAGGCTCCTCTGCTGCACACATTCTCTAATAAAGCAAAATAATATCTGCATGACACACACACACACACACACACACACACACAGCTACTTATGTTTCCCTCCATGCATCCTGTTACACTTTGGTATTTTGGGCCGATTTCGCACACGCAGCACATTTTGTGGACGAACAATGAGACATTGTTAGTTAGAAGGATACTTCAGCGGTCATCTTGTGACATGACGCATGCACACGGGTGAGATCATTCACACACAGAGACACACTTCCTCTGCACACACGTGGCTCTAGCGCCCTGAGGGCTGAACAATGCGTCTCTCTGCTCCGCGCTCCACTGATCCGGCCTGAATACCCATCACGGGGCCAGACAGAGCCGAGATGGACAGTAAAGTACAAGCTTTCCACATACTTCATCCATTCCTTTCAGCGGTCCTTCCTCTCCCCTTCCCTTCGTCACGTTGCTTTCCCAGCCAGCAGGTATTTAGACCACCGACTATCTGCAGCCCGGTCTCTGCCCGAGCGGCCATCAGGCCGGACTGGAATGTCTGGTGATGTGAGCAAAATCCCCGTTACTTCAGCACTTGTTCCTGAAAGCTTCAACGTTCCCCTTCGCCAGCCATCAGTTAGAGGTCAGCTCATTCCAGAGAGTTCCCCGGAGTGTGTTTGTGTTGCGTAACCATCGAGGTTGATGGAGCGTGTGAATTGTATCCTCCGGTGTCTCGTAGACGGGTTCTTTTTTCTTTCCCGGGCAGCTGAGAATGCTAGAGCTGCGTGACCCTGGGTCGAGGCCTGCTCTCCATTCAGGAGATGACACAGAACTATGGGAGTGTGATCAGAGCTGCAGGCTTCCTCCTCCAATACCTCCCTACGTTGGGTCTTAAACGTGTTCTTCTTCTTCTGCCAGCAGCCATGAAAGGGCTCGAGACGGCACCTTCTATCGATCTGATAGAAGTGGACGGGATGCTACTCGCTCAGTGTCAGTCTTTATTTTTGGAGCTTTTTCCCGAAGCCGTAATGTTTCCTGCTGCTTCCTGCTATCCTGCACGTTTTGTTCTCTCTCTTTGCATGTTTACTGCTCGTGCTGTTTCTCTCTTCTGCGCTTGTTGATGACTACATGACTTCACGACTTTACGACTGCACGACTACATATGTTATGGTTCCAAAGTGACTGGATATGTTATGGTGCGTTCACACAAAAAGAGTTGCGAAATATTTGCGCGAGTAGATTTCATGTAAAGTCAATGCACAGACGCGGATGGTTGCGGAAAAGCAAATTTTTAGCGTAAATGAGTTGCAAAAGCCAATCAGTGTTGAGAAGCTCCGCCCGTCGTCACCGCCGTCCTGCCGTTGCTGAATCAAACTGCTGCTGGTCCGCCTGAAGGGGCGCTGGAAGCGGCTTCATTCAGACACTGGTCCTGGAGGAGGAGCTGTGTGTGAATATTATGAACCCAGACACGACTACGGTTAATATTATGAACCCAGACACGACTACGGATAATATTATGAACCCAGACACGGGGCGTTTGATGTTCCGACGTGTGTGGGACTTCCTCAACGAGTATAAAGCAGAACTAGTGGTTATTTCAATGGTGGATGGCAGAAGTAGTAACTGTTTTCACAGTTTTATGGAGAAAGCCGCGCCCACTTTCCGCTGCGAATGGTTGCGAAAAAGTGAAAAAGCGAATTAACCACATAAAGTCGAGCGACTAAAGTCAGGCGAAAAAGAAAAGTGAACGCAGCATCATTGTTCCAAATTACTGCTGGTTGGTATTTTTGTCTAGATATATATATTTATATGTATATAATATATGTATATAAATACATTTATATATATATATATGTATAAATATAATATAAATATATATATATATATATATATATAATATATAATTATATATATATATATATATTTATCTTTGTCAACTAACTTGAACAATTTTGACGACTAATCGATTATATGATTTAATCAACTGAATTTCCACAAAGAATAACATAAAAACACCACTTTAAATCTTGTGTGTACCAGTGATGTGCTCATAAATTAGTCTTTCAACATGAAAAAAAGCAGAAATTATATTAGCAGAGAAACCATTACAAAGTCCTGCAGCCTCATCTGCACATTATATCAACTATGTGATGTCCTTTAGTGCTCATATTCATATATAATAGGACACCTTGATGTCTGTTTGTCCTTGTATGGAGTCAGTCCATGACAGTAACATCCAGAGTGGTTCAGGGGCTCATGCTGTGTGTGTGTGTGTGTGTGTGTGTGTCCGGCGGTCGGGGTGCACATCGGGGTGCAGAGTGTTTGGGATTAAGGAAGCAGAGTGTGAACAGTGCAGCTGTCAACCTCCTGCCTCTGAGCGTGCTCAGATCACAGGATCTGCTCTCACACGTCCAGCTCTTAAACCCTCATAATCACCTCTAATGCCCACAGAGTGATTTTATAATTACACCAACAGCATGTCTTTGTTTCCATGCACGTAATAAACAAACTGAGCTTTTATGTTGTTTTGAGTGACTTGATGTGTGAGGGAAGAAAAGCGTGAAAGCTACGACAAGGAACGGTCACGTTGTGTTGATTCTGTCGTTCCCTGTGGACTAAAGTGGTAGTGTTGGTTCTGTCGCCCCCTGTGGACTAAAGTGGTAGTGTCTCTGAGCACCAGGGTCCCTTTAGAAAACCTCTCATTTTACTGAGGTCTATAGAGGACCAGGACTAGACTGAGGACTATAGAGGACCAGGACTACACTGAGGTCTATAGAGGACCAGGACTACACTGAGGACTATAGAGGACCAGGACTACACTGAGGTCTATAGAGGACCAGGACTAGACTGAGACTCCTTCAGGACCAGATATAAGTTCCTCACTGTCACTTTAACTAGTTTGCAGAAGAATGAATGAAAGATGAATGTGTGTGTGATGGCACCAGATCTGTGAAAACAGACAAACTGATAATCTGCGGCTGTCTTCTCGCTCTGAAAGAGGAACTCTAGAGAGTGGTGACATGCACGGACTGAACGGTGCGTCTTCGTTCTCAGGTGGCCATCAAGTCGATCCGCAAAGAGCGCATCACAGACGACCTGGACCGGATTCACATCCAGAGAGAGATCGAGATCACGGCCTCGCTGAGGCACCCCAACATCGTACGCTTCCACGAGGGTGAGTCTGCAAACACGCCACGCACACGTCCAACAGGGACGAGTCCCAGAGGCCAATGGGGGTCATTATTACGTCGAATACCAAGAGACTCTGCAGACTTTCTATCAACAAATCCTACTTCAAGACCAAAGAAACAACAATGGATTGACTCTTTTATTCCCCCATAAAGCCCGATGGAGCTTCTTCCACCCTCTCTGGAGGTTCCTTCCAAAACCTTTCCACCTCTTGAAGGTCCAGGGGGTTCTACTGTTGTGCACATATTGTAAAAGCGTATTATAGCTTTGTATATTTCATTTTATTCCTGTTTTTAAGTTTGTTTTAGTTTTTTAACATCTGCCTCTCGGGACTACAGAAGGAAAATAGCCTCTTGGCTAACTCTGGCACATTTAACAGAAATGTTTTTTTATTAATGTGCACTGCCCCCTTATTAAATAAACCATTCATCAACTACCGAGAACCCTTTCATATGCCAAGGGTTTCATCTAGAACCCACCTAGCAGCAGGGTATCTTTGAGGGCGGGGCTACGTTGTGATTGACAGGCCTCTACTACGGCGTTGTCCGTGTTTTCCGCTCACAACTTTAGACGACTAAAGTTTAGACAACAACCTTAACCTTTTGAAAACCAACCTATTTTTAGGCCTCTACTCGAAAATTGCATACCCAAACTAAAATAGGTGTATCTCTGCAACCACTAGGGCTATTTGAATAATTTTGGTTGTAATAAAAGAGTATAATGTGAGTTGTGTGTTCAGATGTGTACATATCAGTCTATATGTTGCTGGTTATGAGTAAATTAAGTAGTGAATTATACAGTTTTTATAGCAATATCTGCCATAGATCCCATATGGGCTCCACAGTTTTCAAGGGGTTTAACCTCTCACAATTAGTTGTCACTTCATGAAACTTAATTGTCACATTTTGGTCGTCTGAAAATGTCTTGCTGTGTCACTTCCAAAAAAACAAAATGGCGGCGGCCTCAAGACCAACGGGTGACGTGACGGCGACTACTTCCACTCCTCACATACAGACTATGAGTAAACCTCCACCACCGCGTGCACGGCTTCTGGTTCCTTCTTCTCACGACTCACACACATTCGTCCTCACCGTGTCCTCTGCAGTGTTCGAGAGCCGGGACAAGATCGTGATCGTGATGGAGTACGCCAGCCGGGGGGAGCTGTACGACTACGTCCAGGAGAGGAGGCGGCTGCCGGAGGCGGAGGCCAGGAGCATCTTCAGACAGATCGCATCCGCCGTCCACTACTGCCACAAGGTATGCACACTACACATATACACACACACACACACACACACACACACACACACACACACACACACACACACACACACACACACACACACACACACTTATTGTTGTGTACATTAAATCAACGCCCGTGGCCAGGAAACAGAAATTATAAATCCTATTAATACAGAAGTGCAGTACGTGAGGATCTTTCTTTCAATCATTTTATTTTAAGTTTATACAAGTTCCACATTACCTTAAACAAGACAATAAATTAAAAATAAATTAAAAATAAATTAAAAATAAATTAAAAATAAATTAAAAATAAATTAAAAATAAATTAAACTAAAGAGAACATTTAAATAAAAAAATATTATAAAAAAAATATAAAAAAATATATAAAATATAAAAATATATATAGAAATAAACAAAACAATTAAATACAACATTACAAAAAAATACCCAAAAATTATAAAATATTATAAAAAATATAAAAATATAAAAAATATATATATAAATAATGCATAACAGCATAAAAAACAACTATACGAACAATCAGACGAGGACAGAAAACAATAAATCCGTGAAGTGAGGCTCGGTGCCCTGCAGTCAGCTGAGCTAAACACGAAAGAAATGTTTTGGTTTTTATTTTTTTTCATCGTGAGGGGATTCATGGAGGAGCCAGAGATTACCTTTCAGCTCCTGTCGTAGATGTTACGCTCCTTAAATGCCCTCGAATATGTCCCAAAATAGACATGAATGTTCCAGCATGAATGAATTATTGAATGTGCCTCTGAGGTATGCAGGGCACCGGCTTCAAAAGAAGAATCAGAATAGTTCAGTCGTTTCTTTTTGTTTCGGTAGCTATTCTCAGAATCTGTTCATCTAAAAGTAGCAAAAATAATATCGTTTTGCACCACATCGATTTTTGTCTTCTGTTTTTTTTCTCTGTGCCTTGCACACGCACACACACACGCACGCACACGCACACGCACACGCACACACACAGGCTCACATACTGTACATACTGTGCACAAAACATTGTCTGAGGTCAAGGGGTCATTTCCTCCTCTGAAGTGCTCCTCAGGATGTCCTTAGCTGAAGAGAGGACGGAGGCCATTCTGGCCCCTTAGGGTTAGGCTTTAAGAGAAACTGCCGGCGCTTTAGAGTTGAAGTTTCCCTGCAGCTTCCCTGGGTGGTCGCAGTCATCTAGAACGATTGTCTCTTCTCATTCACCAAAGATGAAGCATGGAAAACGTTTTCATCCGTTCACCCGAGGAGCTGGGGAGACCGCCTCGCCTGTTAAGCAACAAAAACCTCCACGCTCCGATGACGATGACGACGATGACGATGATCACAGACTAATCTACACCAAGATAAATGGATTTCCAGCTGCATGAATACCTCACGGGAGCTTTACTGCTTGATTTGTTTGTTACAGTTTGTGTGACCTTTAAAACGTTTGTTGTGAAGTCGTTGGACTTAAAGGTCGAAGCAAGTAAAATATTCCGTGGGACGGGTAGTAAAGCCCTTTTTAGTCCTGAACTTAAATGATTCACCGTAGACCCGTTACCATTTACGGATCAAAGAAAATATACGGATGGTAAACACAATGCTTCATGTGTTAAAGCTGCATTCTCTCTACTGACCACCAGGGGGTGACTCCTCTGGTTGTATAGAAGTCTATGCTTTATGTGTTAAAGCTGCATTCTCTCTAGTGACCACCAGGGTCTCTGGTTGTATAGAAGTATATGCTTCATGTGTTAAAGCTGCATTCTCCCTTCAAGTGAACCTCTTAAAGCGACAGTGGTCCTCCTCACTCGGCTCCACAGCAGTCTGGACTCTGCGGCCTCTTGTGGGTTCCCATGTGATTATTTGAATCAACCCAAACAAAGCACCTTAAACAGCCCTGCACCACAAGAGTGGAATGTTAATGGTTATAAAATGATAAATAAAACGTTCCATTCAGGCTGGGTTTATACTACAAACCTCCGACCCTTCAGTCTTAACATGGGTTAGCTGTTAGCTGTTTGCGTGCAGAGGGTTCTCCCTGTAGACGGGAGGAGGAGCCGCTCAGGACCTCATGTGTCTCTCCTCTCTTGCAGAACGGTGTTGTACATCGAGACCTCAAGCTGGAGAACATCCTTCTAGATCAAGAGTTCAATGTGAAGGTAAGGCCCAAACCAAACCGTGACAATGATGCATGTTTTGGAAAATATTTGAAAGTCTTGACCTGAGCGTCAAACACATCTTCCGTTATCATGATGGATCCTCCGATCATCACCTTCTGGAACGTGAAGGCCGAGACCTTGAGCAGACTCTTTCCACCGCTCCTGGAATGAAGCTTCACCAGAGTGCTGCTGGTAGTGATTATCTAACAAAGTGCACATGCAGAACATACGTCTCCCAGTCCTTTTAATGCGTTGTTCAGCTGAACCAGCACCAACGTACTTCCAGGTCTCTTGAGAGAACCCAGGAGGTCTCGTTGGCCTTATTTGGGTATCCCTCTCCTCAGGGAGCTGTGCACGGCCGAAGGGGGAAATGCCGGGAATCCAGTGGCATGCGCGCCGTGAGGAGGGTTTTTAATAGTTTTAATATAAGTTTGCTCTGCGTGTCCATCAAGAGAAAACACTCCAGTCATCACAAACCTGCGGTTCACCGCATCGGCCTCTCACAGCAGGAAATGACGTGTTGTGGCTGGTTTGAAACAAACCAGAGCCTGTTAACTCGGCCTGAATTAATTAATTTGGTCTAATTTATAAAGTATTTTAACATGTGTATATGTTTTCAATAACACATGCATTAAACAAAGTTGTGGTTTAGCAAACGTGCATCTCTCTCTTTTGTTAGTTGCTATGCCGAAAAAAACGCGTCGTAAAGTGACGTCGCAGCTCTCCAGAAACAGAGCAGCTCCGGAGACGGATAGCTGGATAGTTAGCGAGGTAGCTCGTCCTCGTCCAGCCCGCTGTGCGGCTCATTTTCTGTGCGCTAGCATTAAAGCATGGCGGAGTTAGCAAGCTAGCTAACTAGCCAGCTGTCCGCTAGCTACTTAGCTAGTTTGTTTGATTCCACCGTGCTTTCATGCTACATCGGTAAAATGAGCCAAACGAAGTTGTCGTTTATTTGGTGATAGCAGTGTGGATGAAGCACATTTATAAGTACATTTGCTCGTTTTAGTCGTTAATGCATAATCTCAGTGAGTCGATTTGCCATCAGTCAGCTTACTTTATACAGACGTTAGCTGCGGTGCACACAAAAATGGCCGCCGCTCGGACCGTCCTGCTACGTTGATTTGAACGGGAATGTCTGCTCCACTCCGGTTTTATTTCTACCCAGAAATATGCTTGTTATTAAATGTATCTGATCTGTAATTAAAAGTCACACATTCTGCTCATTTCCTGGTCCATACTTGTATTTTGGGGTTTCTACTAGAACTTGTTTACGCGCTTTAATGTTTTCCGTAACCCGGTGCAGCATCAAAGCATTAAAGCACGGTGGAGTTGCATAAAATAAGCCGAACCGAGTTGCCGCTCATCTGTTGACATCAGTGTGTTTCGGTGACGAGAGAGAGTGTGAGGATGGAGTTTTACCAAATGACAGCGGCACACATAACAATGACAACTTGAACGGGAATGTCTGTTCTACTCCTGTTCTATTTTTATTACATGTATCCTGCAGGACGGACACACACACACACACACACACACACACACACACACACACACTGCCTCACGTAGAACATCAACAGCTCGTAGACACGATGTCATCTCCCGCCTGTGAGGTCTGCGTTCCACGGAAATAAAGCTGTCACGCTGAGTATCTCTGACACCAGAGGGGCTGATAGCGTTAACGCTCTCTCCAGATAGAGCGGCGCCTCGAGTGAGTGGTTCTTCCGTCACGTGAGCGAAAGCAGCCCGGATGTTTTTGGCCCGGCTCCTCTTTCCTCACGCACACTTTGACCGGCACGCCTATCTGTGGCTCCTCTAGAAGGAGTTGTGTTCAGTTGTTGTTGCCTTTTGCCACACGGCTGAGAGTTTGCAGCTCGCTCACCGAAAAGGAATCCGGATCTCATGAGGGGGAGAATCTATAAAGGGTTCAGTGTTGACTGATTAGTCCAGAATGTTGTCTAGTTAAATAATCTGTGACCCTTTTGTTTATGTGTCCACACGTTGGATACTTCATTAATCCTGCGAGGGGAAATTGTTTTGCTCCAGCAGCATTTATATATATATAAATAAAGCAATATTAAATATAAAAATGCACAATATATTTAAAAAATTGAATAGAATAATATTAAATTAAGTTAACTAAGAAAACAGTAGTGCAAAGATGTAACCAAATATCGTACTGTAGTTTTGGGTTGTATTTTAGACACAAGGTTTTGTTGTCATATCCTCCGGGAGGTACTGAGCTACACTATAATGTCCTTTTGTAATATATACTAGTTGTTTGTGTAGTTGCCACAGCAGCTGCAGTAATGAAGGACCCAACGTACTTACAATCACACTGTTTGATGTTCTCTCTTTCTCTGCAGCTGGCTGACTTTGGTCTTTCCAATCACTTCCATCGGGGCACTTTGTTGCAGACGTACTGTGGAAGTCCGCTCTACGCTGCCCCAGAGATAGTGAAAGGACTTCCCTACCAGGGGCCAGAGGTGAGTCAGCACAAGGGCCAACCAAAAAACAACCAAAAACCAAACAGAACCAACCAAAACCAAACAAAAACAACCAAAAACCAAACAGAACCAATCACAACCAAACACAACCAACCAAAACCATAAAGTGGTCGGCCGTGAGTCGAGAGATGATTCTCCGTGGGATCGCCACTACGAGTGACACCTTTAGTGTTCTGCATGATTTGATCTTCTCTTTAATAAACACATATTCACTAAATGCTGCAGGGAGGCCCCTCTGGAACAATGCACCAAAACCAACCAGAACCAACCAGAACCAAACAGAACCAACCAAAACCAATCAAAACCATGAAGTGGTCGGTCGTGAGTCGAGAGATGATTCTCCGTGGGATCGTCACTACGATCTTCTCTTTAATACACACATATTCACTAAATGCTGCAGGGATGGCATATTCTTCGCAGGCCAACGCAGAAGGTTAGCTTAGCTTAGCCTAGCAGTGGTTGGCGCAACAAACGTCCACCAGGATTTTATTCCAGAAAAATGAGCTTTATGGCAAACAAACATTATTATTATTAACCTGTTAGTTGATCAAGATAATCTTCACTAATTAACTTTAATGATGTTTGAAGTGTAAAGTAAGACGCTAACGTTGGTTTATAGAGGAACTCCATCACAGTCACATGACTTCATGTTAGCCTATAGAGGAGCTCCACCACGGTCACATGACTTCATGTCTCCTGGTGTCCTAGTGAGGAAGCTCAGTCGTCTCCTTTAGACTCATTGAGATCCACCAGAGGGGCGTTCACTGACCTGTTTTAAATATCAGAGAACAAAACGTTAAAATCTCTTAGCCAAAAACAACACGTTCACTTAGAGACGAGGGAACAGGAAGTGCAAAGAAGCCGACTCATTTCCTGGTTCTCTCACGGCAAACGGGTCTGGAAGATTTGATGTCATCTTTACAGATTTTTGTCACACTTAAAATGATATCAAATAAAGCACCACCTCATTGTGTTAAATCGAAGCCTGAATGCATTTATTTTTGTGGGTTTTCTCGTGCGTGACGTGTTGTGTGTGCTGCAGGTGGACTGCTGGGCGCTGGGCGTGTTGCTCTACGCGCTGGTGTACAGCAGCATGCCGTTCGACGGGGTCAGCCACGCCGCGCTCACGGAGCAGATCAGCCAGGGTCGCTACCGCAGACCCGACCCGCCCTCAGGTAGCCCTGCACGGCGCCGCCGTCGACACTGTGTTTCCTATTCACCCCGTCCCGTAAATAACGTGGACTCTGCTCCCTCCAGACGCCTGCGCTCTCATCGACTGGCTGTTGGCGGTGACCGTGGACGAGCGGGCCACGATAGAGGACGTGGCCAACCACTGGTGGGTGAACTGGGGTTTTGAAGAGAGCGTATGTGACTGCCCTTCACCCCCACACCAGGAGTGCCCCTCCCCGCTGCTGGCCCGCTACATCGACTGGCAGAGTCGGGTCGCGGCGACCAGCGACATGGCCGTCGACCCGGCGTGCCTGTCCTCAGACGCCTCCTCTCCGCCACACCCCTTTTACTTCAGCTTTCCTCTGAAGAGCGACCGTGGAGGAGGTGGAGGAGGAGGAAGGGTCCGAGGGGGAATGTCGAGCCTGAGGAAGTCACGCAAGGAGAATACAATCCCCCAGACTGCACCGGGAGCTTGTGGCGGCGTTTGTGCCGCAGCTGCCTCCTCCGGTGCGATTTCCTCCGCTTCCACCACTGAGAGAAAGAAACCCAAAAGTATCCTGAAACCCCAGAGGAGCTTTGACTCGGTCTTCCCCAGCGCTCCGAAAGAAAACCCCTCCCAGACTGGCCTCGCTGCTCCCCGGCCTTACCGGACGCATACACTCTCCCACATGCGTGCCGATGTGCTGTCCGCCGGCCCGCCGCCTGCCTCCGCCTTCAGTCAGCCCTCATCCAAGATGCCCAAGAAGGGGATACTGAAGAACTTGTGCGGAGGGGAGTCGGGTCGCGGCTCAACCTCCGCCGAGGTGAAAGGCGGTGCGGCGGATCTGTGCTCCCACACACAGCGCCCGGGTCTCCCGGCGGCAGACGGCAGCCCCGCCGTGCGCGCCGAGGCGGTGAGGAGGAGGAAGGGGATTCTGAAGCGCAACGGCAAGTTCTCCCGCAGTCTGGATCTCCCCGACGAGCTCCGCTCGGCCCCCGCGGCGACGTTCCCCGAGGCCCTGCAGCAGCTCCTCCGGGGCGCCGAGGGCCGCCGCAGCCGTCCCTCCAGCGTGGTGAGCGAGGACAGCCTCTTCTCCTCCGATTCCTTCGACCTTCTGGACCTCAGCGCCCACCAACCGCGGCGCAGGTTCTTCTCCCGGGCGAGGCGGCACAGCGCCTGCAGCTCCGAGGACGACCTGGAGCCGCTGAGGGCCGAGGCGGGCGGAGACGGACAGAAGGACATGCTCACATAGGCCTAAGGAGATTTGAAGAGCTGGGTTGATTGAAAAGACTTTCGTGAACGCTGGACCGGTTGCATCCGGAGAACGAGGACCGCGTGTTTGCACCGTCGATGCAAAGCTCCGTGTTCTTGGCGTATTTGTATCTGTATTGAACCTTGAATGGAGCCTCACTCTGATGAGGCCTGAGCCTGGACGCTGCCGTCTGTAAAGTTAATGTTCCCAGTGAGGCCGTCTGCAGAGAAGTTCAAGAAGAAGAAGCTGCTGACGTCACTGTAGAAGATAACAGAGAAGCGCGTCGTGGTCGATTGTTGCCGGTGAGCGTTTTATTACTGTGAGTCTCTCCGAGCAGATTGAGATGTGACGAGCTCGTCTATACGAAGTCTTTTAAAAGAGTTCACACCAAACGTGGCGCACATTTTTTCGCGCTACTAGATTACACACAAAGTCAATGCAGAGCCGGGATATACGCGAGGAAACACGTAATTCATGACACGGGTACGTGAACTTGCCTCAATTGCCTACCTTTTTCAACTTTCAAGCAAAAAGCCGATCGCAGCTGTGATCGAGCACGAATGAAAGCCCAAATTGATAATAAAATGCAAAGAATATATACTTTTTTGGGTGAAACGTTGGGACGAAGCGCAGACTCAGGGCCTTAAGTGTAATAATCAAGTGCCATGTTGGGTATTTATATCCATGCATCAGATTAGGGCTGGGCGGTATGGCCAAAAATCCATATCACTGTATTTTGTCGGATTCTGGCGGTTTCACGGTATATCACGGTATTTTTTTTTTAGAATAAACACATTAATTTATTGACGCCGAAAAGGACCACCCGCCATCGTTATTCAGCACTCGCTCGCAACTGGCCAGCAGCTGTTTGTACGTTGGTACATAGGTTGTGTTAGGAAGCTAAACATGGAGGGATTTAGGACCCAGGGGAATGTAGTTATTTCATATCCCTTCATACTGGTGGCACATGCGCAGCCGTAACGACTATTGTCATTCTTCGGCAGGCAGCAACATTTCATGTTTACAGTCACAGCTGCATGTCCAGCGGTCTGAGCTACTTATGTCTCACGGATAGAGGTTGACTCACGGTTTCAAAGAAATGACATCGACAAAATGCATTCTGGGTAAAGCCCGCCCACTCAGCCGCACCGGAAGAGACTTCTTCCTGCACATGAAGAGTCTTCCTGTGTGGGCGGGCATTTTGGCGAAGTAATTTACCCAGCATGCATTTTGACGATGTCATTCCCTTCAAACCATAAGTCAACTGAGTCTCCATGAGAGCTAAGTAGCTCCGTCCGCTGCTCCTTCAGCTTGAAGCTGTGAATGTTAAATGTTGTTGGCTGCCAAAGCTCAGCGACTGGTATGACGGTATATGAAAAATTCAGACTGTACGGAAAGCCTATACCGGTTCATCCGGTATACTGACAGCCCTACATCAGATTAAATAAATCAATGAGAAATATGAAATGTGCTTTTGTCCACCTGCTTTTATGGCTGTTTTGCACTTAAAAAAGTCTGTGGAATCTGTGGAAATATAAAAAAAATAGGATTTGTTTATTTTTAACATTTAGCCGAGGAGGAAGATTTGTTCCGTCATAGTTTGAGGTTTGACTGGCGCTCTTTTTTAACTGTGTTTCAATGGCGGCCGCCGGCTGAATGAGCGCCGGCTGCTGTTTATCTCCATGCGCTCCACTCTTGATATTCACGAAGGGAAAATACACAAACTCGCTTTTTGTTTGGACACTTTTCTGGAAAACGTGGTTAAAATGTGCGCTTCACTTGGATGGAAACGTGAGCGCGGCTCTTTGGTGACATTTAAAACATGAGTTTATTCATTTGCAGTGTCTGTCAACAACTACAACGTCTCCTATAAAGACACATTTTATATGAATACAACTGTTTTACTGCGTTAACTGTTTCCACACCAGTCGGTTTTCATTGCTGACACACACGCAAATAAATGCTTACATGTGTGTCGTAAACCATTCATCAAATGTTTTAAATACTGTCTTTAAAAGCTCAATAGGCGGAGTTAAAGTGTTACCTGTTATATATTTATATAATATTATATATTATATTATACTATACAGTCATGTACTGTGCACTGTGTACAGACACAGTGGGGATAGCAGGAGGATCCCATTGCTTTTTATTGTGACACCACCAGTGAATTTAAATGAATGCAGTCGATGTATACAGTTTGTGGAATCTGTCATTTTTGTTATTGTGAGAAAAGAAGTTTCATTTTGTTTCATTTTGTTCAAGCGTTTCATACTTTTTTTGGGGGGTCGGGGTGAATAAATTAAGTGAACCTGAATACGTTCCACTGGTTCTTCTGAATTACACATTCTCACTTCGATAAGCGTCAAAGGGACATCAAGTTAACGGTTCATGTTAATCAGAGCGCGCACGGCTGCAAGTAACCGGGAATATTAGTGGAATATAATCTTTTATTATCCAGGGAAACACCCAAATACACAATATTTGGTGCTTGGAAACGAAGTGATTGAGAGTGGGAACCGGCTGGAATTACTCACAAACTGCAGCTTTAAAAAGAGTAAAGATATATATAATAAATAAAATTAATATATATATATGTATATTTATTTATAATAAATATATATATATATATTTATAATAAATATATATACATTTATTTATTTATATATATATATATATATATATATATATATATATATATATATATATATATATATATAAAAATATGTATGTATTATATAATAATATGCTTATTTATATATATATATATATATTTTTTAAATTTATATATCATGAAGCACGGACGAAAAAGGGACATTTTAAGACGAATCCCGCTTTTATTCCAAATGTTATTTCTGAAGTCCAGGAACTCTTTTCTCCTCTTGTCCCCGAGTGCGGACACATTACAGAGAATTCAAGGAACGTTGTTTATGAAATACCAAAAGCTATCATTCTAATTTGCTTGCAGAGTCCCGTGTCTCCATAAACACAGAGCTCTGCTTACCCTGCAGACTGTTTTCATTATGGTTCACGTGCTGAACTAAAACTGCATTGGAGAGACGACAACACGCAGCAGAGGAGGTCGAATGCAGTATTTACATTACAGTGCTAATTTGGGAATAAATGTTTTAGAAATCTAGAAACGTCGCTTCACTTCAAATGTGTTTACGTTGTATTTGATCATGTTGTGTAAAGACAAGGATTAATACATAAACTGTGAGGCATCACATCATATGCTCTTTCCTTTGTTTCCTTTATTGGCTTTTACTGTTCTAAACAAAGACTGTATGTTTTGCTCATATAAGGCTTTCACGCTTTAATAAATATTCAAGGATTACATTTTCCGCAATGGATTGACACCATTTTCCAACCTCTCCGGCTCATAAATCCCTTCAGACGTTATTAGATGTTGTCAAAACTCCACCTGTTCCTTATTTCCTGTGAAGCTGCTTTTTTTTTTCAGACGTACAAGTTTCCAAAGCGTTAAAAAACTCTCCAGCAGGTCTTGTTTGGATGTGGAGGAGTCCGGCATGGCCGATGTATACAAAGGGCTTACTTCACACCACCCGCTTGCATGGTTTTAACTCATCGTAGTGTAAACATACAGTAAATACGTGGTTTAAAGACTTTAATGTTAATGGTTGATTGATGCAGCGGAGCACTTTGTTCATCAGAGAGTGGTGGAGGAAGTCCAGAGCAGAGGTCTGATGGTGCCAGCTCAAAACATCAAGGACTGTTCTGTTATTACAGCAGCAAAGTGGGAAGTGAGACAACAAGAGTACAAAATACAATACAAGTGTCATAAATACGTAAACCGTACTTAGAAAAACTAAAATAGGATGGAATCGGACTGAATGGTTGGATTCACATATTACACATGAAATATGAAATATGAAATGTTGCTATTGGACAGTGACATGACAGCTGGTGGGATTTTTTTTTTTTAAATGTGATCCAGGTGGGATTAACACATTAACATTGTTGTAATTGGTCCAACCAGACGGCAACCTCCAGTTCTGAAAAGTGAAGTCTATGCTTCATGTGTTAAAGCTGCATTCTCTCTCCTGACCACCAGTGGGCGACTCCTCTGGTTGTATAGAAGTATATGCTTCATGTGTTAAAGCTGCATTCTCTCTCCTGACCACCAGTGGGCGACTCCTCTGGTTGTATAGAAGTATATGCTTCATGTGTTAAAGCTGCATTCTCTCTCCTGACCACCAGGGGGTGACTCCTCTGGTTGTATAGAAGTATATGCTTCATGTGTTAAAGCTGCATTCTCTCTACTGACCACGAGGGGGTGACTCCTCTGGTTGTATAGAAGTCTATATAAATGACTCTACTTCTCTCTTGATGTATTCCCTCAGTAAACATTGTAAACATGAGTTTATGTCTCAATCTCTAGTTTCAAGTCTTCTTCAATACAGCATGATGTTCATTTAGTACAGTATGGTAATTTAGAGTCAAACAGACCATAAAGCAGGGGATGCTTTAGGGGCGGGGCTACAAGGTGATTGATAGGTAACCAGAGCATTGTCGGCTCTGGCAGTTGTCCGTGTTTTCGTCTTACAACTTTAACCCTTTCACAGTGTGTTTTCACTTCATGAAGTCATTTTGTAACATTTTGGTCAACTAATCTCGTTTAGTGTTCGGTTGCACTTGGCTCCGCCCTCTCGTGTTACTTCTGGTTGCAAAAAAACAAGATGGTGACGGCCAGGGATTATGGAACTCGTAATACTGTATTAATACTGTGAACATAATAACTGTAAGGTAACGGCAGATTATAGCATTTATGTTGCACGTGGGCCTCCTATCAATCACACAGTTTCCCCAAAGCAACATGGACTCAATAGCCAAGGCCTTTAAAGAAGTTGAAGTATTCAAAATATCTGCAGTGATTCCTAATGCAAACTGGAGAAGAAAAGAAGACACTTGACATGATTGTCCTCATGTGTCCTCTGTTGGTGTTCTTCTCTCAGTTTGATTCCCATCCAGGTTCAGCCCAAAATAAAGAGAACACTGTAAGTTCGAGTCCTTGTTTTACTGGATGACTTGGTGTCAAGCAAACTGTCCTTCTAAGAACTGAGCAACAGTGCCATCTTGAGGCCATTTGGTGCAGTTGGTTAAAAGTACCCATGTGTCGTGTACAAGAGGTACACAAAGTACTTTTACAACTATTTCAGAAAAACTATCAGAACCGGACGTAAGTTTTTCTTCCAATGTTTCAGATGTTTCATTTGAAGCTTTAATAAATGCTTAAATTAACTTGACATATGTCAAAGATCTGCATATGGGAAAATGCCCATTGTTGATAGGATATTGTTATTAAAATACACTACATGTATTACATTTCAGCTGTATTGGGGAGCTACTTTGAAACTGTAACTAGTAAACGTCCTTACGCCAACATACTGAGAAATGAATGGGACAAAATGACATGACATGATTACAAAATGGTTTTGAATTTGATTTGACCTGTTTGATTTGACCCTGTTAAACTGGTGCGCTTTATATTTGCAGTGAAAGTGTTAGTCCTACAAGAAAACCGCCACCTCGACGGCCTCGAGCGGATCTCCGCAGAGAAAACAACCCGGTTTTAATTATGGAGTTGGACTCTTTTCCCAAACTCCCAAACAAATAGATGAATAAGTCACCAAACACAACGAGAGAGAGGGACAACCTTATTTATCTTACGCTGTCGGCTGTTATCAACATACTGAAAATAAATGTATGACAAACTCTTGCGAGGGGATTTAATACTTATACTTAGGGAGAATCCAGAGGTCAACCAGGCCCAGTGATCTCTCTCTAATAGTTACACCAAATATGTGTCTGTTATGTAAGTGTATATTTATATATTTATCAGTGAGTGTATCCTGTATATTTATATAGATATCAGGGAGTGTAGCCGTGGTGGATGTGCCTCTAACTCACCTCGGGGTCGTCTGAAGCTCTGCTTCTGGCTCTCAGGTGGTTCCATCAACGACAATTAAAGAAGACGAAAGAAAAGGCTACGGACGCGCTGACTTGATTTAGACTGCAATACAATCAATATTTATCTTAACAAAAGATAGAAAAGGATGTACAAGTTACAAATGTAACTTCAAAAGTACTTTTTAGGAGATAATTTAGGAGAATAGAGGCTTTACTGAAAGTGCGGAGAAACAAATTTATTCAACTACACCTACGTATTGCTACGACCTTCACCTAACACGTCAAAATGCATCTGAGTAAACTCTTGACTTGTGGTCCTATATCTAACCTCTTGACTCCCTTAGAGGATGCTGAGGGAAGATGGACTTTCTCAAAGCCCCCACTTTTTCTGCTAATTTTTTAACTTCTCCTTTTTTGACACTTCAGTCTGACGAGCCCAAGTTCCCAGTTCGATATTTTTTTATCAAAAAATCACATTGTGTTACAAAGTATGAATGAACATTAAACATCATGATTGTACATATGAACTTAATAAAGACATGAGTTTACAATTCTTCTTGTTTCATAATACATTTGGCCAAGCATTGATTATATGGTAAGAGCATCACCTACATATATTATACTCTTATGCAAGGTGGATAAAGATCTCTAATAGACACACCTTGTATCCCAAAACCTGAGCATCACTATGTCATATTAAAATAAACACCCACGTAACACAATTTTACTTTATCTCCCAAAAAACATCTGCTTCATCTGCGTATCTTAATTTTACGACTCTCCTCCGAGATGAAACTGGGCCTTGTGTATATCTAGTCAGGCACATCTTACATCCTGCCAGCCTTCACAGGAACTTACGAAGGGTTGTTCTGCTTTTTGGGCCTTTACAGATTCCCCAATGTCCGTTACTTCGCTTTTTGTCTATGTAAGGTTTTTAGTCTACTTGGCTGGGGGAGATGGTGCTTCCTCCTTTGCCCAAATAAGGTATTTAGTTATTCTTACTCTGGAATTAAAAACAACAACTTCCTATGTTAAACTGCAGTGAAAGACCAGGGCCCTACGTTAAAACTGCAGGTTGTCCAACACCACTCTTGAATAACCAATACATTTTACATTTACTGCTTGACTTCTCAATATAGCCTGACATCGTAGGATAGTTATGTTTTAACTTTCTCTTCTAAGACGGTCTAACGACATTAGATTAAGGCAGATGCGTTGGTCTCTGCTGATTCGTTAGTGATAGATGGAAATCACATGGAAATCAGTAAGAATTGAGGCAATGTCAGAGACAAACGAGTCTACTATTCAAATCAGTCGAGAGAGAGTACGAGTGAAAACCACACCCAATGCATAATGAGTTTTTCATTAGATCAACACAAGCCTGTATTTGATGTTCATTCGTGGATAGTTTAATGTACATTTTCAGCACTCACCTAGAACAAAGGAGAACCTAGTCTAATTTTGACCCTGAACGAGTTTACAATTCAAATCAGTCCAGGGTGGAGCAGTGAGACGGCGTCTTTCCTTCTGCTCTTGCATATCCTACTGCGTCAGGCTGCAATTAGGAAAGTACAGAAGATCAGCGCAGCTCAGGCCTCGGACCATCTGGTTCTGTTTCTCAAGGGTACCGGGCTACAATATGTAATTTAAGTGGGAAATTACAGATTGTTACTCGAGAAATTACGAGAGAGAATATTAAGATGCAACTTGAGATCCGGAAAAATTCACAAGTTTAGTAGAAGTGCAGCGTAAAAGTGTTGCGCAATTCTGTTTACTGCCTCTAAATGGATGAAATATTTTAGTGAGAAATGGGGTTTTGAACTGGTGTAAATTCACTTGGGAGTGAGATATGACACAAAGAATAACAAGGTATCGTGAGTGTATGAGCATACCAGTAAATTACCCTTTTATATATACCCCTGTAAAAAGCAGAGTTAATTTAAAAGAATGAAGTGTATTGTGAAATCTGCTGCTGTAGGTTCAAACAACACCCATTGTGTTCAAAATTGTTGATGATGATGACTTTGAAACCTAAAATCCACTTGGATCAAAACAAGGCATTCATAAGCTTTTTACACTCTAACTTTACCACCACATCTACATTAATCCATGATAATTATCCATCTTTGTTTCATCCCCAACATGAAAATAATGGCATAGACCAAGACTACACTGTAACAAGTTTCTGTAGTTTTCACAGTAATATTACTGTATACTGGCCATATTCTTACTGTAGAACTCCTATACAGCATGTTGCTGTAGATCTGCAATGCATCATGGTCAAAATTCTTTCCCGGGTAAATCTTACTGTGAATGAATGTTGCTGTGAATCACAATACAGTAATTTTGAGCAGTTTCTCTTTTTCAGCAACAAACCATAATTCGTTTTAGCATTATGTTCAACACAGTTAGGTTTAGCTGTCACGCAGACAGAGGGGAAAGCGACATTGTTATACCTCCGTTGCGTTACACAAAGATGACAGTAACTATAACGTTGTGTGCTGATGGCCACTTGCTTCTTTCGACCCAATTTTGGAGCAAGAGCTACAGCATTTTTGACCAGAGTCCACTTCAACTTCAGCAACAGCAAGGTAACGAAGCTCATTATTATTCCTTCATATTTCCTTTTTGCCAGCATTTTGCAAATGTACATTAATTACAGACAGAACGTTGTGAGTTAACCAGAACGCCACAACAGGTCAGACAGCACAACAGGTCAGACTTTTACACAGCACAACATGGCGTGTGTTTTATGAGCTAACGCTACACTTCTCACTTCCCCCCTAAATACACCGGGAACATCAAAGTAAGGGTTTCTTCCATGTCTCTCCTAATAAATACGGTACTATTGTCTGTTTATTTTGTGTTGCAGGAAACCTCCACCAGGCTGATGTTGAGGCCCAGGTGTCCCTGCTGAGCCTCAAGGCTCATCATGTTGGTAAGATCCCAGGAAACAAAACACCACATAGGCTGACATCGTCATAGTAGAAACATATTGTGGTATTTCTAATGGGAATCAGTAACCAATGTCTCTCTGTCCTTCCACTGCAGGGAAGAGGACTCCTGCCCAGGAAGAAGACTCCAGTTCAGGAAGAGACTCCAGTTCACGGAGAAGCCGACCGCCCGGGGAGAGGATTCAGTTCAATACAATAACAATAAAGTCAGTCATGGACATTTTATTGTTTGAAATTGCACTTTTTCCAGTTAAAATAGTTTTTATACATTTCCCCCTTGACCTGAATATTTTATTGCTTCCAGTGCTTGAATTTTACAGATTACTGTCAAATTACTTTAATTAAAACATGTTTAAATTATCATAGTAACTTGAAGAAAGAGGAACATTTAAAATGCTGTATGTTCAAGAATACCATAACAATATGTTGTTGCTTACAAAACCTTTTTTTACAAACTAAAAACAAAATGTAAAATTTGTATTTAAAATGTTGAAATATTCAAATAAATGACTTTTGTTGAAAGAAACTGCGTCTTCATTTTACAGTATGTAATTATTTTACTGTTATTCATTTACAGTATTACAATGAATACAGTGATGCATGTTACAGTAGTCTAGGATTGCTGTAAACTGTACACGGTTACTGTGATGACAAGTACAGTATTTTGTACTACTGTAATAACAATGAGTACTGGGATTATTACTGTAAAAATGATGACAGTATTCCACAGGTACTGTGATTCATTTTACAGTAAGCATAATGTAAAATATACTACAGCTACTTACTTGCTAATTGCTGCCAGCTAGTTACTTAGTGTACATTCTACAGTTATCTTGTTACAGTGTAACTTTGTTTGTAGAAGACGTGAGTATGTTTTTAACTTTCTCTTCTAACATGCTCTAATGACATTAGATTAAGGCGGATACGTTGGTCTCTGGTGATTCGTTAGTGATAAATTGAACCCTCTGCAGCCCATGGAAATTAGTAAGAGGAGACCAAGGTCGCAAACAGAGAGAAACGAGTTTACAATTCAAATCAGTCGAGAGAGAGTACCAGTGAAAACCACACCCAATGCATAATGAGTGAGTCTTCTTTTCATAAGATCAAGACAAGCCTGTATTTGATGTTCATTCGTGGATAGTTTAATTTTTCATTTTCATCACGCACCTCATAGAACAAAGGAGAACAAATATTGGACACTCCTAGTCTAATTTTGACCCTGCACTTTACCACCAAGTCTAAATTAATCCCTGATGAATATCCATCTCATTTCTTTGTTTCATCCCCAACATGAAAATAATGAGACCAATATTAACTTTGTTTGTAGACAACGTAAGTACAGTCAGGTCCATAAATATTTGGACATTGACACATGTTTCATTATTTTGGCTCTGTACACCACAACAATGGAGTTGAAATGAAAAGATGTGCTTTAAGTGCAGACTTTCAGCTTTAATTTGAGGGTATTTACATCCAAATCAGGTGAACGGTGTAGGAACTACAACAAATTGTAGTGTGTGTGTGTGTGTGTGTGTGTGTGTGTGTGTGTGTGTGTGTGTGTTGTTGTGGTGTGTGTGAGTTTTGTTTTTATGCCCCTGCCGTTCCCGCACAAGGTTGCAACATTGTTGATACATTCAAGTGCCGACACCTGTCTGCTCTCACTAGTTCCCGCTCATTTTAGCCTCTGTCTTGTTGAACCAGTCTTTATTTGCTCATACTCCATCCCAGCTGCAAACTGGGGGCGAGACACAATAAATAAATATATCTTTGCCCGTGTGGTTCCTTAAACACGTATGGTGATTATACACGTATTTTTGTTTTATTGTTTTTATGTTTGTGTTTGACGTATTACAAATACGTTTATAATCGTGTGTTTGTGTTATTGTTTTCTTGCTTTATTTAAGCATATTTTAATTTCTAAACTCTGCGGAGAAAAAAAAAAGATTCCCTCAGTAGCGGCGAGCGAAGAGGGGCGGGGTGAGGCGGCAACGGAGCCGGTCTGAAGATCGCTTGGCCGCCATTGTGAGGCCTGTAACGACCCCCGGTAGCACCGGGGGTCGGTCTTCAGACCCTTTTGCCGCCGTCGTCAGGCCGGCGGTAACAGCCTCTGTCACGTCGGCTCCGGCTCCGGTCTTCTCTGAGTCGGGTTGTTTGGGAATGCAGCCCAAAGTGTGTGATAAACTCCATCTAGTGCAGTAAACCACTGCGATCATCAGCAGACACTCGGATCTCTGCAGTCAAATCAGCTGCAGCAGAATCTGATGTGAAACAGATTCAAACGGCCGGAAGAGCCACGGGACCCAACATCCGCTTTTCAAAATACTGACTGATATGGATGTGTTCAGAACATTTCTGACCACATCCACACATCTTAACTGTACTGGTCATACAGACATGTTGTAATATGTCAAACACAACATACTGGTATGTTTACACAAACAAGGAATTTTTCATGGTGGAAGTTGCATAAACATTAGACATGAGACGTTAGACGAGAAAATCAACAAACAACAATCAATGACAGCAACAGTGCAATGGGTATTAAATTAAGTATAAGATAAAGTGCTCAGACAAACAGATAACATTAATGTAAAGTGTATGTTAAAGTGACATGTGTGTTTAAGTTAAAAGTGTACGTTAAAGTGACATGTGTGTTTAAGTTAAAGTGTATGTTAAAGTGACATGAGTGTTTAAATATGAAGTGTGCAGGGGAGTGACCGGTAAGAAGAAATAGTCCTGGGGGTGACAGAGTCAGTCAGTGGGACCCGGGCCCTGTTGATGAGCCCGACTGCCGACGGATAAAAACTGTTAGTGTGGCGTGAGGTCTTGGTCCTGATGGACCTCAGCCTCCTGCCAGATGGAAGGGACTCAAACAGATTGTGTCCAGGGTGAGAGGGGTCAGCTACAATCTTCCTAGCCCGCTTCAGAGTCTTTGAAGCGAACAAATCCTGGAGGGACAGCAGATTGCAGCCAATCACCTCTCAGCAGAGCGGATGATGCGCTGCAGCCTGGCCTTGTCCTTGGCAGTGGCTGCGGTGTGCCAGACGGTGATAGAGGACCAGAGGATGGACTCAACGATGGCAGTGTAGAAGTGCACCATCATTGTCTATGGCAGGTTGAATTTCTTCAGCTGCAGAAGCAAGTGTCCATCGGCACACAACGTTATAGTTACTGTCATCTTTGTGTAACACAACGGAGGGTATACAATGTCGTTTCCCTCTGTGTTGAAAATATTGTTAAAACGGATTGTTGTGTATTCCCTCTCAAAATTACTGTATTGTGATTCACAGCAACATTTATTTACAGTAAGATTCACCCGGGAAAGAATTTTGACCATGATGCATTGCAGATCTACAGCAACATGCTGTATAGGAGTTCTACAGTAAGAATATGGCCAGTATACGGTAATATTACTGTGAAAACTACAGAAACTTGTTACAGTGTAGAGCCGATCATAGCAGTCCCAGATTTTAAGATTTTTACCTGTGTGATGATTAGAACCACACTGACACCTACTGTATTACATTTTGGTTTCACCGTATAGTACAGTGTAAAGTGAGGGAGTGATGTTTTTTCTTTCCACAGTGCAGTCATAATAAAAAATGTATTACAAATATGTTTATACTACGGAATAGTATAAAAGGAGGCATTGTAGAGTTGTAATAATGTATTATGACTTGCACTTGTGAATAAAGATTGTCTATGTGTAAATTACAATGCATAAGAGGGATATAATAATTAATAATTAATAAGGGATATTAATGAAGCCGTATGAAATATTTTAACAACGCGAAAACCTTTGTGCTGGGTGCTTTCGTGGATGCATGAGACAGGAACTAGTTGCAGGTTGGACTGTGAATGGGCTGTGGATTGCGGAAGCGAGAAAACCCTTGATCGAGTACTGTATGCTGATCATCGTCAACTTTTTCATTAAATCCGTTTTATTATAACCCATGGAATTCTCTGGTTGTATAGAAGTCTTTATAAAATTACTCTACTTTTCTCTTGATTTATTCCCTTCCCTTGTAAACATGAGTTTATGTCTCAATCTCTAGTTTCAAGTCTTCTTCAATACAGCATGATGTTCATTTAGTAAATTATGGTCATTTAGAGTCAAACAGACCATAAAGCAGGGCACGCTTTAGGGGCGGGGTTACAGGATGATTGATAGGTAACCAGAGCATTGTCGGCTCTGGCAGTTGTCCGTGTTTTCGTCTTACAACTTTAACCCTTTCACAGTGTGTTTTCACTTCATGAAGTCATTTTGTAACATTTTGGTCAACTAGTCTCGTTCAGCGTTCGGTTGCACTTGGCTCCGCCCTCTCGTGTTACTTCTGGTTGCAAAAAAACAAGATGGTGACAGCCAGGGATTATGGAACTCGTAATACTGTATTAATACTGTAAATAAAATAACTGTAAGGTAACGGCAGCTTAAAGCATTTATGTTGCGCGTGGGCCTCCTATCAATCACACAGTTTCCCCAAAGCAACATGGACTCAATAGCCAAGGACTTCAAAGAAGTTGAAGTATTCAAAATATCTGCAATGATTCCTAATGCAAACCAAGAGGAAGGGGTTCACAGCCAAGTCATGAAGGCCGAGAGGCTTTTCTCTCTGCTCCCTCACGTGTAGTTAAAAGCACCATTGCGTGGACAAAAGCAGCCAGACTTTACTGTTTTTTTAATGCTGATTACTCGGGCTCAGGCAGCAAGCGAACAGGAGCATTATGATGGAGAAATCCTTCATTACCCACACATGCTGTGGCCATGAGCCCTTAAATTGCCTTTTTGGTTTGGTTGAGTTGGAGGAAGCAAGTATTTGCTGGAAAATGTATTCGGTTAGCGGACTGCTGTTCTGAGGCCTTGAGTACAGCATTTGGGCGATCGCCATGTCTTAGCGTTCGGTTGTACTTAGCGCCAACCTTCCGTGTCACTTTCTGCTTCATACTTGTGTTTTGGGTTTCTACCAGAACATGTTAACATACTTTAATGTTAAAAAAGCAAATTTTCTGCAACCAGTGTAGCATTTAAGCATGGTGGTCTTTGCAAGTTAGGTGACTAGCCTGCTGTCTGCTAGTTAGATAGCTAGCTTGCAAATAACAGAAAATAAGCCGAAACAAAGTTGCCGCTCATCTGACAATAGTAATGTTCAAATCGGTTTAGTGGATACAGAAGTTTGCCCGCTACAAAGGACGCAATGGTAACAGTACACATAAAAATGGCCGCCGCTCTGACCGCCCTGCTACGTTGAGTTGACTGGGAATGTCTGCTCCCTCCTTCTTCTATTTCTACGGAGCAAGCATGCACGATAAGAGCCTGAAATAAAAAAAAGCTTTATGGAATTGAGCCGTCCTTCATTTAATGTGTTTTTTTTCAACTGCAACGTGTCAAAATGTCTTCCGTGAACGAGGCCTAATCCCCAAACCAAACCAAACCCATCCTTCTATCCACCAGATGCCCCTCTGGCTTTCCCTCCTCTCCCACGTCACCTGACTGCCCCACCTATCGACACACCTGTTCCCACTTCCCCCATCGCTCTGCATCTCGTTTCCTCGTCAGCCTCAGTTCCATTCATTCCCCTCCAGATCGTCAAAGTGATGCCTCATGCCTTTGCGTTCAAGGTGCCGTAGGTTTGTTATCTGCATTCCTTAACATGTTACCTGCCTGTTTGAACTGACTTCCTGGTTTTGACGCGTGCTTTGTTCAGCTTATGTTTCTTATCTATCTGCTCAGTTATCTGCATTTTGATCCTCACTGTCACCAGCTGGACCTCTGCCCAGAAATAAGGTGATATCATGTCGATGGCGCTAAGACAACCAGCCGCTCAGCCCAGTCAGAGAACATGTCTGAGTGTAACAAAGTGTTTTCTGACCCATAAGCATCTTAAAACCACCCATGACCTCCAAACCAGAAAATGTGTTCTTGCAAGACAAAGTAGGAGCTGATTTCTTGTTGTTTCTATTTTGTTTTGGGACTAGAGGAGAATATCACACGTCTCTCGTAGAGACTCATCTCTATCTTTTATCTTCAGAGAAATAGTTACTGGATGGATGTCCATTAATGGAGACGCTCCTTTTGTTGGGATACAAACTACTTCTGCTGCGCACTAAAAAGGTGAGACGGTGGCATCAAAGAAGACACTTGACATGATTGTCCTCATGTGTCCTCTGCTGGTGTTCTTCTCTCAGTTTGATTCCCATCCAGGTTCAGCCCAAAATAAAGAGAACACTGTAAGTTTGAGTCCTTGTTTTACTGGATGACTTGGTGTCAAGCAAACTGTCCTTCTAAGAACTGAGCAACAGTGCCATCTTGAGGCCATTTGGTGCAGTTGGTTAAAAGTACCCATGTGTCGTGTACAAGAGGTACACAAAGTACTTTTACAACTATTTCAGAAAAACTATCAGAACCAGACGTAAGTTTTTCTTCCAATGTTTCAGATGTTTCATTTGAAGCTTTAATAAATGCTTAAATTAACTTAGATCTGCATATGGGAAAATGCCCATTGTTGATAAGATATTGTTATTAAAATACACTACATGTATAACATGTCAGCTGTATTGGGGAACTACTTTGAAACTTTAACTAGTAAACGTCCATATGCCAACATACTGAGAAATGAATGGGACAGAATTACATGACATGATTACAAAATAGTTTTGGATTTGATTTGACCTAGAACAACAAATATATTTTACATTTACTGCTTGACTTCTCAATATAGCCTGACATCGTAGGATAGTTATGTTTTTAACTTTCTTTTCTAACATGCTCTAATGACATTAGATTAAGGCGGATACGTTGGTCTCTGGTGAAATGGAACCCTCTGCCGCCCATGGAAATCAGTTAGAATAGAGGCAATGTCAGACCAAGGTCGCAAACAGAGAGAAACAAATTTTCTATTAAAATCAGTCGAGAGAGAGTACCAGTGAAAACCACACCCAATGCATAATGAGTGAACAAGGCTTCTTTTCATAAGATCAAGACAAGCCTGTATTTGATGTTCATTTGTGGATAGTTTTATTTAAATTTTCATCACGCACCTATAGTAGAACAAAGGAGAACAAATACTGGACACACCTTGTCTATTTTTAACCCTGAATAAGTTTACAATTAAAATCAGTCCAGGGTGGAGCAGTGAGACGGCGTCTTTCCTTCTGCTCTTGCATATCCTACTGCCTCAGGCTGCTATAAAGAAAATACACAAGATCAGCGCAGCTCAGGCCTCGGACCATCTGGTTCTGTTTCTCAAGGGTACCGGGCTACAATATGTAATTTAAGTGGGAAATTACAGATTGTTGAGAATATGAAGACGGAACTTGAGATCATGAAAATGTCAAATGTTTAGTTGAAGTGCAACGTAAAAGTGTTGAGCAATTCTGTTTAGTGCCTCTAAATGGACAAAATATTTTAGTGAGAAATGGGGTTTTGAACTGGTGTAAATTTCTTTGAAATGATGCAGCTGTAAGGTCCAACTCTAACCCAAATCATAGCTCAATATGTGAACATTCTCTCTGCAAAGGTTGACTTTGATAAAGTGAAGCAGAACAAAGTTAGAGAGGGTTTAGAACAGAGAACATTCAGACGTGGACAATTTACATTGGGGCACATTTGTGGCATTTGAATTTTTTCATGTACCAAACCATATATTTCACTTGTATATTACTTATGGTGTTCAATACATCCAAATACAGCCGTTCTGGGCTTTTTTTTCATAAAACAAGCTATGATTTACAGTTATATATAACAATCGCTCAGTCCTCAGTGTGTGTGTGTGTGTGTGTGTGTGTGTGTGTGTGTGTGTGTGTGTGTGTGTGTGTGTGTGTGTGTGTGCGTGCGCGTGTTGTGGTGTGTGAGAGTTTTGTTTTTATGCAACATTGTTGATACATTCAAGTGCCGACACCTGTCTGCTCTCACTAGTTCCCGCTCATTTTAGCCTCTGTCTTGTTGAACCAGTCTTTATTTGCTCATACTCCATCCCAGCTGCAAACTGGGGGCGAGACACAAGAAATAAATATATCTTTGCCCGTGTGGTTCCTTAACTGATCAAGGGGACAAACGTTTCTCTGCTCAGAGGGCCTTGCAATTGATTTTGGAAGAGAGAGAAGCTTTTGATGATGATGATGATGTAGAGGAAGAGGTTTCAGAATGTGAGGATCACATTTATTAAAATTCAGAGTCTGACAGTGACTTTGAAGAAGAGGATGAGATTGAGCATCAGCTAGTTCCAAAATGAAGACGAGCACCAGGACCAACCTGTCAGCAGCTAGCAAGTGAAGAAATATGGATGATCTGATCTTAGGGTTCTATGCTCTGACCTCAG
Organism: Myoxocephalus aenaeus; assembly: GCA_038501785.1. NCBI lineage: Eukaryota > Metazoa > Chordata > Actinopteri > Perciformes > Cottidae > Myoxocephalus > Myoxocephalus aenaeus. The sequence continues at coordinate 437,421 of JBAMJR010000310.1, read as the reverse complement.
GGTTCTATGCTCTGACCTCAGGGTTCTATGCTCTGACCTTAGGGTTCTATGCACTGACCTCAGGGTTCTATGCTCTGACCTCAGGGTTCTATGCTCTGACCTTAGGGTTCTATGCTCTGACCTCAGGGTTCTATGCTCTGACCTTAGGGTTCTATGCTCTGACCTTAGGGTTCTATGCTCTGACCTCAGGGTTCTATGCTCTGACCTCAGGGTTCTATGCTCTGACCTCAGGGTTCTATGCTCTGACCTTAGGGTTCTATGCTCTGACCTCAGGGTTCTATGCTCTGACCTTAGGGTTCTATGCTCTGACCTTAGGGTTCTATGCACTGACCTCAGGGTTCTATGCTCTGACCTCAGGGTTCTATGCTCTGACCTCAGGGTTCTATGCTCTGACCTTAGGGTTCTATGCTCTGACCTTAGGGTTCTATGCACTGACCTCAGGGTTCTATGCTCTGACCTCAGGGTTCTATGCTCTGACCTCAGGGTTCTATGCTCTGACCTTAGGGTTCTATGCTCTGACCTTAGGGTTCTATGCTCTGACCTCAGGGTTCTATGCTCTGACCTCAGGGTTCTATGCTCTGACCTTAGGGTTCTATGCTCTGACCTCAGGGTTCTATGCTCTGACCTTAGGGTTCTATGCACTGACCTCAGGGTTCTATGCTCTGACCTCACCTAGTTCCAAAATGAAGACGAGCCCCAGGACCAGAACAAGCTCGTCAGCAGCCAGCAAGTGAAGAAATATGGATAAAAAAAAGAGTAGCACATTAATTCATAAATGTGATCTAACAAAACTAAAGGGCAAATATTAACCATATATGATGTTTATATTTCTTGTAATTGAGATGAAGTAAACATACAAATTGTGTGATTGTATTGAATTAAAAAACCCAAAATGCAGTGGGTCCACCAGACCCACGAACACTGGCTGAGTAACAAAAATATGAACACCATACAAGGGTTAACTACTAGTGTTTTTAACTAGTAGTTACATACATGAGATGATTTTATTTGATGGAAAGTACAGACAACGCCCAATGAAAGACAATCGAACAGGCTGTTCTTGGTTATGTTGTTGAAACACTGTGAACACACACACCCAAGTCACATTGTAACACATACAGGTTGGATGACATTACAACTAAAAGTTACTATGAGGAGCTATAACTGCACTGTAAGACATATCAAGTCAGTTCAACTTGCAAATGAAAGTTCACCTGCTGCCTTGAGAAGCCTATTTACTTCAACTTGAAGTTTCCTTTTGATTCAACTGATGAATTTAAGTTCATAAGGTTGATGTAACTAGAACGTGCTAGTTGTCTCAACATTATTATTCAAGTTGTCAGAGTTGAGTGAACTGTTTGTCCCTTGTTGTTTGAACTTGATCCACCAAGTTAAAACAAAGAGTATTTTTACATTATCAGTTCGAGAAAACTTTCCTTAGCTAGTCAAACAAACGCACACTTCTGCTTTATCTTAACTCACAGTTTCAAGTTAAGATAACATAACCATGTGTGTACAACTTGCTATTTCAAGTTAAGAGAATTCAAATTACTAATTTGTTTCAACTTACATACGAAGTTGACTTGACTGATAATTGCAAGTTTGCTTGCTTTATCCCAAAAATGACCAAAAAAGTGTTCAAAGGATATACCATTTATTTATTTAATACACAGGATAAATACACAGGCTTAAACAGTAGGTGCATCCACCCAAATAGCTGTGTGGAGGCAAATCTGACAGAATGAGGTGAGAACTGACAGGTTTACACTGAAAGATAACAGATTATTACAACTAGGCTGCCCCGGAAGGAAACCAGCCAAACCCATGCATTGTCTGAACAAGAGCAGGGAACAACAATTATTTTTTTACAGTTAAATCGTGGCAGCGCAGTCGATCCACTTAGCTTTCAGCGTCACTGACTTACGTCATGGTTCCAAATTACACAGGCGAAATGCATGGTGGGAAAACAGTCTTCAGTCTTTTTATTTTTTTTTACTGATAACTTGAAGAGCCACGTTCAAATAACACGAACAAATCTCAAAAAGCCAACACAACGCATTACTGTAAGTTGAACTAAGTTTTAACTTGAACAGTTAAGTTCAAATCTACAACTTGTCAGAGCTCTTTGAGTTAAAGAGAAGAAGTAAGTGGACATAACTAAACAGGGCTGTGATGTTTTACAGTGTGGTTATCAAACGGCCTCAGTTAAATAATGAGCCTCTTCATGACTTACATCAGTAAACAGGCCATCAGAGAGAAGATTGTCTATCTCTATATAGTTATTCTTCACGCTTGTCATCGGTGCCACTGGGTCAGATTCTGGTGAAGTCATGCAGGTTCTCCAGAAGCTCCTTCGGCTCAGGCTCCAGACTCCCCAGATCTGGTTCGCACAAGTCTAGATGAAAAAAGAAAACACACGTAACTATTGAATTGGATATAGTTGAAGGGTTATAGGGTGAAATAAAGTTTTACTGACGATCATTATTGTACGTTATTCAGTAAAAAATATGCGATCAGGAGTCGGCTTTAAATAAATCATTTTTGGGGACAACTTAAAACACCTGTATGGGCCGATGTGGCTCATCGACGATCGTCAATCGGTATTGGTGGCAAAAAAGCTCTAAAAGTTATATCTGCTCTTTTTTTTCTGCTTATCCGATCCATGACTGAAAAACGTGATACGACCTGAATCGGGAGTTTTGTGATTCGTTACACCCTGAGTAAATATTTGAGTGAAAAAAAATGTCATATCAGAACTTCCCTACCTGAACAATGGTGCAGGTATTATGCAGTTGTTCCACGAGGGTCTGATGAGTGAACATTGAACTTGACGTGTTCTTGTCATCCATCTTGTTGTTCTTATTTTACACTGCAAGAGTTCAACACCATCAGGGTCATGATCAGATTCAGGGTCAGGGGCATGGGAAGGGAGAAAAAAGCTCCAGCTGCCCATAGGTAGCCAGAATGCACGGGCTCACAAACTTTACATCCAAAACACAAATGGTTCTCAAAATGGGTGTGTATTTTCTCTTTGACAAGCGTCCTTGTGGGTCTCCAACGGAGGTGTCCCATCCATCATTGGAGGTGGTAAGTTGGGATCCACTGGCTCTAATTAGTTTGGTTGAGACCATGGCGGTAAACTGTTTTCAGTCTCACAACCCACTGCCTCTTTTAGCCAGTCTTTGTCTATCCGACCACCAGGATCCCGACTCCAGCCCCATGATCGAATGGTTTTCCCTCCCGTGCTGTCTGAAATGTTCATACAGATGAGTCTTTTTTTTCAGCCTCGCTGAACATCCGCTTTAATGTGCCGGAGAAAAGTTCTACTGTATCCCCGACATCTAAGTGACTGGAAGAGGGTCCTTATGGCGGACTCAACACCCCCCGCAACTGTGCAAATTATATGATATCGTATTAATTGTGATTTAACAATTCCCCAAAATATGTGTGTTTTGGGTGATAACTAGACTTATGCAACAGTGCGTGGGTGTCGGTCAGCTTGAAGTAGACCCTCGTTCCCAGGCTACTTTCTCCATTTTGCCCTTTTAATCAGAAACACCTCGGTGTCGAAGAATTAATTTTCTTCCGGCTGGAGATTGTATTTTACCAAGATCGAGGGATGGTGATTATTAAGGACCGCAATGAAGTCGCCAATTGCGGCCTCAGAATGGTTCCGGATCTTGAAAATATCATCCAGGTACCGAACATAATGTACAAGCTGGACAATTGGCTGCATTCTTTAAAAACGGTTCGCTCCCAGTCCGCCATGTAAATATTGGCGTAGGCTGGGCCCAACTTCTTGCCCATGAACCTGGAGATAAAATTCAGAATTGAACTCTAAGTCATTCTTACTATGGCCTAATTCTACAAATGTGAGGAGGGCCTCATCCGGTCTTGTGGGGTCTCAATGTTAGTGTAGAGAGCGTCAATATCCACCGAAAAAAGCATCCCACCAGGTCATAGTGCCTATTAGGCCGTAAGGTGAACCCTGTTATCGTTTCATCCCGCTCCACAGTCGTGCATCTTCACAATCTTTAGCTCATAAAAAAGAACGAGTCGTGCTAAGCTACCAAAAAAACGTTCGTCGCGGAATTTCCAGTCGATTCTCGATGAGTCTATGTTTTATGCAGAACTATTTCCTTCAGAGCGTAATAGGATCATGGTCGCGAGTGGTGGCACGGTTCGACACGTGATCGTTCTACACCAATGAGGTAGCTGCTTTTTGTCAACAGAATGGCAAGATGGCGGCCCCCATGGATTGATATAACGTTACCATAAAGAGGAAAACACTCGAACATCCTCAAAAGTGAGCCAAATGGATTCTAAACAGTGCTGTATACATAGTCGCGTCCAAGAAGAACAATGAGGCAAATATACGATAATGTTATGTTTATGTTAAGTAATTTAGATCAAGTTTTATACAGTCTTGTGCAATACTGTCTATATTTTGTGACTTATTTTAATTTATATTTTTTTGTCCTTAAGCTTATTTCATTTTATTTTTTTCCTTAAAGTTTATTGTAATTATTGTAATTCTGTGTTAGGAGGACCCGGCAAAATAAGCTTTTCGTTGTACAGAATAACTGCCTGTTATCTGTGCATATGACATTAAAACTAGCTCTTAAAATACCTGGGAATACACCTCAACACCAAATGAAATTTCACTACATGCTTTGCATTAGTATTTCTATGTATGTGACAAATAAACCTCCTTCTTGTATCAATAAAAGGCACCATTTATTTGTTCATTCATTCATTCTTCCACAAATGAAAATAACACTGATCAACCATAAAAACAATCTTTATGAAAAATATGAAATACGATATATACAACTGTACAAAACAGAATAAGGAACAGATTAAGGACACTCAGCCCTCAGTGTCAGGACAGTCATCTTCCAGTTCCTCAGTTTCTTTTGTGTTGGCACAATTAGAACAACGACATAAGTCTGTGCAACACAGTCCTGCAGAAACACAGGAACATCTGCCTGTCTCACAGGCACTTTTACAGCCGCAGTGTATCACATGCAAAACACTGTCAGGGGCCGGATTTCTGGTCATCCAGGTGACGTGCAAGGTCCCATCCTCTATTTTCCAACCATATCCAGCAGGTGATGGAGCACTTGTGTTTTCTTTGAGACAGGACCTCATTATTGCAGCCTGGTAGTTTGCCCTTTTGCAGTGCTGATGGAGGGCATCAGTAGTAGGGGGATGTTAGTAGTGCAGATGTTAGTAGTGCAGATGTTAGTAGCGCAGATGTTGCGCTTGGTGGGGATGTGAAACACCAGCTGGGGGAAATCACGAGTCAGCCTCTTCTTCAACATATCCTGTCTGCAACACAACAAAACAGTGACAATTAAGAGTCACAGGAGTACCATCAAAAGCAGAGAGTGGTGGAGGTGGTACAAGACATTACAGAACCTATCTGCCATACAGCACATTTAACACCAAAGATGCCCAAGAAAGGCACACAACATCACAAACCACACACACACACACACACACACACACACACACACACACACACACACACACACACACACACACACACACACACACACACACACACACACAAAGACACATCAGCTGTTCTCCTTGTTGCCAACTGGTACATGTCTGTGCAAACAGCAAGACTTAAAAACTGTTTCTCCAAACAAGCCTGTCACACACATGTTGTGTAAAGCTGGCCTTGCACATGACAAATAATAAGACTTGAGAAAAAAATGCATAGAAGTTACCTGTAGTCTGAAGCATCAAGACCTTCAGGACGGGGCCAGAGCCTGCGATTGGCAGCCCTGACCTAGATCGCAGTTTCTTTGTTGGACTCGTGCTGCTAGAAGTCGATGGAATGGCCTCGTGGTCTTGCGTAGCTTCTTGTCTCTCACGTGCGAGACGTTTTTCCACCTTTGCGATGGCGTTTTTGTCCGTAAATCTACGACAACACGTGTGATGGAAGCCAGCATCCTCGGGAATATTGTCAAACTCCACATCAACACAGTGTTTGAAGTTCTCAGCCACGTCCCGAGACTCACCCTTCAACCCGAGCCACTTTGGTAGGCTTGTCCTGTATGTATTCCATCGTGCAGTGGTGAAATAATGTACCTCCTCGTGCTTGACTAAAGTAATATGCACATAACAATGTTTGCTTTTCGATGTATTAAGACACTTCGGTGTATTTTCTTCGTCGTCCGTACTGCTCGATGAAGGCATGGGAGCCGCCATCTTGCAACTCTGTTGACAAAAATCAGCTACCTTATTGGTGTAGCATGATCACGTGTCGAACCGTGCCACCACTCGCGACCAAGATCCTATTACGCTCTGAAGAAAATAGTTCTGCATAAAACATAGACGCATCGAGAATCGACTGGAATTTCAGCGACGAACTTTTTTTTGGTAGCTTAGCACGACTCGTTATTTTTTATGAACTAAAGATTGTGTAGATGCACGACTGTGGAGCGGGAATCATTTTCTAGAAGACTTTTCGTGGTTCACCTCGCGGCCTATATGATCTGTTTTAGTTTTGTGACAAATTCATAGGTGTCCCTAATGTAACTGTCATGCTTTCGGGACAAAGAGTTAATATAGTGGTCAATAAATTCCGCTATTCTAAACGACTCACTCCCACAGTCCGACACGATCGGTCTGCCGGGAGGAATTTGATGGGGGACCATCCAGGTCTCTGGATCCTTATGGATTTTAGGCAAGAGATCCAATTGGCGTGGGTGGGGAGGGTCAGGGCCAGGGTTAGGGTTAGGTGTTAATAATGACTATCGAAAGTGATGATTTAACACTTTCACTGCGGTTCCCATATAAAACTGAGGGTGTTAAATTTACCAATTTGCTTCTGAATAAAAAGCAAAGGAGTGTGTAAAAAGTCAGGGAACAAACCTTCACAACCACAAAGACAACGTTGTGTGTGTTCTGTCTATTGTTCAGCAAGAAACACAAAAGGTCAATTAGAGGGAGATTCCAGTATGAAATGAAGACAAACCAGTTCACTAATCACCCGGAAGAACAGGGAGTGTTTTTTTACCGGTACTCTTTGAGTCAAAAATAGACGAGGTGTGTCCAATAGTTGTTCTCCTTTGTCCTACCAGGTGTGTGAGGAAAATGAAAGTGAAACTATCCACGACCTGTCAATCACAGGCTTGTGTTGATCTTATGAAAAGAAGAAAAACTTGTTCACTCGTTATGCACTGGGTGTGTTTTTACTGGTACTCTTGGATCATAAAAGGACTAGGCGTGACCAGTTTATGTTTTATCAGGTGCTTAATGATTCCATTGGCGTGTTTTCAAGCCATTCCTGTGTAGCTTTGGCTTCCTGCTTGTCCTCATTGGGCCTCGATGCAAGAACAACAATCCGTTCTTATCCTAAATCTCATCTTCTTTTGTGAGGTTTGTTCCTGCAAGTGATCCAAGTTTGATTTATTAAACCCTCTTAATTGCACAAACTTCTCATTTCCACATGTACACATTTTCAGAGATGTATCATGACCACCATCAATGTCCCAACGTCAGCATAAGGCGACCTGTTCTGCTGCGCCTATCGTTTATGGAAATGTGTTTGATGTAAAAATATTTCCCTATGAGGGCAGTGATCAATCTGATGGGTGTGGTGGAGACATAAGCCGGAGGCGTGTTGTTCAAACCCTGTGTGTGTTTACAGCAGGTCCGCTGTCATCAGCTATATAACACGCGATACAACGTAGTTTGTGACTATCCAGACTTTGGTTAGCTGCAGATATGACGGCTGAAAGCTCCAAAAGGCTGAAGATGACATCGTCGACGGACTTAAGTGAGTGTCTTCCTTTGTTAAACAAGTTTGCATTGTCTAGTTTGTACAAAACAAAAATCTCTGAATTATAACACTAATTTGGTTCAACAACATCCACCTCACTGGATTTCTTTGAGGTTTCACAACTCACCTTTCTCTCTCCAGCTCGTTCCCTAACACGATCTTCTGTACTTTATTTTTTCCCCATTTTCTATAGAGATCACGATGACAGACAAGGTAATATTCATGTGTTTATCCACATTTTCAGCAACGAGTGTGTAAGATGCCAGTCAGTGAATAATTCAAGATTATGTATGTTTACTGTCTATTGTTGAACCCATTGTCAGTCTTTAGTAAAAAAAATGTTTAATGAAGATGAGGAGGATTGCAGTATACAATGAAGAATAATATGTTATTACTGGTGCTCTTTAGGGTCAAAAGTAATAATAATCATAATAATAATAATCACAATCACAATCCTTTATTAGTCCCGTAGTAGGGACATTTGAGTAGGTCTCTCCAATATTGGTTCTACTTTGTCCTACCAGGTGTTCAATGATCTGGCCGTGTTTTTAAGTGATTCCTTTGAAGCTTCGGCACATGTTTGGGTTCATTGGGCCTCGTGCATTTTCGTGTTCTTATCCTCGGGGTGGGCAGTAGACCGGTTTCATCACCGCCACCGGCGTCACGTGAAATCTAGTAGAATAATGTTTTGACTGGAGAATCTCTTTTAATCTTGTAATACCATGAAATAATACCGTCACTGCAAAAAAGTATAAATCTACTGTGAATTCAAATTAAAAAAACTTTTTTTTAACGTCATATCGCCCGTCATATCAACCTTTTGTAACTTAAGACCAACTTCTGATTATAAAACAATTCCAACGACCACCTTGGCAAACAAATAAGAAAAAAACGAAACATGACCAAAAAAAGACAAATTAAACTGGGATGTAATTGTTATAATTAGATGAAAGCAAACATTCTGCTGACCCTCACCAATCCCGGCCGGCCACTATGCATCCACATGTATTTCTCACCGTACGCCTTGGACCCCGGCATCGATCTGCTTTCAGAGCCTCAGGAGAACTGGGTCTGGTTTCACTGGTCCTCTCTTGGATGATAACTGAACTGGGTTTTTGTTCTGTGTGTTCTGCCAGGTGTTTAATGATCCCATCCACGGCACGGTGCTGTTACACCCTCTTCTGGTCAGAATGATTGACACGCCTCAATTCCAGAGACTGCGATACATCAAGCAGCTTGGAGGGTGTTACTTTGTTTACCCAGGAGCATCCCACAACCGCTTTGAACACTCGATTGGGTATGTCTGCTCTCATCAGACAGTTTTATGTAACAAATGTTCATACTTTGCAGCAGGATACTTGAGTTTTATGTTGTGTTGTATCCGGGGTAAAGGGTGGCACACTTGGCAGGAGAGCTCGTAAAAGCTCTACAAACAAGGCAGACGGACCTCAACATCACTGATGAAGACGTCCTTTGTGTGCAGATTGCTGGTCTTTGCCATGACCTGGGTGAGTGACACACACCGCCTCACTATTACATCTCATGCATGAAGGCAGACGATAGAAATACATCCACATGTACATTTTGTTGAGCTACAGCTAATTAGAACAACAGTAGCAGATCATCCAGGTTTAATGCTTTAAGTGTGATTATTACATAACTATACGGAAAGGGCTCACACTTTCAGACAGTGACCAGTAAATATCTGAGATGTTATTTGTCATTGTCTCTTTGAGTCATCACTAACAGCGGAAGTCAAATATTCATGGGAATTCTTTTGAAATTTGCATTTGGATGGAACTTTTATTTTAAGGACTCAAACAGACTGACTACCGGTATGTTGTTGCTTTAATGAAAGTAATGCTGCGAAATTAATAGTAAACAATAATAACGGCAAATGGGAGCAGATTAGAAAAAAGAAGAATTACTTTATCAACCATTGAGGGGATTTGTTTCCCCTTAATGTTACACACACACACACACACACACACACACACACACACACACACACACACACACACACACACACACACACACACACACACACACACACACACACTTTGGCCGTGCCCAGGAGATGAACTAGCACCTCTCCAGCTACCAGTTAACACATCTTTAAAATGTTTAAAATTGTTTATTTATCCATATCTAGGACATGGGCCTTTTTCCCATCATTTTGAGGCGTTCATCCACAAAACCCGTCCAGAATGGAAGGTAAGAAACCTTAAAATAACTGTTAAAATCGCAGCACATGTGATGTTGAGCCAAAGGAGTCTTATGGGTCTGTGTGGGAGATGGTTCAGTGTCGGTGTTCCTCAATTCTCAGCGATTTAAGAATAATAAATGATACAATAAAAGAAACTACTGCCTGCTGAAAGGTTTCCTGATTGCTGTTGGCTATGTTGTTATTGTTATTGTTATTGGGGGTCCCCCACTGACTAACCCTGTCACCCCCAGGGTCCCATTCCTCGTACCTGGTTTATTGAGTTAGCCGGATCATTTTCATGACGTAGGTCAGGCTTTTCAGTTCCACGAAACAAGTTTGGAAAAATCACCATAGCAACACATCCAAATCCCTTTACCTGCTCCAGGGCAGGCTAACTGAAATTCACTGGATAAGCTGGCCACTCCCACCGGACAGAAAAGGCAGCTCCCTTCCTCATTGATGAAGGAGCGATATTAGTTATATTAGTTTTATAGGGAGAGAGTTCTTCCAGATCCGTTTTCACATCATGACTTCCTGTACGAGCGCAATCGATTCTGCCGACAAGGAATCATTTATTTACGAGAGCTTCTCGAGCCGTACACTGAACACCACAGGAGCAGCCGAGCACAGACTGTATGCACAGACTGGATCACAGCCGTGCGCTTCTTTGCGAGCGGTACATTTCTCTACAGTGTCGGCGATGCAGAGAACATCGGGAAAGCCGCTGCATGGCGTGTTGTTTGTAACGTTTATTTAGCGCTTAAGAAACTTATGGATGTGTTGAAAGCACTCATAATTATATGACAGTGTTATTAGTACACCATACATATCATTATTGTAGAACATGATTACGGTGGACTCATGATAAGAATACAGAGAATCACAGGCAATTTCTTTTCACTGCTTCAATTGATTGAATTTCTGACCAGGAGAGTCTGGGGCAAACCCGAAAGTAAAAGAAAGATCTGTATTATATTAACAGATGTTCCTATCCGATACAAAAGGTGGGACATATCATGTATATTAAATGGTTTTCCCAAAACATAAATATGTATGCTATACAATGACATGAATTATTGCATTATTATAACTGTAAGCAATATCATTTAAATAACAAACCATAGTTTAATGAATGTGAACAAAACCTTGTACTACATGATATTTTTGGACGAGTTTGTACAGATTTTTGCGTCAAATGTAATAAATTAGACAAGCATTCATGTCTGTGTATCCTGTGGAGATGGGCTCATTTATTTTTAATTATTGTGTGTGTATGTTTACAAATCTGTATCTTGCAGCATGAGGAAGCTTCTCTTGAGATGTTTGAACACATGGTGAAAAGCAATGGCCTGGAGGAGATAATGAAGCATCATGGCCTGCTGCCCATTGATGTGACATTCATCAAAGAGATGATTAAAGGATGGGTACGTGTCTGTGTGAATTGAGGGAAATCCATCAGTATCGTCATGTTTGCTGCAGCAGCCATTCTAATGCCACTGTTGTGCTGTCATCTCCACAGTTACCTGAAGGCCCTCTACCTGTCGGCCGTCCAGACAAGCTCTTCCTCTATGAAATCGTGGCCAACAAAAGAAATGGCATTGATGTGGACAAGTTTGACTACCTCGCCAGGTGGGCCTTGTTGAACGGCGACTGTAGAGCAGAGGGATGAACTTAATGTATTATTTACCCCAAATAATTACAATGTGCAGCGTTCACCAGAGTGCTTTGATTAGTTTAACGTAAGAAGCTTCTTCTTTTCATATTTCCTCTCTCTGTCTCTTCTCAGGGACGCCCACCACCTGGGCATCAAGGCCAACTTTGACCATCTCCGCTTCATACACTTTGCCAGGGTTTGTAAAGTGGACGGAATTCAGCAAATCTGCACAAGAGACAAGGTGAAGACTTTGCAGTTTCTTCTTTTTTGATCAGTTTTTAAACACCAAACCATTTCAGGGTCCAACAATAAGGATTGCCCGAGGAGCTACGTTACTACTAGGGATCAGTGTTCCCTCTAAGCTGCGCGCGTGCGCGGCCGCGCAGGCCAGTCGATGTGGCCGCACAAACGATTTTTTTTCAGGGGTTAAAAATCTTTTTTGCGCCAGTGTTTCTGAGATAGGAGTGAGCCATCTCCGCAATAGAAGATCTTTGATGTGACGTGTCGAGTCTTCTCGGCCAATCAGCGTCCTGTTTCTCGACATGCGCTCTCTGTACCTCTGCTAGCGCTCTGCCTCCGTTAGCACCCCCCAACCCCGCTGTCCTCATCCGGGCGCCAGGAGTGAAGCTCGCCTAGAGCGCCACATGAGCTAGGGCCGGCACTGTTTAGTCTACTCTTGGCGGGCCCTGCTCCAGCAGTTATAGGCTACCATGGCGAAAAAGGCAGAGCAGGTGCCCCAGAAAAAGGTCTGCCTAACGTTCAAACATGAGTGGCTAGATGAAATAGTCCAAACTGACACAGGTAGGATGAAACTTTCAGACATATTTAAATATGAAGAAGGAGTGGCGTGATCTGCAAATTCTGCTCGGAGGCAAAAGACAGATAGGCCTATCTCCCTCAATGACATTCAAATGACATGTTTTGTAGCCTAGTTTGTTGCAAACCATTCCAGTTATTAAATTGTTTATATAGGCTACCTTTAGGAAAAATGACACCATGTCAATTTAATAGGCCTAAAATTATTGTTAAGCACTGCATTAGCATTTTTCTTTCAATGAAGTTCCACTTAAATGTTGTACCTGCTGAGAAATGACTAAACACCTTTGATACTTTTATTTTTTATATATATATCATTATCAGTCATAACCAGTGAACCAGTCATAACCTCCCCTTATTGAAGTTCAACAAAGATCCTTTAAGTTCAACTAAACTGACTGGTAAAACACCATCATTAAAATGTTCCCAAAGTCCAGCCATTATAAAGGATATTGAATAAATATCAACCTTGTATACATATTGATGCATTTGCTGTCATCTCTTTGAATCCCCTATGGCTAACGCAGGCTTGTGGTTATTTTCGGCAGGTCGCGTGGTTGCGAATTGCTCACAGTGCTGAAATGTGCGCTCAGAAATAAAAGAAATTGCTCAGTGCTGAAAAAAATTAGAGGGAACATTGCTAGGGATGTCACTATATGACGTGTTTATGTCACAATTGTTAGGGAAAATATATTTTTTATTATGAAAATGGTTATTTTTCACACCATGATGGTTAAACTGTTATATTCCGCGCTTCACAAGTTTCCCTGGTCATATTATATACACTTTCTTGATGGATATAAGGCTGGCATGTCGACTCCCTAAAACCTTACACATTCAACATACCGCTCTTCTTCTCAACCGAGTGGCACGACTCTCACACACAAAACAAACTCTCACACACACGGGGTAAGTGACTACCACAGGGCAACGATGCAGGAATCAGGACGCCATTGAAACCGTGACTCATAGAACTTCGCAAACTTAAATTAGTGAGTATTGATTGAAATTTCACAAGCTCAAAATATTGACCCATAATTACTTCCCATGGGCCCTGCTTTTTGTTAAATCTGATTTTAAACCGCAGTCATTTCTTATCAGTTGTGACCAGTGGCGGCTGGTGACATTTTTTTGGGGGGGGGCGCAGTTGGGCGGCGCGGTTTAAATAGCACTCCACAATGAGAAGAAAAGAGGTTTGGAGTAGAATATTCTAAAAAACAAAGCTTTATTTCAAGAAAACACAGTGCTCAACACTGTCCAATAACAACTATCAACAAACTGTAACTTTGGGCATGAGAGGTTCAGAGCAGAATGTTTTAAGAAACATTCAATGTGGTGGCCAGAGCAACTTCAGGGAATACATTGACGTAGCATTCAAACTGGGGGCCCTGCAGTAAGGTGGCACTGGTGAGGTGGTCTTTGAAGGCAAAGCGTTCCCTGGTGTGTCCAAGTATGGTGTCACAAACCTACAGATAAATATATAGAGAGAGACAGAGACAGTAAGATAAGTTGTGGGGAAATATCTACTACAAACAAGATTCATACTACAGACAAAAAACTATGTTTTGTGTGTCTTGATGGCTCAGCAACATAGACAAAAGGCCAGGAGCCACCTTGATGCTCTAGCCTGGAGCTATGACTGACACACACACACACACACACACACACACACACACACACACACACACACACGGGGTTGAATTGGTATTTTAGATAAAGTTATAGCCTGATATGATATCCACCCAAATCTAACAATGTCCAACATGTGTTCTGCTGTGGGAAAGATAAAACATTAAACTCTAACAGGCATCTGCTGATTTTGACACTCACCTCTGCAGCAATCCTTCTCTCAGCTCATCTTCCTTCACAGCCCGGCGCTTCCTCGGCTGCTCAGAGCCACTGCTTTGCTCCACACTGAGCATCCAGCTAACAGCTCCGGTTAGCATGTAGCTTGAGGAGAAGCTCCGGGTGTACGTCCTCCCGCGGTCACTGCTTTGCTGCTGAATTGTTAAATCCGGACGTTCGGGTCCCAACTCTTTCAGCCTCTTCTTGTCAACATCTGATCGTGGATTGAAAGGTGTTTCGCGTAGAGATACCACAGAGTTTTCAGTCGCCATACTAACATAATCAAAGTCTCTGCTAGCTGTGTTGCTCGCGTAGCTACGTGGGAGCTATATGGGATGTGAGGGAATGATAAAGGTCTCTGATTCGACGAATAGTCCAACCACGTTGCAATAAGAAACGATGTCATTGGCTAGGGCGCAGATTTGTGCGCCCGAAGATTCACGTTTCATCCGCCAATGAGAAGCTGTCCTTGCCGCAACGAGGGTGAAATGTTTGTTCGCTGCCGTAGGGTCAATCCCAATCTCCACCCTAAACCCTCAAGCCCTGAACCCTCAGGCACTCACTGACGTCAGCTGCTAAGTGGCTGAGTGTGAGAGGCTGTGAGGGCTTGAACTGGTGTGAATATGAATGACAGCACTTTGCTGCAACATGTCACGTGACTACATAAAACATATTGTGTATTTATTTTATACTTTTTATTCACTGATTTGAACATCTTTCTCACGAGATGAGAAGTCATTTTAGATGATATATTTACTTGTTTTTTCAAAACGAAATGTTTGATGAATGTAAACAAAATATTTATAAATATATGTTCTGCTTGCATTCCTCTGATTTCATGTATTTTTATGTTCCATCTTCAATCCGTAATATTATAGTGTATTTTATCGGGCTAAACGCCCACGTGTCTCTTTGTTTACCTTTTCTTTTTTTTTTTACGTCTTCATGCTTCCATTGGGAACTGCGCGTTTAACGTCACATTGCTATGAACTGTGGGTAATTCCCTTAGGCAAAGTCAGCATCTAATGCTGACTTACGGAAAGGGATCATAAAGGGCTCAAAATGTCTGCTACGTTGTGACAATGGGACACCCCTAAACCCTCACGGACTTCGCGGGAGCGCGCCTCAAAGTCCGTGAGTCGTAAGGGTGGAGATTGGAATTGACCCGTAGACTCACATTTGACCAGCGCCCCTAAAGGGGGGAGGGGCTTTTCTCAGTGATGATGAATGGCGATATATTATATTTGGTCACATTTATCTTAAGTGGTTGTTGACAGGGGCTTACGGTCTCCCACACACATTTACCGCGTCAACACGGTATATTTCTTATTTAAATTATTTGGTATATAATGTTTTTTGACAGTATATATTATATTTTTTTTTTCTTCTTTTTTTTTTTCATCGCAAAATTTTAAGAGGGGCGGCGCCCTAGCGCCCTCTATTGACGCACCGCCACTGGTTGTGACTAAACTATAAGCGATGCTCTCCACAGGAGGTGGACAATCTGTACGACTTGTTCCACTTAAGATACCTTCTCCACAGAAGAGCCTACCAGCAC
This sequence comes from Myoxocephalus aenaeus, assembly GCA_038501785.1. Classification (NCBI taxonomy): domain Eukaryota; kingdom Metazoa; phylum Chordata; class Actinopteri; order Perciformes; family Cottidae; genus Myoxocephalus; species Myoxocephalus aenaeus. The sequence continues at coordinate 421,544 of JBAMJR010000310.1, read as the reverse complement.
AAAGTGAACAAAATCATAGAGTCTATGTGAGTAGCTACCTTGTTGGTACTCTAATAACTCTAATAACAACATTTACCTTTTTCTGTTAATGCTTATTTTCATTTGCTTCATAATTCCCTCTCTTGCATGTTACGCAGCAAAATGTTTCATAAAGTGATGATGTGATATTTCAGGATCTTGGAGGCCTTTGTAAAAGCAGACCAGCACATCCAGATTGAAAGCTCGGGAGGGAAGAAGAACAAGAAGATGCCCACTCTCTCCACAGCCATAGACGACATGGAGGCCTACACCAAGCTGACAGGTCTGTAGAAACCGTGAGCTGTGAGCTCGTGTTTTACCATGAAGACACGGGGAGGAGTGAACCACCATCTGTTCCACGTTAACAAACACAAACACTGAGTTACAAATCACACATACTGCAGCTGCTCTTACAAAGTACATTAATACTTTATCATAAGATTGCACCTTGACCATTGACCATCTGGCTCATATATCTGCTGCAGGGCATTGTGGGTCAGAGTAACATTTCCACCAATTTGGGGATTACGACACAGCAGATCACCAGTGGTACAGGTAGATAGCCAGTGTGCTGAACAGCCAATGACTGCAGACACATTAGAGCAGATAAACACAGCATTTAATCCACTTACACTGTTGCACTCGTAAAGACTCAACAAAGACACAACCCTTTAAACTCCAGACGCTCTTCTTAAAGCCCTCTGCACATCGCTTCAGCACGGAGAGAGATCCCAAACTGGACCTTCTCTGTTTCGGTTGCTTCGGTATTATTGGATACTTCAGTTTGGCATCAAATTGATATTGCTTATTTATTTGAGTTATGACTCTCAGATTATGATGCCAATTATGTATTTATGACCCTTTCTTTGGTTTGTTCTAACTCTCCTGTAGATGATGTTTTTGGAAAAATACTCCACACAACAAATACTCAAATCCCGGAGTTGACCGAGGCTAAGAAGATTCTAGAGAGGATCGTCTCCCGACAGCACTCCAGGTTTCTGGGTGAAACAAAGGCCACCGAGGTACGCACTAGAGTCATTGTGTGTCTGCATTACATTCAGGTCTGGACTGTTGTCCTTTTAAGGGCAAAGCCACTTGACCTTTGGTGTTGTCAATTATTTTAAGGCCACAAATGCCAAATGCCAAACAAGCAAATCCATCAAATTCCCAGAAATATTGAATCTCACTTCAAGGTTCAGGATGATGTAATTGTGATGCCTCCACGCCGGCAGCAGCCGTGGATGTTTTGGGGTTGTCGGTCCTGATGCACGTCTGTACGTCCGGCCTATTCTCATGAACACGATATCTCAGGAACGCCTGGAGGGAATCTCTTCAAAATTGGCATTGATTAGAATTTAGAGGTCAAAGGTCAGGGTCACTGAGCTCTCATCTGCCCCAGTCTCGTGTATCTAGGAACGTCTGGAGGGAATTTTTTGGCCAGAAGGTTGCCTGTTCGATACCGCAGCTCAGATTTCATGTATGTATAAGACCATTTAAATGAAGTTTAGGTTATAAAGTTTAAAAATCCATGCGAACGTCTTTTCCCACACATGAACTGGTATTTATAAAGGAAGAATGTGCTCACGTCAGGAATACTTAGACCATTCATACACACGGTTTTAGATAGCTGAAGGTGAGATGATGAGGAGGCATCGAGTATAAAGGAGGAACATTGTTTTTAGGTTGTTTGCCAATTTGTCTGATTGTGTTATTATTTTTTCAGTAATGCGTGATGAATTTCATCACTTTTTATTTACTTTTGATTTCCTCTTGAGCCATCATCTCCCCGCTCTTCTCCTTGACAGGTCTAATGACCGGTGAAGCAGAAACACATTAATATGCAAACGTATGTTTGAGGGCGTTTCTGCATTTATTTATAGAGAACTGTGGAAATGAGGCACGATGATTCAGAGTAAGAAGGCACACGTGTGGATCATGAATATGATGAAAAAAATGCTTCAGCATATTTCTGTCTTTGTTTGCACACTCGGTTTTATCTGTGACTCCACAAAGAGTTTTATGCAGCAGGCGCCTGGAGTTTATGATGACTGCTGTGTTGTTGTGGACAGAGAGAGAACCCAGAGAGGAAGCTGCATTTTTACATTTAACTTTCTTGACTGTTCCGCCTCTCACCTTTTCTCCCTCCCTTCCTCCCTAAGGCCATGATCACAGAGATGAAGTCAAACGGTGTAGAGGTGAGTTTTTTTGTTGTCTAATTACTTGAACTTTTCTTCATCCTTTAAGATATGATGTGTGAGATATGAATGAGAAGAAACCTCAGTGAGAGCAACAGCAGTTCCTGTTGTCAATAGAACGAGTATGTTATAGTGATTTTAATCAGCGCTCATGAATACTATAACAGCTGTGGAGGAGGAAGAGTTGGTGGTTCAATCCCCGGCTCCTCCTGTCTTATGTCCACTGTGTACTTTGTCTATTGACATGTTAGCATGTAGTGTACATGTAATTTGAACTATTTAACCACGGCACATATTATTATGGTGGACACTGTTTACATCTATAATAGACTTGCTGCTATTAATCTTTATCATGTCACTTTATCTGGTCATCACCTCGTAGGTTTGTCTTTAATTACTTTTGTTTAGTTTCTACTCTAGTACTAGTAATATCTACTCAAATATGTATAGTTTCTACTATAATACTAGTTGCATGTTCCTCTTAATTTATATATTATTTGTACTTCTCTGTTTGTACTTATTTTGTCTTTGTGCCGCTGTAACACCTGAATTTCCCCTCTGGGGATCAATGATGATGTCGTCTGACAAAATCAACTGAAATGCTGTTAACACCTGGATGTGTGACTCAGAATCAGAATCAGAAACCGTGTAGTTGCCAGGGATGTTTACACAACAAGGAATTTTTCTTGGCGGAAGGTGCATAAACATTAGACATGAGATGTTAGACGAGACAAACAACGATCAATGACAACAACAGTGCAATGGGTATTAAATTAAGTATAAGATAAAGTGCTCAGATATACGGGTAACATTTGACTCAACATTTAAAGTGAGAAATCACAACGAAAATTACAGTTTCAGAAACTTTGAATTAACTTGTTCTTTACTGCCACACAGCCCCTTGACAATAACTGGGCAGGCGTACACCATTACCTTTATTTTTGCCAAAGCTCCATTTTCCTCATACACAATAAAATATTTCTATTAAGATTTACACATTTATACATTTACTTGGAAGGTTTTAATACGTACTTAAGCTATGGATCAATTTTGGGGTGAGAAAAACGTAAAGTGTGGAAAAAGAGCCAAAACAGTGTTTTTAATGTACGTCCACTGATTGTTGAGTTGGAATACATTTAAAATCTCTCCCACTAATCACCTTTTCTCCCCAAGGACATGAAACTTCGTCGGAAAAAGGAATTGGTTAAAGCCTGTAAGGATGCCAGACTGACAACAAACGATGACGACTTTGATGTTCACGTGAGTTTTTATTCCAATTACTTTTACTTCATGTGGTGGGAACTTTGTAATGAAAACTCAGAGATGTCTGTGGAGGGTTTATTCTCGAGAATCATTACACGGAAAACAATCGCCTTCAACAGTCACATATAATGTCCAGGTATTGAGCAGTGTTCACTCCATCTTTACACTTTGCTTATGCCTGTCGCTGGATCATGATTGTTATAGAAGATAGTGTGAAGTTCTCTGATTGGCTCTCACATAGTTCACATTTAAAACATCACTACATCCGTCAGCATTTTATGGAGTTTCAGAGTTTATGAGTAAAACTTAACAACTTAATGCTTCATCCTCACTCTTCTGATGTAGCGTGTGAAAGTTCACTGCTATCAACAGAAGACTGATAACTTTGTTTGGATCATTTTCTGTAACCAGTGTAGCATTAAAGCATGGTGGAATTAGCAAGCTAGCTAGCTAGCTAGCTAACTAGCGGACAGCTGGCTATTTAGTTAGCTTGATAATTCCACCATGCTTTAATGCTACACCGGTTACAATATAATAATAACGCTTTCATTATTCCTCGACAGTCTAAACCTACATAATCATTTAATGTTGTAATTTCCCTTTGTCTTTAAATATCTTGGATATCATTTTTAATTAGTGAGACGTTGCCTTCCTTCCTTAGCATAAAAACATGCGTCTGTCTTCTGTCTCTTTTAGATTGTTAACATGAACTATGGGATGAAGGACAAGGATCCCATCATGAAGATGGGGTTCTACTCAAAGAGCGACCCAGAAACAGCAGTAACGCTCACCGAAAACGAGGTCAGAACTAAAGCAATGACCACAACAGTTTTAATCTTAATCTTTTCCTGGCATTAGCGTGTGTATTTATTTATTTATGTAATCCATCTCTCATATTTGCTGCTTTCATTCTTGTCAGGCGTCCATGTTTAAGCCAACATGCTTCTCTGAGCAGCTGATCAGGGTTTACTGGAGGAAGATTGATAAAACCAGTCAGATGATTGATAAAACCAGTCTGAGTGAGGTTCGGAAGTGCGTGAGCCAGTTGTTCCGAGGGAAAACAATGCCAAAAGCTGAGGTAATATTTAGATTTAGGCTGTCAAATATAGAAGGATGTATTTAAAGTACCATGGAGGGTTTTATGTTACGTTCCAAAGTCTTGGATCTGGAGTTACTGCTGTCCAGGTCCGCTGCTAACCATTGTTTGACTAATTATTGGTAAATTAATTTCAGCAAGTCTCCGCTTCAGTAATGTTGAATAGGATCCGTCACTCGGCACTGCTCTCGTTACTGATACTGATGTACTTTGTCTTTATTTACAGCCAGAGGAGACACAGTAAGCCCGGAGACCACCCATGAAGCAGTTTTGGAAAATGAAGATTAAAACTAACAAAAAAAGGAACGCCAACCTTCCCTTCTCCATCTGCAGCTGGTTATTAAGTCAAGGTAATAAACCAATCATCATTCAGTCAATGGTCACGCCAACAAAGTGACCATTTAATTTGCGGTTTAGGGGTTTTAAATATTTAGGTGTTTGGTTTTCATGTTAATCGTGTGAGTTGATGAGGTAATCTGATTAGATATTATTTAAACTTTGAGTGATGTTTGATTAGAGGTTGTTTTATGGTGTTTGTTGTGGTTCCACCGTACTTATTATTCTGCATATCTTTCCTCACCTACTGAATTTATTGTGATTTATTCATTTTTAAATGTCTCTTTTATTGGTGCCAACGATTTGAACGATTCACTCTTTTGAAACTTTGTATTTAATCTCTCAATATCAAATAGGAGTTATGGTTAATATTGCTATTATGATTATATATTGATGTTTCTCACTCTACTATTCAGCTCAACTGGCCTTCTTTAATGTAATCATGTGTCTACTTTTGGTATTGTTGTGTTTTGCTCTTAGTGTGAAAATGTATTGGATTATTATTATTATTATGAAATGGGCTGTAAAGGGAAACCTTAAAGGATATTATAACCTTTTTGCTGTATTTCTATTGTGATGGTTGAATACAGATTGTCTGATCTATTTGAAATAAAACTATTTTTCTCTTTCTTGTGTGTCTAAATGCATCTAAATATTTCAACAATGGATTGTGTTATGTGGAAGAAAAATGTTTTATGTGTGATAAATATATCTTATACAATAATCTATGTATCCACAATATATATTCGTATGCGGGTTAAATCTTTTGTATATCTCGCCTATAACCTAACTTTAACTAATTATCTAAATGCAAACTGAGGCCCTCGAGGCGTAAGTGTCCCGAAGCTGACCCCTGTAGCACAATACAAACGATTAGAGACATGAAGGATGTGGTCTGGCTCCGAAATGTCTTCGTCAGCTATATAAAGTTGGATGAGATGTGATGTCTCATCAGTCGTCAGATAGCCGCTAAATACTTAAGTGTATGGTAGTAAGAAATTAGAGAAGTCAATCATCGTCGAATCAGTCAACAATTGGCGAGCCAGCCAGGAGGGCTACGGGGTCCGGGTCTGAACGAGGCGACCTTTGCTCCCTCACAGACTGAACGCATCGCAAAGTCTACATAAAGGGAAGCAGAGGAACCTTTTTTCAGAATGTTCTGCATTGGGGGCTTCGGTCTGTGAGGAGGAAGGGACGGCCGTGACGGTGGGCCACCCCGGGATGCCCGGAGACCGTAAAACAGGAATCCATATGTAACAGATGTGTTTAGGGCATGGAAGAAGTCGACTCAGAGGATTTTTCCAGCATTTATTTGCTCCTGCAGAAGACAATAAAACACACTCATTGCCTTCTGGTCTCTCTCGCTCTCTCTCTGCACATCAGCTTCCCTCAGAAATATAGAACTATTGTGAGGGAAAGACGGGACTACGGAAGCCTAGGAGGCGCAGAAGAGATTAAACACAATTTCCGCAGGAAACTGATTTTTTGAAATAACGCTATTTAAAAATAACTCATTAAAAGAAAATCACAAACACTTAAATATGAATCGAAGGGACTCGGAAGTGACTTGAGAGAGCACCCTGAGTTTTGAAAATATAAATTTTCATATCGATAGCATGCAGCTACACAGGATTAGCACACCGTTTTGGAAAAACTTAGAACCTACTGAACCTGCTGATGCCCTTCCTCTCTACCGCCTTCTGCTGACATGGATTGTGGTTATCGGATTTGTGGTCCATGCCTCTGTTACGTTGGTCATTCTGTACACATGACATCTATTGCTTCTGTCCATCCGGGGGGGAGATCCTCCTCTGTTGCTCTCCCGAAGGTTTCTTCCCTTTTTTCCCTGTGAAAGGGTTTTTACTATCTTTATTATTTGAGTTTTTCCTGATCCGATGTGAGGTCCCGGGACAGGGATGTCTTATGTGTACAGATTGTAAAGCCCTCCGAGGCAAATTTGTATTTGTGATTTTGGGCTACACAAAATTAACTGAATTGAATTCCTGTCATTCGGTTTCTCCATATGGCGATGTCACCTCTGCTACACCTTCTTACTGGTGTTAGATCCGAGAGACAAGCCCCTTACACGGTGCTATCGAATTAACCAGCTCTCAGTTCAATGGGTCCGGATCTCCGTCGATGTTTGAAGATCTGTTTTAACTGGTGGTCGGGGAAACTGGCCTGGCTGTGCTCACTGCCGTCCTTCCTGACATCTAACCTGCTTCCACTCACAACTATACTGACCGGAGGATTTAACCTCTATGGGTCGGTTTAGTGGACTAGGAACTAGAATAACGATATTGATGTTAGGCACGCAGTAACGTTTTACAACTATGAATACACTTCACTCCTTTCATATGATAAATTCTCAGAAACTGTTTATTAGCCAGGAATGTTTTCACACAAACGAGGAATTTTTCTTGGCGGAAGGTGCATACATTGGACATGGACATGGGACACGAGACAAACAACAATCAACAATCAACGAAAACAGCAGTGCAGTTGGTATTAAAATAAGTGTAAGATAAGAAAGTGCTCAGTCAACAGATACGTTAATGTGAATGTACGTTAAAGTGACATGTGTATTTAAGTTTAAGCAGGACTACTTGCTGTCAGAATCAGAATCAGAAACCGTTTATTTGCCAGGAATGTTTACACAACCGAGGAATTTTTCTTGGCGGAAGGTGCATACATTAGACATGAGACGTTAGACAAACAATAATCAACAAGCAACGACAACAACAGTGCAATGGGTATTGTAGTGTTTTTAAAACTTAGTTTGTCAAATTTAGACTTGCACAGTGTAAACAAAATAAATTGTTTGCAAATTACAATGCACAAGAAATATGATAATTAATAAAGGATATTATTATGAAGGATTTGTAATTGTATGCATATAAAGGTCACCGTTTGTATTACTGTATAATGATTAATGTATGAATGTATGTTAGACAACATGTTGCATGTTGCTCAGAGCTCAAGGAATTGTAGTTCTCTTGTTCGCCTGAGGTGGCGGAGCTGAACATTGACTTTCGAAGTAACAGAATCAACCCTGTCTGTAGAAGAGGAGAAGAAGAAGAAGAAGAAGAAGAAGAAGAAGAAGAAGAAGAAGAAGAAGAAGAAGAATAGCTCCGCCCCTGAAGCTGCAGGCCCAATGAACAAGTAGAGTACTGCAAAGGTGTTATAGTAGACCTAAACCAATGACAGGGCCTTAAGCTCTGTGAATGTCTGATATAAATTAACACGTGTGAGACTGGAGGGAACTTCTCTTGAACCAAGGAGGCGGCAGGTAACTGGGGAACAGACTGTGAATCTGTGAGAAAAGAGAGGGCCTCAATCGAGAATGCATAAGCTGTTTTTGTGATCAACCTTTTATTAAATAATTTTTATTATAACTCATTGCATTCTGGACTTTCACTTCCCATGACCACCCGGGATTTTAAGGATACTTTACAGTATTAAATTAAGTATAAAATAAAGTGCTCAGACAAACAGATAACGTTAATGTAAGTGTATGTTAAAGTGACGTGTGTTTAAGTTCAAGTGTGTGTTAAAGTTAAAGACATGAGTGTTTAGATATGAAGTGTGCAGATTAGATATTTATACAGGGGGTACAGACCTGGTCTCGGCCGGACACCCGACAGTAGTATAGAGGGTACACATTTATGTGTGCACGCCCATGTGTACGCGTAAATGTGTACCCTCTATATCAGTGGCGGCTGGTGACATTTTTTTTGGGGGGGGCGCAGTTGGGCGGCGCGGTTTAAATAGCACTCCACAATGAGAAGAAAAGAGGTTTGGAGTAGAATATTCTAAAAAACAAAGCTTTATTTCAAGAAAACACAGTACTCAACACTGTCCAATAACAACTATCAACAAACTGTAACTTTGGGCATGAGAGGTTCAGAGCAGAATGGTTTAAGAAACATTCAATGTGGTGGCCAGAGCAACTTCAGGGAATACATTGACGTAGCAATGTAAGGTGGCACTGGTGAGGTGGTCTTTGAAGGCAAAGCGTTCCCTGGTGTGTTCAAGTATGGTGTCACAAACCTACAGATAAATATATAGAGAGAGAGACAGAGACAGTAAGATAAGTTGTGGGGAAATATCTACTACAAACAGGCTTCATACTACAGACAAAAAACTATGTTTTGTGTGTCTTGATGGCTCAGCAACATAGACAAAAGGCCAGGAGCCACCTTGATGGCTGTAGCTATGACACACACACACACACACACACACACACACACACACACACACACACACACACACACACACACACACACACACAAACTTGTTGGGGGTTGAATTGGTATTTTAGATAAAGTTATAGTCTGATATGATATCCACCCAAATCTAACAATGTCCAACATGTGTTCTGCTGTGGGAAAGATAAAACATTAAACTCTAACACAGGCATCTGCTGATTTTGACACTCACTTCTGCAGCAATCCTTCAAGCTCATCTTCCTTCACAGCCCGGCGCTTCCTCGGCTGCTCAGAGCCACTGCACACTGAGCCTCCAGCTAGCAGCTCCGGTTAGCATGTAGCTTGGTGCATGTAGCTTCACTGCTTTGCTGCTGAATATTTAAATCCGGACGTTCGGGTCCCAACTCTTTCAGCCTCTTCTTGTCAACATCTGATCGTGGATTGAAAGGTGTTTCACGGAGAGATACCACAGAGTTTTCAGTCGCCATACTAACATAATCAAAGTCTCTGCTAGCTGTGTTGCTCGCGTAGCTACGTGGGAGCTATATTGGATGTGAGGGAATGATAAAGGTCTCTGATTGGACGAATAGTCCAACCACGTTGCAATAAGAAACGATGTCATTGGCTAGGGCGCAGATTCGTGCGCCCGAAGATTCACGTTTCATCCGCCAATGAGAAGCTGTCCTTGCCGTCACGAGGGTGAAATGTTTGTTAGCTTTCCATAGACACACATTGGGCCGGCGCCCCGAGAGGGGAGGGGCTTTTCTCAGTAATGATGAATGTCGATATATTATATTTAACTTAAGTGGTTGTTGACAGGGGCTTACGGTCTCCCACACACATTTAGCGCGTCAACACGGTATATTTCTTATTTAAATTATTTGATATATAATGTTTTTTGACAGTATATATTATATTTTTTTTTTCTTCTTTTTTTTTTTCATCGCAAAATTTTAGGAGGGGCGGCGCCCTAGCGCCCTCTATTGACGCACCGCCACTGCTCTATATACTACTCCCGACTCCTCCCGCCAGGAATAGAAGTACCGTCTGCGATCCTCCAGACTCCGTACAAAGTCACAGAAAACAGAATCCTTCAAATCCTTATGATTTCGGCAGGGGGGAGATGAGAATCCCCTTAAGCCAATTCCTGCCCACGTTCCGTATTCTCGGAGATGGAGTCTTCCCATGCTCGTGCTGGATGATGCCCTCAGCTGAGTGTCCGGCAATGTCCGAAGCAGAAATCCCAAACTCGATGCTTTGAGTTTTCTCTTTTTCTCTTCCAACCTCCCTCTCATCTTCCTAGCAGCTGCTCAATGACATCATTCTTTATCACAGTTTAACACACACTAATTTGGACTACAACAGGATACACTCTCTTTGCGAGAATAAGAGGAACTTGATTACTTCTTATAAAGTAAAGAGTAAGGATTTCAGCTGAAAGGCCGATTCTCCTTCATGCACAGAAGAGAGCAGAGCGACCCTGCAGTGTATAAACAATTGATAGAGGCTGTTAGTGTGTGAAGGGAATTAGGTTGGCAAAGTCTCATTCAGTTAGAGGCTTCACTAGTCACAACAGTTCCCACAACACACTCTATTCACAATCATTTGCAAAACAAGTTAACCCACACACACACATAATTAACATTACATATTACCTTATGGTTATTAAATCACAATACACAAATGCATAATCAACTCTTAGGTTATACTAATTTTATACGGAGTCGCCCCCTGGTGGTCAGTAGAGAGAATGCAGCTTTAACACATGAAGCATATACTTCTATACAACCAAAGGAGTCGCCCCCTGGTGGTCAGTAGAGAGAATGCAGCTTTAACACATGAAGCATAGACTTCTATACAACCAGAGGAGTCGCCCCCTGGTGGTCAGTAGAGAGAATGCAGCTTTAACACATGAAGCATAGACTCCTATACAACCAGAGGAGTCACCCCCTGGTGGTCAGTAGAGAGAATGCAGCTTTAACACATGAAGCATATACTTCTATACAACCAAAGGAGTCGCCCCCTGGTGGTCAGTAGAGAGAATGCAGCTTTAACACATGAAGCATATACTTCTATACATCAAAGGAGTCGCCCCCTGGTGGTCAGTTGAGAGAATGCAGCTTTAACATATGAAGCATAGACTTCTATACAACCAAAGGAGTCGCCCCCTGGTGGTCAGTTGAGAGAATGCAGCTTTAACATATGAAGCATAGACTTCTATACAAACAGAGGAGTCGCCCCCTGGTGGTCAGTTGAGAGAATGCAGCTTTAACATATGAAGCATAGACTTCTATACAAACAGAGGAGTCGCCCCCTGGTGGTCAGTAGAGAGAATGCAGCTTTAACACATGAAGCATAGACTTCTATACAACCAGAGGAGTCGCCCCCTGGTGGTCAGTAGAGAGAATGCAGCTTTAACACATGAAGCATATACTTCTATACAACCAGAGGAGACGCCCCCTGGTGGTCAGTAGAGAGAATGCAGCTTTAACACATGAAGCATATACTTCTATACAACCAGAGCCATTGGAATGGTTTAAACAAACTCAAGTCCATTAGCAGGGGAGACCCTACACACTCTGCACATGATCAGTGGCAGTCAGCAGTCAAAAGGTCAGAGTCTCATGTAAAAATCTAAATAAACAACCAAGACTGATAATAAATAAATACTTTTAATGTATATTTATAGACTGTAAACATATTCAGAATACAGGTTGTCAACATAATTGTACATCATAAAAGGATATAATTAATGTTCCATACTTGCAATGATATTTCAAGTATGCAGATCAGTTATAGCATCAGATACATCGCAGTGCTTTAATTGCAGATGGAAGAATATTCAAAGGAGTTATCTGGAAGAATCCCATCATGCAGTATATTGCAGAGAACTTTGGTGTGTGTGTCAACCCAAACAGAGGAAACAGCATCTTGATCCATGTGGACTACAAACCAGAACCCAAACAGAGGAAACAGCATCTTGATCCATGTGGACTACAAACCAGAACCTAAACAGAGGAAACAGCATCTTGATCCATGTGGACTACAACCCAGAACCTAAACAGAGGAAACAGCATCTTGATCCATGTGGACTACAAACCAGAACCTAAACAGAGGAAACCTCATCTGGATCCATGTGGACTACAAGCCAGAACCTAAACAGAGGAAACAGCATCTTGATCCATGTGGACTACAAACCAGAACCTAAACAGAGGAAACCTCATCTGGATCCATGTGGACTACAAGCCAGAACCTAAACAGAGGAAACCTCATCTGGATCCATGTGGACTACAAACCAGAACCTAAACAGAGGGAACCTCATCTTGGTCCATGGTCCATTCTTCTTCTCTGGTCACACATTTAGAGACTCTCTGTCATCAAATCTACACCAACGTCTCCACATGAACGACCATCAGGGTTCTCGTGGACTCACTTCCTGTTTCAGGATTCGACTCGATGCTGTTTGAACTTTCTTTTCATGGACAATAAGTAGCTCATGATTTCATCACGGCTGCTGTTTACAGTTGGGTTGTCTTACTGGGGACATGTGTCTTGTGGGGACATTTGTCTCATGATGCTGGTTGAAGCGTCCCTGCAGGTTTACTGACGATCTCAAACCAGACCACCATGAAGAAGGCTGGACAGACCTAAACCCCGTCAGAGACGTATAGCAGCACCACAGGGGGTCTCAGCTGGCTCATTCACATAAAAGGGAGGCGTTTGCCGTCCTCTCGCTCTAAACGGACCAATCGTGTGCCGCCTACGCCCCTCGTGAGGAACTGCTCGTTATTTTGAAGAACATTATTACAGGAAATCACTGTGCAAATTAATAAGTTCATACTTTTCTATGACACTCTGTGCCTCCCATTTATTATACTTTTAACATGTCAAAGTTATATATAAACTATATATACATATACTTAAGTAATCTTTGTACTAAAGAATGATGGATACGTGGAAATCACAAATCAAAGTCAGATGAATTGTGTTGATTTAATAGATCTGTGATGAACTTTCTAATTGGTGTTCTATTAGCTGCTGAACCAATCGAAGTACAACAAATGAATCCGCTATCAATCAATATGATTTCTATTTCCAACCTTTCACATACAAACATTTGTCACTTTTACAGCAGATTATTAACTGATCAATCACTATTGTCTTACGATCAATATTTCTCTATTGCGAATATCTCTCTTCCGCTAAAAACGTTTTAATTCACATCAGCAACAACAAACAGTTTGTTTTAAATATCTTCGTGCTCCAAAACCTGACAATACAACAAACAATACTAAGAAACTACTCAAAAATGCTTAAAAAGAAAAACTACTTCAAACTGCCAGCAAAGCCCCGCCCCCAGTGTAAGATAAGCCCCACCCCCGTCTCAGAGAAAGCTTTTTCTTCACGGCTCAACGGCGTAGTGCGAGCCTCAAGCATTACACGAATTGTATAGAAACGTAGGTTCAATATCCTGTAAACTAGTTGATTTGACTAAAAATATGTTAACACTTCCTGTTTCTAAAGCATCTAAAAACTAACTGACCTTCTTATATTTAATCTTCAGACATGTAAATAGTGTTTTATCAGTGAATTTTTGAGACAGTAACGTCAAGTAAAAAAATGTCAAAGGCGACCTCTAGCGGAGCCTTCACGCACCATATAAACCACGCTGAAGCCCCGCCCCGTCTCAGATAAGCCACGCCCATCTCAGATAAGCCCCGCCCCGTCTCAGATAAGTGGATATCACTGAGACTCTGCTGACTTCTTCAGATTCCTGAATGAAAACAAACATTATGCGTATGGAGAAAACCGCTCACAGCTGTTCACTGCAGACTTAAAGTAGAACTGTATATACAAGTACAGTATTACTACGTATATTACCATTATTACAGTATACAGTCTGAGTATACGACACACATGCAGAACAGCAGAAACCAGTTTCACACTTTGATAATCAAACATAGTAAAACTCTTCTCTGTAGATCTCAGTTTGAAACAAAAGCCTTTCAGCCCGTTTTATAAGAAATAACATTACAGTGTAAATGCCGTACTGTACTTTAAATTTAGTACTGTAAATACAATACTGTACTATAAATACTGTATTGTAAATATAATACTGTACTGTAAATGTTGTACTGTAGCATGAACACAAACAGCAGCTCCAAACCAATTATTAGGACATTAAATTAAATATTCTTCAACAATTCTTTCCTGCTACTTTAGTCACATTCAGTATATATTCAGAAGACCAAACAGGTGGGAAGCACTTCCTGTCTGAACTGATGCTAAACTTTGATGGTTTAGTTCTGCTTGTAAAATAAAACAAATGTAGTTATTAATGTACAGAGCTGCACACATTGCAGGTGTTCACACAGGGGATACCTGTATTCAGGTATTCAACAGCTATTTGTGTTGAATCTGAAAATGGAAGACAGATTTCCAATATCTGTTCTGTTCAAACACCTGTAACTCATCAGTGAATGCTGATTGGTCAGATGGCTGTCGTGATCCATTATTGCATTAATCAACAGCAAGCTGCCATTTTCTTCTCTTCTTCTCTTATTAACAACCATTTCTTCTTCTTTTGTTTTAATCCCTGTTCTTGTTTTACTCCTTCAGAGAAAAGAAAATCATCAGCACCTCTGTTACTTTGAGTTGTTTTTGTTCCTGAAGACCCCGCCTCCATGAGGATGTCAGAAGATCAGACCCCGCCTCCATTATGATGTCAGAGTAGCAGACCACACCTCCATGATGTCAGAAGATCAGACCCCGCCTCCATTATGATGTCAGAGTAGCAGACCACACCTCCATGATGTCAGAAGATCAGACCACGCCTCCATTATGATGTCAGAGTAGCAGGCCACGCCTCCATTATGATGTCAGAGTAGCAGGCCACCCCTCTATGATGATGTCAGAGTAGCAGGCCACGCCTCCATTAAGATGTCAGAGTAGCAGGCCACACCTCCATGATGATGTCAGAGTAGCAGGCCACACCTCCATGATGATGTCAGCGTAGCAGGTCACGCCTCCATTATGATGTCAGAGTAGCAAGCCACGCCTCCATTATGATGTCAGAGTAGCAGGCCACGCCTCCATTATGATGTCAGAGTAGCAGACCACGCCTCCATGATGATGTCAGAGTAGCAGGCCACGCCTCCATGATGATGTCAGAGTAGCAGACCACGCCTCCATGATGATGTCAGAGTAGCAGGCCACGCCTCCATGATGATGTCAGAGTAGCAGGCCACGCCTCCATGATGATGTCAGAGTAGCAGGCCACGCCTCTTGGTCGGACTGTTCACTGGACAGAAGAAAGGTGTATTTAATGCATTATTCTGGTCTTTGTGTACAAATTCCAGCTTTACTTTTACATCTCAGAAACAACAGAAGCGTCTCACCCGTAAGGCGACTTGTTCTGGAGCTTTCAGTCATATCACATGATCTTCCTCAGTTGTCATGGAGCTGCAGATTGTCAAGAATTAACTTTGTGATATGATCAAAAGCTCCAGAACAGCTACTAAATGGACCTTGACGAGATATTGTGTTATCAGTTCAGTTTCACTGTTTTGTGTGTGAGTGTGAGTGTGTGTGAGTGTGTGTGTGTGTGTGTGTGTTACCTGGATCAGAGGTGAGCGTTGGTTTGACTGCTTCTTTTTCCAGCTGGATTTCTGGCAGACTGAAGATGGACATTGCTGAAACCGCATTGAGAGTGACTTAGTGATGACATCACACCGTGACATCACAGATTAAAAACAGGCGTTAAAAGTTGTATTTAAACTTACTGTCGAGAAGCGTCATCACTCTGTTTCCAAGGTTACTGAAATAAGGATGACTCATCGACTCGGCTGCTGAAATCCGCTTCTTCCCCTCAAACTAAAGTTGAATGAAAACCACAACGTTACGCTCCTGTTCATCCTTCAGCCCTCGTGAGGTCACATCCTGTCATGTATAACTTCCATATCCATCTGTATATATTTTATATGCATAACAAGCTTCTCACACATCACACCGTACGTATTGTAGCGTGTACTCGTCTATGACGCCGGTCAGGTGATGTTACAGGTGAACAGGAAGTCGGTTAAGCATTGGGACACACGCGTCTACCGTAAAGACGCATTCAATGAACAATGGACACAATAAATTACAACACCTTCATCTCATCACAGTTTAGATACGTCATTATTAGTGTGCGAAAAATGGGACCAAAAAAAATTGACGTTTTGTTTATTGTTCTAAAAGTGAATTAAATCAACAACAATGAACCTCGTCAGCCGTAAATATTCTATCACCACTTTTCAATTGTGAAAGATAAAAGCCAACCTAAATTGTGCTCGTCTGTCTTCTAATACAGTGCATATATCACCAAGTGCTAGTTTTCATAGTTTTATTAATAATATTAACTGGAATTCCTTTAGGCCACATGGTGGCGCTGTTGCCTTACCTTCCACTAGCCCGTCACAATCTGTCAAATCCTGGAATCACAGCTTTTTTTTAATGACTGTGTTGCTTATTATTAACAGTACTAGTAGCAGTATTATAATCATTATAACGTATTGTAGTGTAATATACCCGTCAGTATATCTGTTCTGAAAAAAATAAAGAAAAAACACGTTTACTGACCTGCAGGAACTTTGAAAGCAGCTCCACTCCTTCAGTGTTGAGCCTGAACACAACACAGACCAACAGGCTTATGGTTAACTAGTTATGGTTCACCCTTAACCTTAACCAGGGTTATGGTTAACTAGTTATGGTTAACTAGTTATGGTTCACCCTTAACCTTAACCAGGGTTATGGTTAACTAGTTATGGTTCAACCTTAACCTTAACCAGGGTTATGGTTAACTAGTTATGGTTCACCCTTAACCTTAACCAGGGTTATGGTTAACTAGTTATGGTTCACCCTTAACCTTAACCAGGGTTATGGTTAACTAGTTATGGTTCACCCTTAACCTTAACCAGGGTTATGGTTAACTAGTTATGGTTAACTAGTTATGGTTCAACCTTAACCTTAACCAGGGTTATGGTTAGCTAGTTATGGTTCACCCTTAACCTTAACCAGGGTTATGGTTAAACCTTAACCTTAACCAGGGTTATGGTTAAACCTTAACCTTAACCAGGGTTATGGTTCACCCTTAACCTTAACCAGGCTTATGGTTAGCTAGTTATGGTTCACCCTTAACCTTAACCAGGGTTATGGTTAAACCTTAACCTTAACCAGGGTTATGGTTAACCCTTAACCTTAACCAGGGTTATGGTTAGCTAGTTATGGTTCACCCTTAACCTTAACCAGGGTTATGGTTAAACCTTAACCTTAACCAGGGTTATGGTTAACCCTTAACCTTAACCAGGCTTATGGTTAAACCTTAACCAGGGTTATGGTTAACTAGTTATGGTTCACCCTTAACCTTAACCAGGCTTATGGTTCACCCTTAACCTTAACCAGGGTTATGGTTAAACCGTAACCTTAACCAGGGTTATGGTTAAACCGTAACCTTAACCAGGGTTATGGTTAACTAGTTATGGTTAATCCCTTAACCAGAGTGTGTGGTACCGTTTTTTACCTACGTGTAGTACAGTTGTTTACACATGTGTAGTACAGTTGTTTACACATGTGTAGTACAGTTGTGTACCTACTTGTAGTACAGTTGTTTACATATGTGTAGTACAGTTGTGTACCTACGTGTAGTACAGTTGTTTACCTAAGTGTAGTTGTGTACCTATGTGTAGTACAGTTGTGTACCTATGTGTAGTACAGTTGTTTACACATGTGTAGTACAGTTGTGTACCTACTTGTAGTACAGTTGTTTACATATGTGTAGTACAGTTGTGTACCTACGTGTAGTACAGTTGTTTACCTAAGTGTAGTTGTGTACCTATGTGTAGTACAGTTGTGTACCTATGTGTAGTACAGTTGTTTACACATGTGTAGTACAGTTGTGTACCTACTTGTAGTACAGTTGTTTACATATGTGTAGTACAGTTGTGTACCTACGTGTAGTACAGTTGTTTACCTAAGTGTAGTTGTGTACCTATGTGTAGTACAGTTGTGTACCTATGTGTAGTACAGTTGTTTACATATGTGTAGTACAGTTGTGTACCTAAGTGTATTATAGTTGTGTACCTACGTGTAGTACAGTTGTGTACCTACGTGTAGTACAGTTGTGTACCTATGTGTAGTTGTGTACCTATGTGTAGTACAGTTGTTTACCTAAGTGTAGTTGTGTACCTATGTGTAGTACAGTTGTGTACCTATGTGTAGTTGTGTACCTATGTGTAGTACAGTTGTTTACATATGTGTAGTACAGTTGTGTACCTAAGTGTATTATAGTTGTGTACCTACGTGTAGTACAGTTGTGTACCTATGTGTAGTTGTGTACCTATGTGTAGTACAGTTGTTTACATACGTGTAGTACAGTTGTGTACCTATGTGTAGTACAGTTGTGTACCTATGTGTAGTTGTGTACCTATGTGTAGTACAGTTGTGTACCTATGTGTAGTTGTGTACCTATGTGTAGTACAGTTGTTTACATACGTGTAGTACAGTTGTGTACCTATGTGTAGTACAGTTGTGTACCTACGTGTAGTACAGTTGTTTACCTAAGTGTAGTTGTGTACCTATGTGTAGTACAGTTGTGTACCTACGTATAGTACAGTTGTTTACCTAAGTGTAGTTGTGTACCTATGTGTAGTACAGTTGTGTACCTGGGAGTGTGGTTACTCAGTCTCTCTGCTCGGTAGAGAGGATAGTTGTGCGCCACAAATTCGTCATTACAACTGATCCCAGACCAGCTCTGCTCTGTGGGAGTACCTGCACAAGAAATATACACAATATACATCAAACACACAAAATGCATGAAGTAAACACAGCTTTCTATACGTGACAATAGCAGAAGCTGAATGATCCTCACCCAGGAGTTTGAAGATGAAGTGAAGCTCCTCCTCCACTGTGGAACCAGGAAACAGAGGTCGACCTGTCGTCATCTCATAGAAGATACACCCAACACCCCTAGAGAGACAGACAGGTGAAGAGCAAGGCAGGCAGGTAGACAGACAAGCGACTGTGATGTAAAAGTTTATGTGGATCTCAATAAACAATCAAACCAATGAATATAGAAGGACAGCACTGACCACATGTCGATATGAGTGGAGTAGTTAGTGCTGCCCAGCAGGATGTCCGGCGGTCGGTACCACAGCGTCACCACCTCATTAGAGTACGTCTTTGTTGGGATCGATTTTGCTCGAGCGAGACCTAAAACACACACAAAGCCCCGTGTCATCATCACTGTGTCATCATCACCATCACTGTGTCATCATCACTGTGTCATCATCACCATCACTGTGTCATCATCACCATCACTGTGTCATCATCACCATCACTGTGTCATCATCACTGTGTCATCATCACTGTGTCATCATCACCATCACTGTGTCATCATCATCATCACTGTGTCATCATCACCATCACTGTGTCATCATCACCATCACTGTGTCATCATCACTGTGTCATCATCACTGTGTCACCATCACTGTGTCATCATCACTGTGTCATCATCACTGTGTCATCATCACTGTGTCATCATCACTGTGTCATCATCACTGTGTCACCATCACTGTGTCATCATCACTGTGTCATCATCACTGTGTCATCATCACTGTGTCATCATCACCGTGTCATCATCACTGTGTCATCATCACTGTGTCATCATCACTGTGTCATCATCATCATCATCACTGTGTCATCATCACCATCACTGTGTCATCATCACCATCACTGTGTCATCATCACTGTGTCATCATCACCATCACTGTGTCATCATCACCATCACTGTGTCATCATCACCATCACTGTGTCATCATCACTGTGTCATCATCACCATCACTGTGTCATCATCACTGTGTCATCATCACTGTGTCATCATCCCTGTGTCATCATCACCGTGTCATCATCACTGAGTGTGTGTCTGTAGGTAGAATGTGTCTTTGGGTTGAGTGTGTGTCTGTAGGTAGTGTGTCTGTGGGTAAGGTGGGTCAGTAGGTATGAGGTCAGTAGGTATAGGTCAGTAGGTATAGGTCAGTAGGTCAGTAGGTATAGGTCAGTAGGTCAGTAGGTATAGGTCAGTAGGTATAGGTCAGTAGGTATGAGGTCAGTAGGTATAGGTCAGTAGGTCAGTAGGTATAGGTCAGTAGGTATGAGGTCAGTAGGTATAGGTCAGTAGGTATGAGGTCAGTAGGTATAGGTCAGTAGGTCAGTAGGTATGAGGTCAGTAGGTATGAGGTCAGTAGGTCAGTAGGTATGAGGTCAGTAGGTATAGGTCAGTAGGTCAGTAGATATGAGGTCAGTAGGTATAGGTCAGTAGGTCAGTTCCACACTCACGGTCCATGTTAGCATGTATGCTAACACCAGCAGACCAGTGACCTCACCAAAGTCGGCCAGCTTCAGCTCTCCTCGCTCGTTGATCAGCAGGTTCTGGGGCTTCAGGTCTCTGTGGAGGACTTTCCTCCGATGACAGTACGACAAACCTCGCAGCAACTGGAAGAGGAAGAGCTGAGGAGACAAAACCAGTACGCTGAGCGGAGAGTACTGGTAGTTACTGGCAAACCTGCATGACATGGATACACAAACGCAAATGAAAAAGTCTGACTTAAGTTTCGTTACACAAGCAAAATGCCTGCTGTCTTCCTACAACTAGTATTAGTATTATTATGACTATTCATAACTATAATTATCTTTAATATTTGTTAATAACCAAACCTGCTTCTACCAGATCGAAACCAGATTAAAACTCATATCCGCGTCATTGATCCAGTCAGTATTATTTCATTTGTAAACTATATATATAAATACATACAAACAGCAGTACTAGTCGTACTGACGGGTACGTTAAAGGTTTTCTCACTTTGACGTTGTGAACATTGATGACGTTTCCACAGTCGTCCAGATATTGTTTCAGATCTTTGTCCTGAAACACACAAGAAACACGATTAAAGGCAAAGACTTGAGCGTGTGTGTGTGTGTGTGTGTGTGTGTGTGTGTGTGTGTGTGTGTGTGTGTGTGTGTGTGTGTGTGTGTGTGTGTCTCACCAGGTACTCAAACACCAGTGTGAGGGACTTCTGTGTGTGGATGATGTCATGAAGCGTGACGATGTTGGCGTGTTTCAGATCCTTTAACAGAGACACTGAGGGAGAACACACACATTAATACACACATTAATACACACACTAATACACACATTAATACTGGCGCTGTGTATTAGCAAGCCCATCGCTACAATACGATACATATTGCTACACTCAATGTTCTTGTTGTGACTCGCCGGGCTCACACAGCGGCCGCTTGCTTGTGAGACGCCATGTTGTGATTTGGGCCGGGTCAGGCTGGTAGGAGGCCTAACTGTACTACTAGCATTGCAGTAGAGTACTGTAGTATTACTTTAGTAGTATACATAAGTACTACCTTCTCTGATAGCAGTACATGGAGCTCCTTCTTCATGTTCCAATCGAATCTCCTTCAAGGCCACGAGGTTCTCGGTCAGTTTACTGCGACCTTTATACACTGTAGCGTAAGTCCCCTGCAGAAAGACAGGGAGAGAGTGAGACAGGTGAGAAGGACAGGTAGGAAGAGACAGGTGAGACAGACAGGTACAAAGAGACAGGTGAGACAGGTAGATAAGGACAGGTAGATAAGGACAGGTACAAAGAGACAGGTGAGACAGACAGGTACAAAGAGACAGGTGAGACAGACAGGTACAAAGAGACAGGTGAGACAGACAGGTACAAAGAGACAGGTGAGACAGACAGGTACAAAGAGACATGTCAGACAGACAGGTACAAAGAGACAGGTGAGACAGACAGGTAGAAAGAGACAGGTGAGACAGACAGGTACAAAGAGACAGGTGAGACAGACAGGTAGAAAGAGACAGGTGAGACAGACAGGTACAAAGAGACAGGTCAGACAGACAGGTACAAAGAGACAGGTGAGACAGACAGGTACAAAGAGACAGGTGAGACAGACAGGTAGAAAGAGACAGGTGAGACAGACAGGTAGAAAGAGACAGGTGAGACAGACAGGTACAAAGAGACAGGTGAGACAGACAGGTACAAAGAGACAGGTCAGACAGACAGGTACAAAGAGACAGGTGAGACAGACAGGTACAAAGAGACAGGTGAGACAGACAGGTACAAAGAGACAGGTGAGACAGACAGGTACAAAGAGACAGGTGAGACAGACAGGTACAAAGAGACAGGTCAGACAGACAGGTACAAAGAGACAGGTGAGACAGACAGGTACAAAGAGACAGGTGAGACAGACAGGTACAAAGAGACAGGTCAGACAGACAGGTACAAAGAGACAGGTGAGACAGACAGGTAGAAAGGGACAGGTGAGACAGACAGGTACAAAGAGACAGGTGAGACAGACAGGTACAAAGAGACAGGTCAGACAGACAGGTACAAAGAGACAGGTCAGACAGACAGGTACAAAGGGACAGGTGAGACAGACAGGTACAAAGAGACAGGTGAGACAGACAGGTAGTCATTGGTCCTCACCTCTCCCAGTTTGTCCAGTTTGATGTACGTCTCCAGTTTCCCAAAACCAATCTCAGACTGCAGACACAGAGAAGAGACAGGAGATGGTGAATAATGATCTGTATGAAGACAGCAGGTACTAATAGTGGAATACAATGGAAACCAGGTAGAGCAGGTAGGCGTACCAGAGACACTCTACGCAGCCGTCTGCTGATTGGCTGCTCAAACAGAGCCGGACCAATCAGATTAAACTTCTCCAGATAATCGTCCGGAAGACGAATGTCGGCCGGTAATGAGAGACGTTTGTTAATGTCCTGAAACACACAAAGCAGCACGTTAATGGAGTCATGACAACAGAGTCTAGAGACAGAGTCTAGAGACAGAGTTCAGAGTCTAAAGATAGAGTTCAGAGTCTAGAGACAGAGTTCAGAGTCTAGAGACAGAGTTCAGAGTCTAGAGACAGAGTTCAGAGTCTAGAGAGAGAGTTCAGAGTCTAAAGATAGAGTTCAGAGTCTAGAGACAGAGCTCAGAGTCTAGAGACAGAGTTCAGAGTCTAGAGACAGAGTTCAGAGTCTAGAGACAGAGTCTAGAGACAGAGTTCAGAGTCTAGAGACAGAGCTCAGAGTCTAGAGACAGAGTCTAAAGACAGAGTCTAGAGACAGAGTTCAGAGTCTAAAGATAGAGTTCAGAGTCTAGAGACAGAGTTCAGAGTCTAGAGACAGAGTCTAGAGACAGAGTTCAGAGTCTAGAGACAGAGTTCAGAGTCTAGAGACAGAGCTCAGAGTCTAGAGACAGAGTTCAGAGTCTAGAGACAGAGTTCAGAGTCTAGAGACAGAGTCTAGAGACAGAGTTCAGAGTCTAGAGACAGAGTTCAGAGTCTAGAGACAGAGTTCAGAGTCTAGAGACAGAGTTCAGAGTCTAGAGACAGAGTCTAGAGACAGAGTTCAGAGTCTAGAGACAGAGTTCAGAGTCTAGAGACAGAGTTCAGAGTCTAGAGACAGAGCTCAGAGTCTAGAGACAGAGTTCAGAGTCTAGAGACAGAGTTCAGAGTCTAGAGACAGAGTTCAGAGTCTAGAGACAGAGTTCAGAGTCTAGAGACAGAGCTCAGAGTCTAGAGACAGAGCTCAGAGTCTAGAGACAGAGTTCAGAGTCTAAAGACAGAGTTCAGAGTCTAGAGACAGAGTTCAGAGTCTAAAGACAGAGCTCAGAGTCTAGAGACAGAGTTCAGAGTCTAAAGACAGAGTTCAGAGTCTAAAGACAGAGTCTAGAGACAGAGTTCAGAGTCTAAAGACAGAGTTCAGAGTCTAGAGACAGAGTTCAGAGTCTAGAGACAGAGTTCAGAGTCTAGAGACAGAGTTCAGAGTCTAAAGACAGAGTTCAGAGTCTAGAGACAGAGTTCAGAGTCTAAAGACAGAGT
Organism: Myoxocephalus aenaeus; assembly: GCA_038501785.1. Taxonomy (NCBI): domain Eukaryota; kingdom Metazoa; phylum Chordata; class Actinopteri; order Perciformes; family Cottidae; genus Myoxocephalus; species Myoxocephalus aenaeus. Next base: position 397,488 of record JBAMJR010000310.1, on the reverse strand, counting down.
TCAGAGTCTAGAGACAGAGTTCAGAGTCTAAAGACAGAGGTCAGAGTCTAGAGACAGAGTTCAGAGTCTAGAGACAGAGTTCAGAATCTAAAGACAGAGCTCAGAGTCTAGAGACAGAGTTCAGAGTCTAAAGACAGAGTTCAGAGTCTAAAGACAGAGTCTATAGACAGAGTTCAGAGTCTAAAGACAGAGTTCAGAGTCTAGAGACAGAGTTCAGAGTCTAGAGACAGAGTTCAGAGTCTAGAGACAGAGTTCAGAGTCTAAAGACAGAGTTCAGAGTCTAGAGACAGAGTTCAGAGTCTAAAGACAGAGCTCAGAGTCTAGAGACAGAGTTCAGAGTCTAAAGACAGAGTTCAGAGTCTAAAGACAGAGTCTAGAGACAGAGTTCAGAGTCTAAAGACAGAGTTCAGAGTCTAGAGACAGAGTTCAGAGTCTAGAGACAGAGTTCAGAGTCTAGAGACAGAGTTCAGAGTCTAAAGACAGAGTTCAGAGTCTAGAGACAGAGTTCAGAGTCTAGAGACAGAGTTCAGAGTCTAAAGACAGAGTTCAGAGTCTAGAGACAGAGTTCAGAGTCTAAAGACAGAGTTCAGAGTCTAGAGACAGAGTTCAGAGTCTAAAGACAGAGTTCAGAGTCTAGAGACAGAGTTCAGAGTCTAAAGACAGAGTTCAGAGTCTAGAGACAGAGTTCAGAGTCTAGAGACAGAGTTCAGAGTCTAAAGACAGAGTTCAGAGTCTAAAGACAGAGTTCAGAGTCTAAAGACAGAGTTCAGAGTCTAGAGACAGAGTTCAGAGTCTAGAGACAGAGTTCAGAGTCTAAAGACAGAGTTCAGAGTCTAAAGACAGAGTCTAAAGACAGAGTCTAGAGACAGAGTTCAGAGTCTAAAGACAGAGTCTAAAGACAGAGTCTAGAGACAGAGTTCAGAGTCTAAAGACAGAGTCTAAAGACAGAGTCTAGAGACAGAGTTCAGAGTCTAAAGACAGAGTTCAGAGTCTAAAGACAGAGTTCAGAGTCTAGAGACAGAGTTCAGAGTCTAAAGACAGAGTTCAGAGTCTAAAGACAGAGTTCAGAGTCTAAAGACAGAGTTCAGAGTCTAGAGACAGAGTTCAGAGTCTAAAGACAGAGTCTAGAGACAGAGTTCAGAGTCTAAAGACAGAGCTCAGAGTCTAAAGACAGAGTCTAGAGACAGAGTTCAGAGTCTAGAGACAGAGTTCAGAGTCTAGAGACAGAGTTCAGAGTCTAAAGACAGAGTTCAGAGTCTAGAGACAGAGTTCAGAGTCTAAAGACAGAGTTCAGAGTCTAAAGACAGAGTTCAGAGTCTAGAGACAGAGTTCAGAGTCTAAAGACAGAGTTCAGAGTCTAAAGACAGAGTTCAGAGTCTAAAGACAGAGTCTAGAGACAGAGTTCAGAGTCTAGAGACAGAGTTCAGAGTCTAGAGACAGAGTTCAGAGTCTAGAGACAGAGTTCAGAGTCTAGAGACAGAGTTCAGAGTCTAGAGACAGAGTTCAGAGTCTAGAGACAGAGTTCAGAGTCTAAAGACAGAGTTCAGAGTCTAAAGACAGAGTTCAGAGTCTAAAGACAGAGTTCAGAGTCTAGAGACAGAGTCTAGAGACAGAGTTCAGAGTCTAGAGACAGAGTTCAGAGTCTAGAGACAGAGTTCAGAGTCTAAAGACAGAGTTCAGAGTCTAGAGACAGAGTTCAGAGTCTAAAGACAGAGTTCAGAGTCTAGAGACAGAGTTCAGAGTCTAAAGACAGAGTTCAGAGTCTAGAGACAGAGTTCAGAGTCTAAAGACAGAGTTCAGAGTCTAGAGACAGAGTTCAGAGTCTAAAGACAGAGTCTAGAGACAGAGTTCAGAGTCTAGAGACAGAGTTCAGAGTCTAAAGACAGAGTTCAGAGTCTAGAGACAGAGTTCAGAGTCTAGAGACAGAGTTCAGAGTCTAGAGACAGAGTTCAGAGTCTAAAGACAGAGTTCAGAGTCTAGAGACAGAGTTCAGAGTCTAAAGACAGAGTTCAGAGTCTAAAGACAGAGTCTAGAGACAGAGTCTAGAGACAGAGTTCAGAGTCTAAAGACAGAGTCTAAAGACAGAGTCTAAAGACAGAGTCTAGAGACAGAGTTCAGAGTCTAAAGACAGAGTTCAGAGTCTAGAGACAGAGTTCAGAGTCTAAAGACAGAGTCTAAAGACAGAGTCTAGAGACAGAGTTCAGAGTCTAAAGACAGAGTCTAAAGACAGAGTCTAGAGACAGAGTTCAGAGTCTAAAGACAGAGTCTAAAGACAGAGTCTAGAGACAGAGTTCAGAGTCTAAAGACAGAGTCTAAAGACAGAGTCTAAAGACAGAGTCTAGAGACAGAGTTCAGAGTCTAAAGACAGAGTTCAGAGTCTAGAGACAGAGTTCAGAGTCTAAAGACAGAGTTCAGAGTCTAAAGACAGAGTTCAGAGTCTAAAGACAGAGTTCAGAGTCTAGAGACAGAGTTCAGAGTCTAAAGACAGAGTCTAGAGACAGAGTTCAGAGTCTAAAGACAGAGCTCAGAGTCTAAAGACAGAGCTCAGAGTCTAAAGACAGAGTCTAGAGACAGAGTTCAGAGTCTAGAGACAGAGTTCAGAGTCTAAAGACAGAGCTCAGAGTCTAAAGACAGAGTTCAGAGTCTAAAGACAGAGTTCAGAGTCTAGAGACAGAGTTCAGAGTCTAAAGACAGAGCTCAGAGTCTAAAGACAGAGCTCAGAGTCTAAAGACAGAGTCTAGAGACAGAGTTCAGAGTCTAGAGACAGAGTTCAGAGTCTAAAGACAGAGTTCAGAGTCTAGAGACAGAGTTCAGAGTCTAAAGACAGAGTTCAGAGTCTAGAGACAGAGTTCAGAGTCTAAAGACAGAGTTCAGAGTCTAAAGACAGAGTTCAGAGTCTAAAGACAGAGTTCAGAGTCTAGAGACAGAGTTCAGAGTCTAAAGACAGAGTTCAGAGTCTAAAGACAGAGTTCAGAGTCTAAAGACAGAGTCTAGAGACAGAGTTCAGAGTCTAGAGACAGAGTTCAGAGTCTAGAGACAGAGTTCAGAGTCTAGAGACAGAGTTCAGAGTCTAGAGACAGAGTTCAGAGTCTAGAGACAGAGTTCAGAGTCTAGAGACAGAGTTCAGAGTCTAAAGACAGAGTTCAGAGTCTAAAGACAGAGTTCAGAGTCTAAAGACAGAGTTCAGAGTCTAGAGACAGAGTCTAAAGACAGAGTTCAGAGTCTAGAGACAGAGTCTAAAGACAGAGTTCAGAGTCTAAAGACAGAGTTCAGAGTCTAAAGACAGAGTTCAGAGTCTAGAGACAGAGTTCAGAGTCTAGAGACAGAGTCTAAAGACAGAGTTCAGAGTCTAAAGACAGAGTTAAAAAGGCAAAAAGAGATCCTGTTCTTATAAAGGAGAGGAGAATCTAACATCTCACAGGCAGACTAAATGCAGGGACATCTGAGGCAGCAGCAGATATGGTGTGTGTGTGTGTGTGTGTGTGTGTGTGTGTGTGTGTGTGTGTGTGTGTGTGTGTGTGTGTGTGTGTGTGTGTGTGTGTGTGTGTGTGTGTGTGTGTGCATTTGTGTGTGCGCGTGTGTCGTGTGTGTGTGTGTGTGTGTGTGTGTGTGTGTGTGTGTGTGTGTGTGTGTGTGTGTGTGTGTGTACCTCAGTGGAGATCTTCTTGTTCCTCAGTCTCACTCTGACTGGACTCTGAACGTTGTCTAAAGAAGAAGCCGGATCAGTTTCTCCGTCTGAACTCATCTTCACGTCCTCGTGCACGATCTCTGAAAGTACACACACACACACACACACACACACACACACACACACACACACACACACACACACACACACACACACACGGGGAACATGAACACAGGTACAGCAGTATTTGTACAGGTATTCGTAGTACTAGTACCCAGTCGAGCCGTGTGGTTCAGGTACAGCAGTATTTGTACAGGTATTCGTAGTACTAGTACCCAGTCGAGCCGTGTGGTTCAGGTACAGCAGTATTTGTACAGGTATTCGTAGTACTAGTACCCAGTCGAGCCGTGTGGTTCAGGTACAGCAGTATTTGTACAGGTATTCGTAGTACTAGTACCCAGTCGAGCCGTGTGGTTCAGGTACAGCAGTATTTGTACAGGTATTCGTAGTACTAGTACCCAGTCGAGCCGTGTGGTTCAGGTACAGCAGTATTTGTACAGGTATTCGTAGTACTAGTACCCAGTCGAGCCGAGTGGTTCAGGTACAGCAGTATTTGTACAGGTATTCGTAGTACTAGTACCCAGTCGAGCCGTGTGGTTCAGGTACAGCAGTATTTGTACAGGTATTCGTAGTACTAGTACCCAGTCGAGCCGAGTGGTTCAGGTACAGCAGTATTTGTACAGGTATTCGTAGTACTAGTACCCAGTCGAGCCGTGTGGTTCAGGTACAGCAGTATTTGTACAGGTATTCGTAGTACTAGTACCCAGTCGAGCCGTGTGGTTCAGGTACAGCAGTATTTGTACAGGTATTCGTAGTACTAGTACCCAGTCGAGCCGTGTGGTTCAGGTACAGCAGTATTTGTACAGGTATTCGTAGTACTAGTACCCAGTCGAGCCGTGTGGTTCAGGTACAGCAGTATTTGTACAGGTATTCGTAGTACTAGTACCCAGTCGAGCCGAGTGGTTCAGGTACAGCAGTATTTGTACAGGTATTCGTAGTACTAGTACCCAGTCGAGCCGTGTGGTTCAGGTAGGAGCTCAGGCTCCGGCCGAGGCCTCCGGGTTTCCTCAGAGAGCTGCTGTACGACTGAAGAAGAGACTGAACTGATGAAGACGAAGCTCGAACCTTCAAACTTCCAGAAGAACCACGAAGAGACACCACCTCTGATGAAGATGAGGATGAGGAAGAGGAGGGAGGATTGATTGATTTTGTGAAGAAAAAAAGAACAAAAACACAATAAATGAACGTGTCATCACAGCAGCAGATTGACTGACTGATTGATCGATTCATAGTGACATCACGGTGATGTCACAGTGATGTCACAGTAATGTCACAGTGACATCACCATGACATCACTGTGACATCACTGTGACCAGCCAGGTGTCAATGACTGTCTTCTAGACAACAAGACCATTCAGAGACTCAGGAAACCAGACTGATAGACCTGTGTGTGTGTGTGTGTGTGTGTGTGTATGTCTGCATGTGTGTGTCTGTCTGCGTGTGTGTATGTCTGTGTGTGTGTGTGTGTTGTGTGTGTGTGTGTGTGTGTGTGTGTGTCTGTGTCAGTCTGTGTGTGTCCGTCTGTGTGTGTGTCTGTGTGTGTGTGTGTGTGTGTGTGTGTGTCTGTGTGTCTGTTTATGTGTGTGTCTGTCTGTGTGTGTGTGTGTGTGTGTGTGTGTGTGTGTCTGTGTGTGTGTTTATGTGTGTGTCTGTCTGTGTGTGTGTGTGTGTGTGTGTGTCTGTCTGTGTGTGTGTGTGTCTGTGCGTCTCTGTGTATGTGTGTGTGTGTGTGTGTGTCTGTGTGTCTGTGTGCGTGTGTGTGTGTGTGTGTGTGTGTGTGTGTCTGTGTGTCTGTGTGTCTGTTTATGTGTGTGTCTGTCTGTGTGTGTGTGTGTCTGTGCGTCTCTGTGTATGTGTGTGTGTGCGTGTGTGTGTGTTACCTGAGTCACTGTGTGATTTCACTTCCTGGTTGACGCTGTCACTCAGCGTCCGGTCCCGCCCCCCGGCCCCTCCCCTCCCCAGGGTGAATGACAGCTCCCGTCTGATCTTTCTCATCCTCTCCATGAGGGGGGGGGCGGGGGGGGGCGTGACGCTGAGGGGGGCGGAGCCTCCAGCCTGGAGACCACACCTGAGACCACCACACCTGGGCAGGTAAACACAGGACAGGTAGATTTATGTTTCAGGACGCGCTGCTGATGAAGACGTGAACTGCTGTATGTATATATATATATATATATATATATATATATATATATATATATACATATATACACATTCAGAGACACATTATTATCATTAATTTTCAGATGAAAGCCTCTTCTGTATGATGTATTGTTGTGTATAATGTATGTATGATGTACTATGATGTACTATGATGTATTAATATGATGTATTATGATGCATCATGTATTATGATGTACTATGATGTAGTATTATGATGTAATATGATGTACTATGATGTATTATTATGATGCATCATGTATTATGATGTACTATGATGTAGTATTATGATGTAATATGATGTACTATGATGTATTATTATGATGCATCATGTATTATGATGTACTATGATGATTAATATGATGTATCATATACTATGATGTATTAATATGATGTATTATAATAATGTATCATGTACTATGGTGTATTAATATAATGTATTATAATGGACTATGGTGTATTATTATGATGCATTGTGTACTATGGTGTATTAATATGTATTATTATGATGTATCATGTACTATGGTGTATTAATACAATGTATTATGATTGTATTAATATGATGTATCATGTACTATGATGTATTATTATGATGCATATTATCATGTACTATGATGTATTATGAAGTATTATGATGTACTATGATGTATTAATATCATGTATTATGATATACTATCATGTATTATTATGATGCATCATGTACTATGGTGTATTAATATCATGTATTATGATGTAATTAATATGATGCATCATGTATTATCATGTACTATGAAGTATTATGATGTACTATGGTGTATTAATATCATGTATTATGATGTACTAATATGATGCATCACGTCTCCCGGCCTCCTTCACGTCCCTCTCCGTGTAAAGCCTCTCAGACTCAACACCTCTCCCGGCCTCATGAGCGAGATCGCCGGCCTATCACCTGTCTCACGGCGGGCCCGTCTATGTCCTGCGTGTCCTCTCCCTGGACGAGGACGGGACCCGTCTACGTGCTGGAGTCACCGCGATCAGTGAGGTATAAATAGCCGCGGAGGCGGAGCGCGTTCAGCGGCTCCGTCCGGTTGGAGAACCGGTTCCCGGTGACACACGGCGCGCGTTACTCACCGGGGAGGAGGGCGGCTCGTCCCGGCTCGTCCCGGCTCGTCCCGGTCCGTCCCGGGTCGGCTCTGGCTCGGTTCAGTCCGACGGATTCTCGGGTCTCTCCGGCTCCCAGTAGTCTGCAGCCATGTTGCCGCTCCGGTTCCTCCGGTGCGTCCTGACGGGAGACGCTCACGGCACCGTGAGTGACGTCAGAGCACGCTCCGGTCCTCTCTGTGCGTCGTGACGTGGACGCTCGCAGCAGCGTGAGTGACGTCAGAGCACGCAAGCGTAGTGAACGCACGCGCGATTTGATTAATCGATTAAATCCGTTTATTAGTTAAAACGCAATAAAGAAACATTTATACAATAAACTAAGCAATCAAACTGTTATTTGTCTAATACTTTCTGACCTCAGAAATAACTAATAGATCTTTATTAAAACCTGTATTTTAGCCTAAGATTTAAATCTTAATTTAAACCTTTATTTAAAACTTGAATTTACATTTTTATTAGAACCTATGATGTAAAACTTTTAATTAAACCTTTAATTTAAATATTTATTAAAACCTAGGATTTATTTTTTAATTAAAACCATTTACATCTATCAAAACCTTTGATTTAAACCTTTATTTAAAACTGTAATTTACATTTGTATTAAAAACTATGATTAAAGACTATTATTTAAACTTTTAATTTAAACCTATGATTTAAATCTGTATTTGAAACCTCTGATTTAAAACCTTTCTTTAAACCTTTATTTAAACCTAAGATTACATTTTTTATTAAAACATATAATATAAAACTTTGAATTAAACCTTTATTTAAACTTGAATGTAAAGCTATTATTTAAACCTTTAATTTACATTTTTATTAAAACCTCTGATTTAAAACCTTTCTTTAAACCTTTATTTAAACCTAAGATTACATTTTTTATTAAAACATATAATATAAAACTTTGAATTAAACCTTTATTTAAACTTGAATGTAAAGCTATTATTTAAACCTTTAATTTACATTTTTATTAAAACCTCTGATTTAAAACCTTTAATTACAATCTTTACTTAAAGCTTTGATTGAAAGCCCGTTTGTTTACTCTTCACTGACTCATGTTTGTGTTTGTTTACTTTATTTACATTCACATATATTACAGAACACAGAGTCTCTTCTTCTGTTCTCGTCGTGTTCATCAAAGTAACTCGTGCTTTGGTCTCCGGCCAATCAGAGGCTGGCGTCTTCCCGGCTCTCCGCCGATTGGTCGCCGTGGGTCCGGGGTCGTTTGCTCGGCGGCCGCTCCGATCGGTCGGCGTCTCTGAATCCCTCGGCGGTGATCTGGTATTGGACGGTGGACCCCATGTGATCTGGGGATTTAAAGATGGCCGCCAGCCGCCGCGACCCCGCCCAATGCAGGAGGACCCTGATCGTGGGGGCGTGGCCCCAGCTCTCCCCGAGGGCGGGCACCTGCTGCGATTGGCCGCCCCGCAGCCGGGTGGTCATCTGGTTGGTCATCAGCACGGCCATGTTGTGACCGGTTGCCATGGCGATGAGCTGCTGGGCGAGGCCGTTGAGGAGGCGTGTCCTCCGAGAGAGGTCGTCGAAGTGCTGCCGGAACGGGAACGCCACGCTGTCAATCACCAGGAGGCGGACCCTCGGGTGGTCGGACAGGAAGGCCGGCAGCAGGTGGACCTCTGCGAGCAGCTCCACGTAGTCATGGCAACGCACCTGAGCGGGACGAGACAGGCGGCCAATCAGAATCATCGCCACCTGCTGACGCGCGACGTCAACAATAGTGGTGTAAATAAAGGTTTACCGACGATTGTTATCCTACAATAGTCACTCAGATATGCAATTCAAATGATGATGCGTTCAGGCTCTGGTCCGTGAACATGAGTACTAACTGTAGGTAAATGATAACGTTCTCATGATGCGTTCAGGCTCCGCTCAGTTAACATGAGTACTGGCTGAAGGTAAATGATAACGTTCTCATGATGCGTTCATGCTCTGCTCAGTGAAAATGAGTACTAACTGTAGGTAAATGATAACGTTCTCATGATGCGTTCAGGCTCTGCTCAGTGAAAATGAGTACTAACTGTAGGTAAATGATAACGTTCTCACGATGCGTTCAGGCTCCGCTCAGTGAAAATGATTACTGGCTGAAGGTAAATGATAACGTTCTCACGATGCGTTCAGGCTCTGCTCAGTTAACATGAGTACTAACTGTAGGTAAATGATAACGTTCTCACGATGCGTTCAGGCTCCGCTCAGTGAAAACGTTCTCATGATGCGTTCAGGCCCTGCTATGAAAATGAGTACTAACTGTAGGTAAATGATAACGTTCTCACGATGCGTTCAGGCTCCGCTCAGTGAAAATGAGTACTGACTGAAGGTAAATGATAACGTTCTCACGATGCGTTCATGCTCTGCTCCGTGAAAATGAGTACTGACTGAAGGTAAATGATAACGTTCTCACGATGCGTTCACATGTAATCTAGTAAAATGTAGTGTTGGTGATAAACTAGAACAAATCCAGATGTTTTCACATGAATATAAAATATATATTAAAGATGAATTATGAGCCGTTTAAGTTCCTAACAGCTCTGAGCTCATTATTACGCTTCATTAACACCAAGAATCACTATCATTTTTGTAATTTTTTTACCATGACGACATGTCATTATTACCAGGAACATGTTGGCCAGGATGGTTTCCACAGTGAAGGTCGTCATGGCGACCCGTTGCTCATCGTCCTCGACCTGTAAGGAGCAGTGTTGGACGGCGGCGGCGGCGATGTCCACGACCCTCTGGAGCAGGAAGCTGCCCTCGGTGTCGACGAAGACCGCCTGACCTCCGACGCCCCCGAAACACTGAGGCACCTGAACGCCCACCGCCAGCTGCAGGCTGAGAGCGCGGAGTCACGGAGAGACGAGTTTCAGAGCGCAGACCAGCGCTGCATGGAGTTGAACATTAGTGCGCAACAGCGCGTTAACAGCGCGTTACAACACGCTACAGCGCGTTACAACACGCTACAGCGCGTTACAACACGCTACAGCGCGTTACAACACGCTACAGCGCGTTACAACACGCTACAGCGCGTTACAACACGCTACAGCGCGTTACAACACGCTACAGCGCGTTACAGCGCGTTACAACACGCTACAGCGCGTTACAACACGCTACAGCGCGTTACAGCGCGTTACAGCGCGTTACAACACGCTACAGCGCGTTACAACACGCTACAGCGCGTTACAACACGTTACAGCGCGTTACAACACGCTACAGCGCGTTACAACACGCTACAACACGCTACAGCGCGTTACAACACGCTACAGCGCGTTACAACACGCTACAACACGCTACAGCGCGTTACAACACGCTACAGCGCGTTACAACACGCTACAGCGCGTTACAACACGCTACAGCGCGTTACAACACGCTACAGCGCGTTACAACACGCTACAGCGCGTTACAACACGCTACAGCGCGTTACAACACGTTACAGCGCGTTACAACACGCTACAGCGCGTTACAACACGCTACAACACGCTACAGCGCGTTACAACACGCTACAGCGCGTTACAACACGCTACAACACGCTACAGCGCGTTACAACACGCTACAGCGCGTTACAACACGCTACAGCGCGTTACAACACGCTACAGCGCGTTACAACACGCTACAGCGCGTTACAACACGTTACAGCGCGTTACAACACGCTACAGCGCGTTACAACATGTTACAGCGCGTTACAACACGCTACAACACGCTACAGCGCGTTACAACACGCTACAGCGCGTTACAACACGCTACAGCGCGTTACAACACGTTACAGCGCGTTACAACACGCTACAACACGCTACAGCGCGTTACAACACGCTACAGCGCGTTACAACACGCTACAGCGCGTTACAACATGTTACAGCGCGTTACAACACGCTACAGCGCGTTACAACATGTTACAGCGCGTTACAACACGCTACAACACGCTACAGCGCGTTACAACACGCTACAGCGCGTTACAACATGTTACAGCGCGTTACAACATGTTACAGCGCGTTACATGCTATAGCATGTTACAACCGGTTGCAACGTGTTTAGAGTGTTACAGCGTGTTACTAGTTACAGCTTGTTACATCGTGTTACAGCGTGCAACAGCATGTTTTAACGTGCTACAGCGTATTATATGCTACAGCGTCTTACAGCGTGCTACAGCGTGCTACAGCGTGCTTTGTGCTTCAGCGTGCTAGAGCGTGTTACAGCGTGCTACAGTGTGTTATGTGCTAGAGCGTGTTATGTGCTACAGCTTGCTACAGCGTGCTACAGTGTGTTATGTGCTAGAGCGTGCTAGAGCGTGCTACAGCGTATTATATGCTACAGCGTCTTACAGCGTGCTACAGCGTGCTACAGCGTGCTACAGCGTGCTATGTGCTAGAGCGTGCTAGAGCGTGCTAGAGCGTGCTTTGTGCTTCAGCGTGCTAGAGCGTGTTATGTGCTAGAGCGTGTTATGTGCTAGAGCGTGTTATGTGCTAGAGCTTGCTACAGCGTGCTACAGTGTGTTATGTGCTAGAGCGTGCTAGAGCGTGCTACAGTGTGTTATGTGCTACAGCGTGTTACAGCGTGCTAGAGCGTGCTACAGTGTATTATGTGCTACAGCGTGCTACAGTGTGTTATGTGCTAGAGCGTGCTAGAGCGTGCTACAGCGTATTATATGCTACAGCGTCTTACAGCGTGCTACAGCGTGCTACAGCGTGTTATGTGCTAGAGCGTGCTAGAGCGTGCTAGAGCGTGCTTTGTGCTTCAGCGTGCTAGAGCGTGTTACAGCGTGCTAGAGCGTGTTATGTGCTAGAGCGTGTTATGTGCTAGAGCTTGCTACAGCGTGCTACAGTGTGTTATGTGCTAGAGCGTGCTAGAGCGTGCTACAGTGTGTTATGTGCTACAGCGTGTTACAGCGTGCTACAGCGTGCTAGAGCGTGCTACAGTGTATTATGTGCTACAGCGTGTTACAGCGTGTTATGTGCTACAGCGTGTTACAGCGTGTTACAGCGTGTTATGTGCTACAGCGTGTTACATCGTGTTACAGCGTGTTACAGCGTGTTATGTGCTACAGCGTGTTACAGCGCGTTATGTGCTACAGCGCGTTATGTGCTACAGCGTGTTATGTGCTACAGCGCGTTATGTGCTACAGCGCGTTATGTGCTACAGCGTGTTACAGCGTGTTATGTGCTACAGCGTGTTACAGCGTGTTATGTGCTACAGCGTGTTACAGCGTGCTACAGCGTGTTATGTGCTACAGTGTGTTATGTGCTACAGCGTGCTACAGCGTGTTATGTGCTACAGCGTGTTACAGCGTGTTATGTGCTACAGCGTGTTACAGCGTGCTACAGCGTGTTATGTGCTACAGCGTGCTACAGCGTGCTAGAGCGTGTTACAGCGTGCTAGAGCGTGTTACAGCGTGTTACAGCGTGCTAGAGCGTGTTACAGCGTGCTAGAGCGTGTTATGTGCTAGAGCGTGTTATGTGCTACAGCTTGCTACAGCGTGCTACAGTGTGTTATGTGCTAGAGCGTGCTACAGTGTGCTAGAGCGTGCTACAGGGTGCTACAGCGTGTTACAGCGTGCTACAGCGTGCTAGAGCGTGCTACAGTGTATTATGTGCTACAGCGTGTTACAGCGCGTTATGTGCTACAGCGTGTTACAGCACGTTATGTGCTACAGCGTGTTATGTGCTACAGCGCGTTATGTGCTACAGCGCGTTATGTGCTACAGCGTGCTACAGCGTGTTACAGCGCGTTATGTGCTACAGCGTGTTACAGCGTGCTACAGCGTGCTACAGCGTGTTATGTGCTACAGCGTGTTACAGCGTGCTACAGCGTGCTACAGTGCGTTATGTGCTACAGCGTGCTAGAGCGTGCTACAGCGTGTTATGTGCTACAGCGTGTTACAGCGTGTTATGTGCTACAGCGTGCTACAGCGTGCTACAGCGTGTTATGTGCTACAGCGTGCTACAGCGTGTTATGTGCTACAGCGTGCTACAGCGTGTTACAGCGTGCTACAGCGTGCTACAGCGTGTTATGTGCTACAGCGTGTTACAGCGTGCTACAGCGTGTTACAGCGTGCTACAGCGTGCTACAGCGTGTTACAGCGTGCTACAGCGTGCTACAGCGTGTTATGTGCTACAGCGTGCTACAGCGTGCTACAGCGTGTTATGTGCTACAGCGTGCTACAGCGTGTTACAGCGTGCTACAGCGTGTTATGTGCTACAGCGTGCTACAGCGTGCTACAGCGTGTTATGTGCTACAGCGTGCTACAGCGTGTTACAGCGTGCTACAGCGTGTTATGTGCTACAGCGTGTTACAGCGTGTTACAGCGTGCTACAGCGTGCTACAGCGTGCTACAGCGTGTTATGTGCTACAGCGTGTTACAGCGTGTTATGTGCTACAGCGTGTTACAGCGTGTTATGTGCTACAGCGTGTTATGTGTTACAGCGTGCTACAGCGTGTTATGTGCTACAGCGTGCTACAGCGTGTTATGTGCTACAGCGTGTTATGTGCTACAGCGTGTTACAGCGTGTTATGTGCTACAGCGTGTTATGTGCTACAGCGTGTTACAGCGTGTTATGTGCTACAGCGTGTTACAGCGTGTGAGCTTCTGACCAAAGTTGTGTTTTCCCGACTCCCGGAGCTCCACAGATTTCCGTTGTTTTCCCGACAGGAAGTCCTCCTCCGAGAGCAGCGTCCAGCTGAGAGGAGAACGTCACGATGCTCCTCAACTCCTCCTCCTTCTGCAGGAGCTCCAGAGCTGTGAGGGAGGCTAGTCCTCCTCCTCCTCCTTCCTTATCTCCTCCTTCCTTATCTCCTCCTTCCTCTCTCCTCACAGCCTGCAGCACCTCTAGCGCCTCTTGCTGGGACAGACTGGCCTCTGCAACAGAACGTAAAGCATCACATTACAGTGAACTGTAAAGTTCAGGGTTAATTAACTGTAAAGTTAAAGTTCAGGGTTAGTTAACTCTAAAGTTAAAGTTCAGGGTTAGTTAACTCTAAAGTTAAAGTTCAGGGTTAGTTAACTGTAAAGTTAAAGTTCAGGGTTAATTAACTCTAAAGTTCAGGGTTAGTTAACTATAAAGTTAAAGTTCAGGGTTAGTTAACTCTAAAGTTAAAGTTCAGGGTTAGTTAACTCTAAAGTTAAAGTTCAGGGTTAGTTAACTCAGGGTTCAGTATTAGACTTTGTTAAACCTGCTCTCTGTTTTGAACTGTAACATCGTTGTTATTTCGGAGATACATGTATCGTATAATATATAATATATAATATAATATAATCGGTACCTTTGCTGAGCTGCAGCGGTTTCAGTGGCAGCAGGTCGGCGGTGAACTGGAAACCAGCAGCGACCAGTTTGATCTTCACACTGGGACTGAGAGACAAGCTGGACACCGGCCTCTGCATCTTCCTGCTCGCGGTAGCCTCCTCTCTTCGAACCAGCCCGCCATGACAGGTATCCCAGCATGCATTCCACCTCTTCTTCTTCTACGTCTTCTGTGGTTATGCTGCAGTGCTGCCACCTTCTGGACCCAGACCGTTACTGCGCCATCTTTTTAATTAAAATAGCCTTTTTTTACTCTCTTCTATGTCCAACACTTTACGTCCCAGGGGGAAACATTGTACTTTTTTACTGCTCTACTTTTATCTGACAGCTTTAGTTATTTTACAGATTCAGATTACTAATACAAAATAAACCTCTAGAATAAATAATATTAGGCCTTCACAATAAACTGTGATCAAGTCGGACAGTTTTCAGCTGCCTTCAAAGTACACACAGGAAGTCACAGAAATAATGACTTCCTGTTAGTTACGATCTTTATGCTTTTTTATATCTTTTTGTAGTTTACAGATCACGTTTGGATTTATTCATGTGTTTATATATATATATTTATGTATAAATGTGTGTGTAGCTGCATCCTTTGTTCTTTTTATGTCTGCCTGTGAAATATATTACTACTGGTTTAGATATGTGTTATGTAAATAATAAATAAGCTTTATTATTAGTAACCACACAAGATATGTGTTAAGATTAAACATGAGACGAATAGTCAACAATCCAGAGTTAAGTATTACAACTACACATAAAATAAGGATTTTCTACATGTAGTGTTTGCTGTCAGATCTAAGAGCCAATCAGCTCTCTGATGTGGAGACAGCCAGGCGTTTCCCATCATGCACTGGGCCACGCAGACGGTGGCCAACCAGTTTGTCTTCCGTCTGTTTTCTTTGTCTCTGAACAAAAAGACAAATAAACCACAGCTGGTGATTAAATGTCAGCTCATGAATCTCCATCCAGCAAGAAGAAAGAAAGATATGTGGACCGCCTCGCCGAGCAGCTAGAGACGTGTCAATCACTGCAGCCTTCACACGCTAGGTGTGACTCTAACACACACACACACACACACACACAGACATACACACACACATACACAGACACACACACACACAGACTCACACACACACACAGACACACACACACAGACATACACACACACATACACAGACACACACAGACTCACACACACACACAGACACACACACACACAGACTCACACACACACACAGACACACACACACACAGACTCACACACACACACAGACACACACACACACAGACTCACACACACAGACATGCAGACACACAGACATATACACACACACACACAGACATACACACACAGGCACACACACACACACGCAGACACACACACACACATACACACACACACACACACGCAGACACACACAGACACACACGCAGACACACAGACACAGACACACGCAGACACACACACTCACAGTCACACACACATACACACGCAGACATACACACACACACACACACACTCTCTCTCACACACACACACACACACACTCTCTCACACACACACACACTGGCGTTTTAGTGTGTCCGCTCGACAAATCGGCTCGTTGGAGATGAGCCAGTTCTGCGCAGAATCGATCGGCGGCGATCGGCGCGCAATGCATGCTGGGTAGATGTTTGTCCCGACTTGCTCTGACGTCATGCACACGTGGTCAACGATAATCTCACGAGAGCGAGGCGGCCGCCGATTTCAGAGCCAGGCGCCAAAGTAGCTCTCCACAGACTGCCTGGCCCAGTGCATGATGGGAAACGCCTGGCTGCCCCACATTAGAGAGCTGATTGGCTCTTAGATCTGACAGCAAACACCACTGTAATACTTACAGTTTTTGTCCGTTGCTTGAACACTATAGACACATGCTTAAACCAAAGTAACATAACTTGAAGTTGTTGTTACTATACCTTAAACAAAGTGTAACCATACCTTAAACAAAAGCGCAATTCTGTAACACACTTGCTCCTTTCTGCAACACACTTGCTCCTAGACACTACACACTATTTCATATATAAGACACTTAGTTCAAAAATGAAATCTCAGGGTACCATTGGGAAAACACATCTATTCAAAAAGAGGGGCGGGGTGAGGCCGGTAACAGCCTCTCTTGTCCGCCGGTTCCGGTCTTCTCTGAGTCGGGTTGTTTGGGAATGCAGCCCAAAGTGTGTGATAAACTCCATCTAGTGCAGCAAACCACTGCAATCATCAGCAGACACTCAGATCTCTGCGGTCAAATCAGCTGCAGCAGAATCTGATGTGAAACAGATTCAAACGGCCGGAAGAGCCACGGGACCCAACATCCGCTTTTCAAAGCTTAAAGTTTATTTAGCCCCAGAGTCCAGTTCCCCAGACTCCCAAGTCCCCGCTGCCGCCCCGCAGCCGTCCCAAGTCCCCGCTGCCGCCCTGCAGCCGCTGCCGACACCGGGTTCCCCACCGTCGTCCCGACCTGTCCCAGATTCCCCCTCGGAGTCCCGTTCCCCTTCAGTGTCCCCCTCAGAGTCCCGTTCCCCCTCAGAGTCCCGGCCCCCTTCACCGCCAGAGCACGGCTCTGGTGGCCATCCTCCGGCCCGCCCCCCAGAGCGCATTTTTGCCAGTTCCTAGTTTTGTTTTGTTTGAGTTTTGACTAAGTAAAGTACGTTTTGGATTTTTCCCTCTGCGCCTGAGTCTCCGCTCACCACACCCGGTCTTGACAATATGAATAAATCAAAACGTAATCTGTAAACTACTACTACTATCTGTAAAGTAGACAAAAGTTCGGAACTAACAGGAAGTCATTTTTTCTGTGTATACTTTGAAGGCAGCCTAAAACTGTCCGACTCGATCGCAGTTTGTTGTCAACGCCTCCTGCTGCAGCCGAGAAGCAGCTCTAACGAACGAGCCAAGTGGCCAACCAGTTTGTCTTCCGTCTGTTTTCTTTGTCTCTGAACAAAAAGACAACTAAACCACAGCTGGTGATTAAATGTCAGCTCATGAATCTCCATCCAGCAAGAAGAAAGAAAGATATGTGGACCGCCTCGCCGAGCAGCTAGAGACGTGTCAATCACTGCAGCCTTCACACGCTAGGTGTGACTCACACACACACACACACACACACACACACACAGACACAGACACACAGACTCACACACACAGACACACACACAGACACACACACACACACACACACACACACACACACACACACACACACACACACGCAGACACACACAGACATACACACACAGGCACACACACACACACAGACACACACACACACAGACATACACACACAGGCACACACACACACACACACACGCAGACACACACACAGACACAGACACACACACACACACACACACACGCAGACACACACACACACACAGACACACACACACACAGACACACACACACACACACACACACACACACACACACAGACATACACACACAGACACACACACACACACACACACACACGCAGACACACACACACACACATACACACGCACACACACGCAGACACACACAGACACACACACACAGACATATACACACAGACATACATACACACACACACAGACACACAGACACACGCAGACATACAGACACAGACACACGCAGACATACAGACACAGACACACGCAGACACACGCAGACACAGACACACACACATACACACGCAGACATACACACACACACACACACACACACACACACACACTCTCTCACACACACACACTGGCGTTTTAGTGTGTCCGCTCGACAAATCGGCTCGTTGGAGATGAGCCAGTTCTGCGCAGAATCGATCGGCGGCGATCGGCGCGCAATGCATGCTGGGTAGATGTTTGTCCCGACTTGCTCTGACATCATGCACACGTGGTCAACGATAATCTCACGAGAGCGAGGCGGCCGCCGATTTCAGAGCCAGGCGCCAAAGTAGCTCTCCACAGACTGCCTGGCCCAGTGCATGATGGGAAACGCCTGGCTGCCCCACATTAGAGAGCTGATTGGCTCTTAGATCTGACAGCAAACACCACTGTAATACTTACAGTTTTTGTCCGTTGCTTGAACACTATAGACACATGCTTAAACCAAAGTAACATAACTTGAAGTTGTTGTACTATACCTTAAACAAAGTGTAACCATACCAGTGGCGTCCCTAGGCTTTTTTTAATTAGCCCCGAATATTAATTTTCAAAAAAAAAAAAAATACGTCATTCACCCAAAACAGCGGCGTCAGGCAGCAGGCGCACTTGCAGTGTGCGCCCCCCTATTATACAAGTCGTCATTTAAGTTTCTCTTTCCTATAGAACAGGTTTACACCTTGTTCTGTTATTAAACAAACTAAACGGACGTATTTTATTGATCTTATCCGTCATTTCTGTCTCTAAATGGTCGCGTTAACACTTCTCCTCTGCTCTGCGATGCGCACAGACACGTGCGCGCGCACACACAGGTGAGCACTGAGCACACAACAGCGGACAGAGAGCGTCGAAAAATATGTCGCGTGAAAAGCAGACCGCTATATCGGAGTTTTAAACGCTCCCAGGGTGAAGATGGCAACAGCAGCTCTCCTGTGAGGAGCAACCGGAGTTCTCCTCGCACCGGAGCAGCTCTCCTGCTCCAGGTGAAAGAGACAAAGTGCTCTTGTCTTCTACCAACAATGAGCTGCTGGCTTCACATATTACAAAAGTACAAAGTACACGGACATAAAACTAAGTCATTAATAAATACATGGAGAAATGTCTGTACTTTCGGGTAAATGGTTACGCCGTTAACAGGTTACGCTTGCGCATGCGCGACTCGCTCGCTTATTTTTTGGCGTTTTGCCAGAAGTCTCCGTGACGTCTTTTCTGCTGCTGCGTGTCTCAAAACAGAAAACAGATCTCAACGTTGAACATGAATTGTATCAAATCTACAACCCTGTTTTATAAAGATGTGTAGAGGAAAGCAGCTCACTGCTCCACGAATACTGATGCAACCTGATGCTCACATATCTGCACTCATTCTGTTTTGTTTGGCAACAAAATAAATAGCTTATTGTTTTCCACAATGAGCTATTTAGTAGTAACTAAATATTAGTATTTTTTTTTTGCACTGATACAACTTCCTGTTCATTGATCTAAGTGATTGCAATTAAAACATAAAAAAAAAATTCTGATGGAGCAATCTGATTTACTTGAAACTTTAAGTGATTGCAATTTTCTTTATTCTGTTATTTATAAAAGCACAGATGGAATCACAAAATGAAGTTATTTACAGAAAACATTTGAGAACCACTACTTTAAGTGTTTGTGTTGGTTGAGCACTATTAGCATTATTAGCATCTTATGTCTAAATATTATGTTAAAGAGTATGTTATGTTAAATAATGTTAAAGAATATGTAAAGAATAAATACATATGAGTATGTAAAGAGCATTAAATGTACAATGTAAACACTGTACATGACAAGATGCATGGTTCATTAAACATCTCAATGTTTACTGTTGCTGAATGGTTGCTGTTGGTATGTTCAACATGATGAATGGGGCATTTTTGTGCCTGGGCTATTGAGGGAAGTTTGTGAACATTGCTAGCCTATTTGGTATTAACTGGTAACCATGAAATGCCTCAATTCAATTCAGTCCAGAAGAGCAGGTACCTGTAGGGTATGTGGAGAGTGTTTCTATGTCTAAAAATGTCGCTGCTTCACTCTTCTGGGCTAAGCCCCAGATGTGTCAAAATCCTAGAGACGCCCCTGAACCATACCTTAAACAAAAGCGCTGCTTTGCACTTTAGTTGCAATTCTGTAACACACTTGCTCCTTTCTGCAACACACTTGCTCCTAGACACTACACACTATTTCATATATAAGACACTTAGTTCAAAAAGCTCTTTGCGGATCGCACTGCATTTCTTTGTGAATAGCTTCACATTTACAGCGTTATAGTTACGGAATTTGCGGAGGTGAAGTCAGAAGTCAAACAATGGCGTCTGGTACACACATCCAATATCTTAGCTGTACCAGTACAGCCCAAAGTGCCCATCTTAAGATGTTTGGATGTGTTCTGAAATGTGTTTTGCAAACCGGATGTTGTGTCACGTGGCCCGTTTGAATATGTTTCATGTCAGTGTCTGCTGCAGCTGATTTGACCACGGAGACCTGAGTGTCTGCTGAGTTGACTGCAGTGTTATACTGCACTAGATGGAGTTCATCACCGCTCTGAAGACCGCTTGCTTCGGGTCTCCGTGGTCAAATGGGCACTTTGGGCTGTACTGGTACAGTTAAGATGTTGGATGTGTGTACCAGACGCCATTGTTTCTTCTGACTTCACCTCCGCAAATTCCGTAACTGTAACGCTGGCACCGCCCTCGTGGCAGAGGAGTCAAAAAAAGCCACTCGTAAATGTGAAGCTATTCACAAATAAATGCAGTGCGATCCACAAAGAAATCCATACAAATCCACAAAGAAATAGAAAAATCAATGCATAAATACATACAAATGCAGAAATATATTGTGATTTTCTTTTTGCGTGTGTGTGTGTGTTAGAGTCACACCTAGCGTGTGAAGGCTGCAGTGATTGACACGTCTCTAGCTGCTCGGCGAGGCGGTCCACATATCTTTCTTTCTTCTTGCTGGATGGAGATTCATGAGCTGACATTTAATCACCAGCTGTGGTTTATTTGTCTTTTTGTTCAGAGACAAACTGGTTGCTGTAACATTCGATCAAAGGGTGCAGACGTCCGTAACCATTGAGCACAACATGTTTACTCAACAAATCAGTAACCTTCCTCTTGTGTTAGCTTTCTAGTGCCATCTCCCATGTTAACGGGTCGGTGGCGACCCATGTATATTTACTTCAAGAAAAAGGCTTTTTTTCAGCAATAGAACTTTAATACAAACAAGGTCAAACAAACAACAACCAATAAAGCAAATCAACCCATCAGCAATAAATTACTAGTCTCAAAACTAATAAAAAACAAAATCAGAGTAAAAGTCTCTGTGTGCAAGAACTTACGTGTGTGTGTGTGTGTGTGTGTGTGTGTGTGTGTGTGTGTGTGTGTGTGTGTGTGTGTGTGTGTGTGTGTGTGTGTGTGTGTGTGTGTGTGTGTTTAGATGCATGTGTGACAAAAAGTGACACTTTTAGTGTGTTCTTTGCAGAGATATTTCTTGCAGTTGAAGCACAATACATTTGTCTTTCACCTCTTTCTTTTAGAATCAGGTGGCCTGAGTGGGGATGTGGCTGTGGCTGTTCTGGGTGGTGTTGAGTCAGGGCTGGCTGAGGAGGATGCAGTGAGAGGATAGTCTCTCACTGAAAATCTTCATTTCATTTTTGTATGCTGCAAATTGAAGATGTGCACTCTGCAAGTCACCAACTCTATACAGAATTGACCTTACATGTCTGGACATACCCGTCTTTGT
Organism: Myoxocephalus aenaeus; assembly: GCA_038501785.1. Classification (NCBI taxonomy): domain Eukaryota; kingdom Metazoa; phylum Chordata; class Actinopteri; order Perciformes; family Cottidae; genus Myoxocephalus; species Myoxocephalus aenaeus. Next base: position 375,708 of record JBAMJR010000310.1, on the reverse strand, counting down.
TTGTTTTGTTTTTGTGCAGGTATACTGGAAAACAAGGCAAATGAGAATCCCCTAAAGCTCACATGATTGGGAGAGGAGCTTTCTGTCAGTGTGTTGGCTGACAGTGTACTTCTGATTTCAGTTTGGGCTCTAATTATTGCTCTATAATCTTATATTATAACTGGGTCAAACACAAAGGTCATAATTTCAACCAGAGCATTTTATAATTTAGTGAAATCTTTTATTTATTTTTTATTTTGTTGAAGTAGAGGTTCCTGACAAAGTCAAAGCGCCTAGATGCAATAAACAAATTGTATGTGGTTCTTTTATGCATTTAAAACCTAAAACGGGTCGGTGCCAACCCTAACACAAGATAATAATACTTTAATTTGATATCGCGCTTTTCTAAATACTCAAAGACGCTTTACAGACAAACACAACGGCCGTAGTTTACCCACCACGGGGTGAGCAGGTGGAGGCCCTCAATTAAATAGGGAACTGTGAGCGTGATAGAGATAAGTTTGTATATTTGGGTATCAGTAATAAATGTCTTATATATAATATAACAGCAGCATTTGTTTTTTGACTATATTCTGATGAGTAATGTGAGTCTGCAAAAGTATCTGGCATCTTATAAAAACAGAAAAAAGGGACAAATTGGCCTCTGAAATGTAGTTTAGTGCCAGTATGAAGTTGCAGAAAATGAAAATACAAGCACCTCAAATGTATTTCTAAGTAATGGGAGAAGAGATGGGATTTTGAGCGATAATGTGTTCAGAATAGACAATTAAGATTTAACAAACATTAGTTTCTGTGACCTGACCCAGTTTGGAACGTCGATGTACGGCGTTCCAGAAGGAAGGAATGCTTCCACAACACTGGTGCAACAACAACAACAGGGACGGAAAAAATTATTACGGAAAAGATTATTTCGATGATTATTGTTCGTATAAATTTGTAATTGACAAAAAATGGTCGCTAATAAAAGATGTTTTAAGTAGAGCCGATCTCATTTCGATCTCAAATACACCTGTAAAGTTCCGTGACTGCATCTTTTAAAGTCAACGCTTTGCCAGGCAAAAGACTTGGCAAAGAACTCAGAACCTTTTTGTGGTCACTCGCAGGTGTTGCCGGAGAACATTTTTGTGATGACACACTTGCACACAGACAAAGGTAAAATCCCTCGAGGCTCAATCAAACCGGCATTCATTCTGTCAGAATGTTTTCAACATCTACTGTGTGACACTTTGACTGTGCGTCATACTTCGGGGCGAGGACGAGCAGGACCGGCATAAAAAGAGATGGAGAAAGACACTCGGCACACACAGCTGCCCGAGAGAGCTGAGACGTCCCAGAGTTCCATCTCGACCATCACCGGCAGAGCTCCGTCACTGCTGCTCCACCCGACCTCCAGATAAGTAAGGCAGGCTGCACTCTCTCTTACAAGGTAACTACATTATACCGCTTACTTTCTAAGCCCTCAACCTCTTATTTCTGATCGTTTAACTCCAGTGGTGTATAGTAACGAAGTAGAAATACTTCGTTACTGTACTTAAGTAGTTTTTGGGGATATCTGTACTCTACTTTACTATTTATATTTCTGTTTACTTTTACTTTTACTTCACTACATTTTGCAAAGAAAACTGGTACTTTTACTCCGATACATTTCCCCTGAAACCTTCGTTACTCGCTACAAAATCAAATCTATCTTTAGAAAGAAAAAAACACAGAACACAGACTCCACCAAGCAGGTTTTGCGAATCACAATATTCTGCATTAGCCTCTACATCCTCTCGTCCAGCACTCCCAAACCTTTATGCGCCACAGACCGGTTACGTGAAGACAATATTTTCACGGACCGGGTCCGACCTCGGAGAGACGGGAGACAACGACACCCAACATGTGTTCGTTATGTCCAGTCTACTGACTCTACTGCTAACTAAACCTTTAGTCCAGTCTACTCCTAACTAAACCTTTAGTCCAGTCTACTCCTAACTAAACCTTTAGTCCAGTCTACTCCTAACTAAACCTTTAGTCCAGTCTACTCCTAACTAAACCTTTAGTCCAGTCTACTGCTTAACTTATAACACGCTGCACAAAGACAGGATGTTGGAATGGAAGCAGGTTTTCGTGCTTTTTTGGCGATCTCAGGATACTCTGCCTTGGTTTTAATCCAGAACACCGACAGAGTTAATAGACTTTTAAGTTTCATTTTTAGAGTAACGGAACCTCTTGACATGTGTCAAGAGGTTCCGTCTGAGGTTACCACAGATGGATGTATGCGGTCTTTTTTCACAATAAAACATCGTTCCGGCCTTGATTTTTTTAATTTTATTTTTATTTTTCATTCATTCTTTCTGTGCGGCCCGGTACCAAGGGACCCACGGACCGGTACCAAGGGACCCACGGCCCGGTACCAAGGGACCCACAGACCGGTACCGGGCAGAATGAGCATACTTATAACCACACTGTTACAACTCCTTAGTGTCATATTGCTTTTTGGAGAATTATGATGATAAGTTCATAGTAGATGCAAAAGTGTACTTATGTACAATATATTATGTTGAACATAATATATATGGATGGATCACAGCCAACCCAGTTATTTTATCAACACAACTCCTTGTCCTTGGTCATGGTGACCACAGCACTTAAAAGAATAAACTTCATAATTCTCAAAATTCTGACCCTTTGCTTTTTTATTAAAAGCATGTACTTGTACTTTTACTTTCAATAGTTAAAATACATTTTATATCAGAAAAATACTTTGATACTTAAGTACAGAAAATATCAGATACTTTAAGACTTTTACTCAAGTAGTATTTTATTAGGTGACTTTTACTTTTACTGGAGTAATTTTCCAGTAAGGTATCTTTACTTTTACTCAAGTACGGCTATTGGGTACTTTATACACCACTGTTTAACTCTGCACCAAACGTGTATTTGTGGTTGAAATAAAGTCTCCCTCACTAGATCAGGTGTAATAACCTACTCCTAGAGGCTGTCTGTCCCTTGAACTTATTGTCACAGTGGTTTCCTGTTGTTCCTGTTTATTTAGCTTCAACTCTCTCTCAGTTTGATGATGTGTTAGGGCCCGAGCGAGGACCCTATTGTTATTCTATCCTTTATTGTTATTCTTATGGCACATATTTGCACAGGGAAAAGAGGTGCTTTGGGTAAACCTTAACTTTTCAAAATGTTCACATCAATCTGAATCGGTGAAAATTCTTATCTGATTTGGGTGTCGGGCAAAAGTCAGAAAAAATTGCTCGCTAGCGCCCCCTTTAGTTGTAAAAGCTATCCACTTTTTGCCACCTATTGCCGATTGACTTGAAATTTGGCACACATGTCCGGGTGGAACTGCTCTACAAAAAAGTAAATTGTGGCATTAAAATGCGCCTAATTAGATTTTCCGCCATTTTGAATTTAGTAAAAAACACATTCTTGCCCACTCCTCCTAAACGCTGGGTCCGATTCTTACAAAACCTTCTGTGGATCATCATTGGTTCGATGTGATCAAACGATTCTTTCAACTTTGTTTATCTCATTGTGTTTGGAAGATATGAACCAATTAACCTCTTAGGGGCGTGTCTTAATACATCAATACACATACATTCCAAATCACTTGTTCTTCTTATGATAAAACTAAAGTTCCTTATAACATAAACCATCTTTCAGTCAAACCACTTCTAAGTTCAGCACACTCAGATGCAGAATCCCCAATAAATATTGAATAAGATAAAACTTAAGGTAATCAGCATTGCATTTTAAACTTTGGGAACCTTTTTAATAACCCAAATGCAGCATGCACGAAAAGTATTGAGTACATATGAATGAAACCACAAATGCTCGTCCTTATACTGTATTGTATGTAGGATTATTGAGGATTATAATACAGGTAGATGAAATCAAGCGTTCTGATTGGTTGAGAGTGAGTCACGGGGTGTACTTCATTGAGCCATAATGATATCTAAATAATGTACGCGTTGGGCCTAACAACACCGTTGAACAGTACATTATTGACGATACAGCACTGCCTCTCGTACCTTATTGCTTCATTGTTAAACAACATGCTTCATCACTTACTATGTGAACTGTTTTCCTCCCAGCTCTCTGACACTTTACTGCCATCATGAAGACGGGCGCGCTGCTCTTCCTGCTCGCAGGTAAGCAGCCAATGAAACCTTTCCATTTACCGTGGGACCTTTATATTGAAGGCGTTTAATGTCTCACCAAATATTTTCAACAGCAGGACATTTTATCTGGGCCGAAGTCAAAACAACGTTTAAATCTGCGTTGCATTCATTGCAGGGTCATTTTTGCACGGGTTTAAAAGTAGGACATTACTTAAAATGACACATTTTTTAAAACATGTGCTTATCCATGAAATCAATATAAATGACGATGGATACTCGTCTTCATTCATGTAAGTCAAGTTTGGGGCAATTTTTTGTTTCATAGATTCATTTGATTCCTCTGCGTTTTCATGAGGGGTTTTAATCTTAAGCGCTTACATTCATGAATGAGATAATACCCCTGTATTGAAGCCCGCTCTCGTTGTACTTCACACTGAATTATGTGTATTTATTTGGTTAATTAATGTACTCTTTTACACACAGAGTCATTGCATTGACCCACGTCATTTTACGTCAGGTTGGATTGGGAAAGAAAAGTATTGAAGTTGTTCTCGATAGATTGATGTATGATATTTATTGTTCCTTGATCCACGCTAGTTGCTGCCAGCCAGGTTGACGCTGTTCAGTCTGAGGTGACGGATATCAGCGGCTGTTCCATCAACTACTATGGAAAGGTTTCCACAAAACTAGAAGTGAGTCAAATTAAACCATGTTTGAGAAAAGCCATCTTCTGTTTTATGTATATTATATTGGCCAGGACTCTCTCTCTCCTCTTTGTCTCTCTTCTCTCCCTCCCCCTCTCCTCCTCCTTTCTCCCTCTCTCTCTCTCCCTCTCTCTCTCTCTCTCTCTCCCTCCCTCTCTCTATCTCTCTCTCTATCTCTCTCTCTCTCTCTCCCTCCCCCTCTCTCTCTCTCTCTCTCTCCCCTCTCTCTCTCTCTCTCTCTCTCTCCCTCCCCCCCTCTCTCTCTCTCTCCTCTTTGTCTCTCTTCTCTCCCTCCCCCTCTCTCTCTCCTTTCTCCCTCTCTCTCTCTCCCTCTCTCTCTCTCTCTCTCTCTCTCTCTCTCTCTATCTCTCTCCCTCCCCCTCTCTCCCCCTCCCTCCCTCTCTCTCTCTCTCCCTCTCTCTCTCTCTCCCTCTCTCTCTCCCTCTCTCTCTCTCCCTCTCTCTCTCTCTCTCTCTCTCTCTCTCTCTCTCTCTCTCCCTCTCTCTCTCTCTCTCTCTCTCTCTCTCTCTCCTCTCTCTCTCTCTCCCTCTCTCTCTCTCTCCCTCTCTCTCTCTCTCTCTCTCTCTCTCTCTCTCTCTCCTCTCTCTCTCTCCCTCTCTCTCTCCTCTCTCTCTCCTCTGTATAATGGCCAGGACTCAAATTAAACAGCTTTTGAGTCAAACTGTCATAATTAGAAAGTCACAATACTGTGAGTTCATAAATGGCGTCTCTCTGTTTTTGTAGGTGATCTTCAAACAAGATGGCACTTCTGAGTTTTGTTTCAAACCGACGCGGCAGACACCACACGGGATTGTATTCTCTTGGTCGATCGCAGCGGTGCAACATCGTTCACGGTGTCGACCTACCTAGTCCAAACAGACCTGAATCCCCAATCCATGACGCTCTATCAGACCTCCCGGCCGAGGCCTCCCCTGCTATGTTGTCCTGGAGTTAGAAAAGGACAGCCAGGTCATTGTGAGTCCTCATCAGTGCATGTTTTTACATCGGTTGGCTGTCCAGCCTTTTGTCCAAAATGAAATGTTATTTCTGTAGCAAAGGGAAACATCGAATCAAAGTATATTTCTAAAATATTTTCAGAAGCAATTTCCTAATATTTTCTATATCTCATCTGTTTATGCTTTCAGCTGCAAGTTAATTTCTACGACTTTGACCCACTAACAGTTATGGGAGTTCGAACAACCGAATTCTTTGCTGAGCCTAATGTTGTAAGTATGACTCTGTCGCCAAGGCCGAGATCTCCGAGTCCGACTTGAACCTGATCTTTATCTCTGGATATCGGAAACATTATTGTAAATGTTGAAGATAATTGCTGCAATCAGCAGCTTGAATCTAACAGTAATGTGTGTGAGTTACGAAATGGTGCATCCTGGAAATGAACAGCAATTTAGGAATTTTATTTGCAACAATGCAGTCATATAACAATAATGCAGTGACACATATGTCAGGGAACCAAAATGTACATTTACCTTTTGGACACCGAGCGCAAGAAGCCCCCCGCACCGATTATCGGACAAAATTTGAAGTCCCAGCATGCACCATTCAGACAAGGTTTTGGCCTAAAATAAGTAATTTTTAAATTTTTGAACCCAACGACACAGTGTTTTGACTGAAAACTCCTTCCTAACAGGACAATGCTTTCTTTTATTGTGATTGAGATTCTTTAGGTCCTAATCTTTCCAAAAAGGTTTCTTATTACTACGAGGGTTGTTGTTAAGGTCCTGAACCATAATACAGTTTGAAAAACTCTGGGACCGCTCGAGGAGGAATTTTTGGGAAATCTGGCTCATATTATGCTGGATGTTCATAGTTGTGATCAAAATATGGTATAAAAGTGATCTTTTGAAAATATCCTTTTTTTTCACAAAGAAATTCAGATTGTTTTTTATTCAAAACTCATTCGAGGTTCATACTAATTGAACACGGGGAAAAAGAGGTACAGACCCCCATGGGTATATATATATATATATTTATTTATTTATCAATGACTATGTGTAAAAAGAGAGTCATCACTCAACATAGTGTAAACTTAGTCCTACTGAAAATTGTTGGAAAATATATATATTTATACATACAAGTCCTACACGGTTCTCTTGGTATTTCAGTATTAACCTTGATTGTTGTCTAATCCTTCTCAAGGTCATGAAGGCACAGACCAGTATCTCGTCTGAAGATGTAGATATTTGGACAATTAATACCGGTTCTGCGATCGACGACTTACTTTACAATATCCTCTACGGATGCAGACTAGCAGGTAGGAGAACCCAGTGTCACTGATAGAAGGAGCCCACTAGGTGGTGACGTTTTAATATAAAAACGTTTAAAAACCTCCCATCGTCTTCCAGGTGTCTTTATTCCATCTGGAGCATCGATATCCCTCCCAGACGTCTGCGTTGTGAAGTACTGTGATATAACTCTAGGCTTCTTCGGCGACCCATCCTGTGGAGCTTGGACTGTTTGCGTGGGAAACCACACGTAAATATGTTTGCTTTCTGTTTGGAATCAAGTTTTCAAGGAAGCAGAAACCAATTGATTGATATGCAATTAATTCAATTTTTCTGTCGATCAGTAGGCTATATTGTTTATTTGATTAGATATCTTTGACTATTTGTTGTAGTCACGACATTTGTCTTTGTCACAATAGCACTGCACATTTATATATATATATATATATATATATATATATATATATATATATATACATATATATATATATATATATATATATATATGTATATATATATATATATATATATATATATATATATATATATATATTATAATATATCTAAGAGCTACAGATATTCCTTTTCACTCACTGTCCACACTTACCCTTCCTCTTGTGTTAGCTTTCTGTTAGCATCTTTTGTGTTAACTTCCTTAGCATCTCTTGTGTTAGCTTCCTGTTAGCATCTCTTGTGTTAACGGGTCGGTTTTGACCCATGTCTTAAATCAGCTGTAAAATACACTAAAAACAATTATCTATCATAATTTGTGGTCTCATCTCTTGGTGACCTTGTTAGACTTCCTTCTCCATGAACATATTGTTGTATGTTTTAATATTTTTGGTGTGGACCTCTGGGCCTTTTCTTTGTCAGGATACCTCGATTTCAATTAAAAGAAATGGTCAAATTAACCTCAAGAGAATATATAAATAAATAAAAGGTTGTTGGGTTACCTGACTATTACTGAGGGGTATTAGAACACATCTCTTAAATACATTTGTTTTATTTATTTATTTTCATGTTAATATTATTAACTATAGTAACATCTATGGTGTTACGGGTCAATTTCGACCCTTTTATATTTACTTCAAGAAAAAGGCTAAAAAGTATTTTTTTCAGCAATAGAACTTTAATACAAACACAAAATGAAAAGCAGAACAAGTCATAACACAAATATAGATTTTCAAGGTAAATAAAACAACAACCAATCAAGCAACTCTTATTTCTATAACTGGGTCAAAACCGACCCTAACAACACAAAGGTCATAATTTCACCCAGAGCATTTTATAATTTAGTGCAAAAAACCGTTTTTGTTTTCTTTTGTTGAAATAGAGGTTCCTGACAAAGTCAAAAAGCCTTGATGCAATAAACACATTTATGTGGTTCTTTTATGGGATTAATAAAGGATTATAAATTAAAAAATCTGCATTTCTCCCCCCCGCGCCCCACCTGTAATACCTCGACGCCCCACAGTTTGAGAACCACTGCGTTGGTGTGAGCGGTACTCGCCATAAGGAGTAAACTGATGTGATCAAAACACCTTTTCTGTCTTTGGATTTTGCTAAAAAATATCCCTTTCCGTCTCCACCAGGTGCAATGCAGCCCCTCCCGTGTGCACCGTGACCGGCTCCACGGTCATCGATTTCTACAACAGAGAAATCTCTGTCCCGCATCGCTGCGGTTACAAACTGATGGGCGCCACAGAAATCTCTGTCTATGCGAGTTTCCGGGAGCGACAGCTTGAAGATGTGCCATTTTTGGATAACTTGATGATAACAATAGAAGATGAAAAAATATACCTGAAGCAAGGTGGCATAGTTGTGGTAAGCTGCTACTATCCATCTAAAAAGCAACAGTGTATTCATAGGGTTCTTTAAAAACAATGAAAATAAGTTTGTCTTTGTTTGATCAATCTCTGATGATGATCGTTTAAACGGATAAAGAAGGTGAGAAAGGGTTTTCTGAATTAATTCACAAATTGCGAAAAACATTTTGTTCCAGTCATTTGTGTGTCAGATATTTACGATTTTTATCTGATTTGTTTTATATCAGTTTCTTCCAGAAATGTGCTCACAGCAGGTGCAATGCATTAAAGGACATGTTAATTAAGCGTTAGAATTCTTAAACGGGTCAATCTCACCTTTTAACAACAAAAAACTAGCTTTTTTAAATTTAGCACTTCCTTCAGATCTGTCACAACCTGGATCAGCCATCTTGGAAAGGTTGTTATGGGAACTAAAAATCACATGACCCTGTCACATGACTGATGTTCAGTAGGTGTCACTTAGGGACTTGATGAGTTCAAATCAAGGATGAAGCTGTATAGAACTTTCCAGAACATTTAAAGGACGTGTGACACCTGTGTCACCGTGGGTCCTTATGGGTTAAAACCCTCAAGAAATACCAATGAAGGGGAAAGAATAACGATAACTAAACATCACCACGTGTACAATCCAAGTGGAAACACATGTAAGTGTACATTTGAGGTGTTTCTCTCATTGTTCCTGTCTGATTGATGTAGGTTGATGACGTAATAGTGACGCTCACCACCACGCCTCAGGAGTTTCACGGCATGATGCTCTCCAAGGACGGGACTGGAGTTACTGCCGTGGAACCTTCCTCCACATTGAGAGTCCACTTTGATGGGAACACCGCTCATGTGACCGGTACAGAAAACTACATTCTAAGAAAACAAGCTCTAAAATGCCAGACATGCTGTTCTCATTTGGTTTGAAAGTTCATTGATTTGTTGTTATTTCTCTCACCGATCAGGAATTGTTGAGTCACTAACTGGCTTGTGTGGCGACCCCAATGACGAAGGTGCCGCCGCCATCCTGAGTGACTCCGCCTTCTCTGATTTCTCTCCCTCTGGGTACGACTTTGTCACAACATGAACCCCTGACTGATATCTCCTGTTTATTAACCCTAGAACACTAACGTCGGGTGATTTTCACCTGAGCGATTGTGTTTACGTCATTTTCATTGTGTTGCTTTTATCTGAGTTGTGTGGTTCCTTGTGTAGCTTCATGCTGCTCACTTTGTTATTGAAGGTGGACGTATCTTATTGAAGGTAGGCGTGTCTTATTGAAGGTAGGCGTGTCTTATTGAAGGTAGACGTGTCTTATTGAAGGTGGACGTATCTTATTGAAGGTAGACGTGTCTTATTGAAGGTGGGCGTGTCTTATTGACGGTAGGCGTGTCTTAGTGAAGGTAGACATGCCTTATTGAAGGTAGACGTGTCTTATTGAAGGTGGGCGTGTCTTATTGAAGGTAGACGTGTCTTATTGAAGGTAGGCGTGTCTTATTGAAGGTAGACGTATCTTATTGAAGGTAGACGTGTCTTATTGAAGGTAGACGTGTCTTATTGAAGGTGGGCGTGTCTTATTGACGGTGGGCGTATCTTATTGAAGGTAGACGTGTCTTATTGAAGGTAGACGTGTCTTATTGAAGGTAGACGTGTCTTATTGAAGGTAGACGTGTCTTATTGAAGGTAGACGTGTCTTATTGAAGGTAGGCGTGTCTTATTGAAGGTAGACGTATCTTATTGAAGGTAGACGTGTCTTATTGAAGGTAGACGTGTCTTATTGAAGGTGGGCGTGTCTTATTGAAGGTAGGCGTGTCTTATTGAAGGTAGACGTATCTTATTGAAGGTAGACGTGTCTTATTGAAGGTAGACGTGTCTTATTGAAGGTGGGCATGTCTTATTGAAGGTGGGCATGTCTTATTGAAGGTGGGCGTGTCTTATTGAAGGTGGGCGTGTCTTATTGAAGGTAGACGTGTCTTATTGAAGGTAGGCGTGTCTTATTGAAGGTAGACGTGTCTTATTGAAGGTAGGCGTGTCTTATTGAAGGTAGACGTGTCTTATTGAAGGTGGGCGTGTCTTATTGAAGGTGGGCGTGTCTTATTGAAGGTGGGCGTGTCTTATTGAAGGTAGGCGTGTCTTATTGAAGGTAGACGTATCTTATTGAAGGTAGACGTGTCTTATTGAAGGTAGACGTGTCTTATTGAAGGTGGGCGTGTCTTATTGACGGTGGGCGTGTCTTATTGAAGGTGGGCGTGTCTTATTGAAGGTGGGCATGTCTTATTGAAGGTAGGCGTGTCTTATTGAAGGTGGGCGTGTCATATTGAATGTGGGCGTGTCTTATTGAAGGTGGGCGTGTCTTATTGAAGGTAGGCGTGTCTTATTGAAGGTGGGCATGTCATATTGAATGTAGGCGTGTCTTATCGAAGGTGGGCGTGTCTTATTGAAGGTAGACGTGTCTTATTGAAGGTAGGCGTGTCTTATTGAAGGTGGGCGTGAAAATATTCCGGATGGGTTTTAACATTGAAGGAGACTTTTCCTTCACAGGACTAGACTCACATGTCCCAGGAACATGTGGACCAAAGAACAAGTTCATAGCTATTTATATTTTTAATCATGTTTCATTGACGATTCCCTAATTTTTCACCCGATTTTGAGCCTTTTTTTCAGGGTTCCCCCATGATACCTGTTTTTTGTTTTATGAGAAGTTATATAGGGTAAAATAAAAGAAGAGTACTTCAACTTGCCTTGTATTGTAATATTTTAATATATTTTGATGAGAAGTATATTTTATCAGGTACATTATATCGAGTGAAATATACCCGACGTTAGTGATGGTGTACTATTTTTATAGTTAGTGTTCCAGGGTTAATGTCGTAAAGGCTTCAAAGTCTTCAAAGTTCAACCTCCCGAAATTCACCCACACTACCCCCCTCCTCCGCACACTCCACTGGCTACCGGTGGTCGCCCGCATCCGCTTCAAAACATTGGTACTTACGTATCGTGCCACGAACAGATCGGGTCCTATCTATATACAGGACATGGTAACACCGTACACCCCAGCTCGGGCACTCCGCTCGGCTTCTGCTAAACGACTTGTAGCTCCGTCACTACGAGCTAAACACTCAACAAAGTCACGACTGTTTGCTGTCCTGGCTCCTCAATGGTGGAATGAGCTCCCCATTGACATCAGGACAGCAGAAAGTCTCTACATCTTCCGCCGAAAACTAAAAACGCATCTCTTTCGACTACACCTTGAATAAGGAAGGTAGCACTGTACTAGCACTCTAGTAGCACTTGATGTCTCTTATTTATAGCACTTTGTAATTTTCTGTAATTTTCGAAATTTAACTCTAGTGAAGAAACTGCACTTTATTGATTATTGATTATTGATTGTTGTTTTTCTGAGTTTGTACTCATGATTGAATGCACTATTGTAAGTCGCTTTGGATAAAAGCGTCAGCTAAATGACATGTAATGTAATGTAATGTAAAAAGTGAACGTGCTGTTTGTCTCCACCTAGCTGCGAGGTTCAGACCAGCGTCCCCGACGGCGACGCGGTGGCCTGCGGCATCACAGCAAACCTGTAAGAACGGACCCATCACAACACACACCAAGCACCCCTTCATCCAGCAGGATGAGCACAACATACTGCTATAAACTGATCCTGTACTCTCATTCTTCCTCTCTTGATCAGCTGTGATCTAATGGGTCAGGACCTCTTCACCACTTGCCACAAGCACATTGACCCAGCGCCCTACATCGCCGCGTGCAAAACCTCCTCGTGCAAATACACGCCGGAGCGTCTCCCCTGCCGGTACCTGCAGGCCTACGCCGAGGTCTGTTACCTGAGAATTGGCGTCGCAGTTGGGGACTGGAGGACAGCGGCCAGCTGCTGTAAGATCATCGTTCGTTTTAACTTTTTGACGAGATGGGACGAGAACCGTTCACGCAAAAAAGTCAAAGCAGTGTGGTTGACTGAAAATGGTTTGAAAGTGAAGCTCATCTGTCTGTGTGTGTCTGTAGCGCCTCAGGCCTGTCTGGACCTGTCCTGCCATGAACACGAGTTCTGTAGCGAGAGGCTCGGTGAAGCCCGCTGCCACTGTCGGGGCCTCTTCGCCGCCACGTACCAATCAACTTTAGGTACAATGCAACAGACACTTTAGTACAATGCAACAGACGCTGTAGGTACAATGCAACAGACGCTGTAGGTACAATGCAACAGACGCTGTAGGTACAATGCAACAGACGCTGTAGGTACAATGCAACAGACGCTGTAGGTACAATGCAACAGACGCTGTAGGTACAATGCAACAGACGCTGTAGGTACAATGCAACAGATGCAACAGACGCTGTAGGTACAATGCAACAGACGCTGTAGGTACAATGCAACAGACGCTGTAGGTACAATGCAACAGACGCTGTAGGTACAATGCAACAGACACTGTAGGTACAATGCAACAGACACTGTAGGTACAATGCAACAGACAGTGTAGGTACAATGCAACAGACACTTTAGTACAATGCAACAGACACTTTAGTACAATGCAACAGACACTTTAGTACAATGCAACAGACACTGTAGGTACAATGCAACAGACACTGTAGGTACAATGTAACAGACACTGTAGGTACAATGCAACAGACACTTTAGGTACAATGCAACAGACACTGTAGATACAATGCAACAGACACTTTAGTACAAAGCAACAGACACTGTAGGTACAATGCAACAGACACTTTAGGTACAATGCAACAGACACTTTAGTACAATGCAACAGACACTGTAGGTACAATGTAACAGACACTGTAGGTACAATGCAACAGACACTGTAGGTACAATGCAACAGCTGTGGAGAAGGAACCCTCCTGAAAGGTTTTCTTGGTGCTTTGGTGTGTTTCAGCCGATCCGACAGTCTGCATGGGGTACTCTGGCAGCGTGACCGTGGCTGAATGTCTGCTGTGGGACCGGGGCGTCGACCCCTCGACCTTACACCTCATCGACCCGGCCTGCACCGGTCAGTCGGACGGGGAGACCCACAATGTGACGTTCAGCTTCGAGGGGAACGCTTGCGGGACGGAGGTCACGGTGGGTGCTTCTCCTTCGGTCTTCGGCTCGCAACGATCACACAAAAAAGCTACGGGGTCAGATCAGTGTCAATAATTGCAAATGCACACAGAATGATTCACACATACATTCCAATGCACAAATTACCATTTATATAAAAATTTATTTGTGCGTGGATTTTTCTATCTATTTGTGGATCGCACTGCCTTTGTTTGTGGATGGTTCCACATTTGTGTGTGGGTTTTTTGAGACTCCTCAGACGTGGCTGGATTAGCAAATGCGTTTTTTTTTTCAACTTGGACCTATCTGTAGCCAATCAGATGTCACCCGCATTTTCAACCAATCACATGAGCGCAGCACCCCCCCCCCCCCCCCCCCCTCTCCCTCCCCACGTGGCTTCATTTGTACCGGAAAGGGGCCTTCATCACCTGTAGTCTCGTGGAAAAGTCACGACGCGCTCGGCCAGGCGTGACATCCATGTTTTCAAAGTTAGGATTTCTAGAAATGCATTCTTTTGGCACTTGACTAGAGTTTAACTAGTTGTCTTTATTTATAGAAACATGCGTGTGATTTATGACTCTAAACCTGTCACAATGCAGACGGGCGAGAGCAGCGTCGTCTACACGAACAAGGTCATGATGAGGGAAAGCAACTCAACCATCACCCGCGAGAACCAGGTGGAGATCCAGTTCTCCTGCTCCTTCACACAGCCAGAGAGCATGTCCATCAGGATCAGAGACAGGTGAGTGGAGCCCAGCGGAGCGTCTTTGTGTGTGCTTTTATTTATCTCAATTGTGTGTGTGTGTGTGTGTGTGTGTGTGTGTGCTCTCCAGCTCTGTGTTCCAGACCATTGAAACTGGACCCTGGAACTACACTCTGACGATGGCCGCCTTCACCGACGCCGGCTTCCTGCAGCCGGTGGCGGCCGGCGCTGACGTCCCGCTGGCCCAGAGGCTCTGGCTGCAGGTGAAGACGGAGGGGCTGGACGACGCCGTGGTCGCCGTGGTGACCACGGACTGCTGGGTGACCAACCAGGAGGAAACTGCTGGCAGAGTGTCGTACGACCTGGTGACCGACGGGTGAGAAAAACACTCTGAAAGAATCCACTGCCGATGACCTCACCGTGTGTGTGTGCAGGGTTCTTACGGTCATGGAGAACCTGGAAGAGTCATGGCATTTTAAAACGGTTATTTCCAGGCCTGGAAAAGTCAAAAAAAAAGTTCAGTAAAAGTCATGTAAATGTGTTATATTCATGTGTTCATGACGTTCATTTACGCTGAGTTTGAAATAATGAATATGCTTTTAAAAGAAAGACGCTCAAAATATAAGCAGGCATACATACAGGCATCTATATAAATGTTTATTCTTTTAATCAAACTATTGTCTCATTCATTTGAGTCATTTAAGGTTTACTGTATGCTTTGTATTCTCATTGTTAGTTTAAATACTACATTTACTCACTTTTTACTGTTTACACCCAGATTTCACTAAATGTTTGCTCATGGACATTTGGTTTAAAGTCATAGAAAAGTCATGAAACCCATCGGTCAGAATGTATTTGAACAATGTCTGTGGTCCTGATTCTGAGCAGATGCCCGAACCTCGCTGACCAGACGGTGGAGATGGTGGGAAACGGACTGGGAGAGTCCAACTCCTTCTCTTTCCTCATGTTTGAGTTTGTGGGGAGCGAGCACAGTTCTGAGATCTACCTGCACTGCAAAGTGGAGCTGTGCCTCAAGGACACAGGATGCGCTCCGGTAAGCAGGCGTGGAGGAAACAGAGTTTTAACTATCATATTGATTTATATGACTAAATCTACATTTTCACAAAACAACTAACAACCCTCTCTGTTTTACAGGACTGCAGTGGAGCTCCTCCTGCTGTCAGGAAGCGCAGATCTTCCAGCACCGACCAAGCCCTCATCACCATGGTCTGGGATAATTAGCTGAAGACGGCTCCCCTTTTGATCACGGTGAGGTTACATTTCATTTGTATCTATTTATCTGGTACTTATGGAAGCCCGTTACCGCACAAAAAAATAAAATAAAAATTCATAATTATGAGATAAAAAGTCATAATTTATTATCTCATTATTATCTCGACTTTATTATCTCATAATTATTTCTTTTTATCTCATAATTTTGACTTTATTATCTCATAATTAGGTCTTTTTATCTCATAATTATGACTTTTTATCTCATAATTTCGACTTTATTATCTCATAATTATGACTTTATTATCTCATAATTATGACTTCTTTTTTTTTGTACCGGAAACGGGCTTCCATAAATATTGATATTTGGTTGAGAAACATCTTAATAATCATCACACTGATGGATTATCTATTGTCATTCATTCAAATCAAAAGAGCAGGAACTGTTGCAGCAATCTTTATATTTTAATGTGTGATTCATGAATAATCTCAGTTTGGTCTCGTTGTCTTTTCAGGTGATTCCTTGAGCTGGAGCTGAAATGGAACGTCATCTTTGGTGAAATAATAGAAGTGAAGAGTGCAATGAAGAAAACTATATGAAGAAGGGTTTAGAGGGTTTATTTACCATATGCACTACTTCCTGGTTCTGTGGGTTCTTTTGGAACATATATCATTCCTTCTGTTAGCTGCCTACTTTAAATGTGAACAGCCTAAATACAGAAACAGCATATCGGTGTTTTATTGACATGAAGTAATAATAAGTTTCTCTTCATTGCCTTTATGGTATGCTCCTTTTTTTGTTTACTGGTATTGGCCTTCTGTATGACTATGCTTTGCTTCTCTGTAGAGCACTTTGTAAACTTTTTTTGCAATACAAATCAAGTTATTATTATTATTATTATTATTATACTCTCCAGGTGAATAGGGTTATTAGGTTACTTTTGGTTAATTTAGGAGGAATCAACTGCAATCGCAAATAGACAAAGTAGTAAAATAAACACTTAAATGTATACTTTGAATGTTTTCTTTCCATTCGTCTGAAAGAAGACAAAATACCCTAAAATTTCTAAATGAATCAGTGCATGGAAAAAGATGTAATGCCTGTACCATGATTATGCATTTTTACTGTTATGAGCAAAAAAATAATAAAATGGGTGAAAAAAGTTGTTTATCCATTCATTGTGTTTTTCACAAATACACTACATGTATTATAATTATTTATCCCTATCAGCTTATTATTGCACAACTCCTGTCTTCCTCTGTTGCTCTGCTTCCAGTGCAGCTTTTTTTTTATTAAAGAGAGCTTTCATCCAATCAGATTTCACCTCCTATGTCTCTATGGAAGAAGCGAGGCCCGAGGCCTTCTCGCTGGCCTGTACATGGGGACGTTGTCGTGATTGTCATAGTCTTCAACCAATCAGATCTTTAGTTTGACATGCTGGGCGTATTCTTTGACGTGCCAGCGCCCGCAAGATGGCCGGCACCATCTCAGAGGGCTTTACAATGTGTCCTGAATATGACCAGAAGTACAATAGATGTAATCTGACCAGAAGTACAATAGATGTCATGTGACCAGAAGTACAACAAATGTCACGTGACCAGAAGTACAATAGATGTAATCTGACCAGAAGTACAATAGATGTCATGTGACCAGAAGTACAACAAATGTCACGTGACCAGAAGTACAATAGATGTCACGTGACCAGAAGTACAATAGATGTAATCTGACCAGAAGTACAATAGATGTCATGTGACCCACCACCGATGCCACCATGCTCACCCGAGGAGGCGCGATGGAAAACAGGTCTAGCAGCGAGCGCTCTCCCACCACCACCACAGCGCTAGCTCGCGGACCACTAGCTCGTGCCACTAGCTCGCGGACCACTAGCTCGTGCCACTAGCTTGCGGACCACTAGCTCACAGGCCACTAGCTTGCGGACCACTAGCTCGCGGACCACTAGCTCGCACGCCACTAGCTCGCGAGCTAGTGGCGCGCAAGCTAGCTAGTGGCACGAGCTAGCGCTGTGGAGGTGGTGGGAGAAACAGGGGATTCCTCGCCGTCAGACCTGTTTTCCATCGCGCCTCCTCGGGTGAGCGCGGTGGCATCGTCATTGGGTGCCGGTGGAGAGCCAAGCGGGGTGAGAGTGATACTCATTATTAATAATCAGCTGACAATAAAAGTGTTATACTATGTGTGTGAAACAGTAGAAGCACAGCCGAGGATGTTCAAGGTCAGACGTGAGGAGTATGGAGTCAGCGAGAGGGAGTGTAGACTCAGTGACTGATACAGGATGGACGCTGGATACCAAAGACAGTCGAAGGCACACCCCGCACATTCCAACATCCACGAATGTTTGATATTAAAACACCTAGAGAAGAGAGACACAGACAGCGTTGTATGCAATGTGCCTTGAAGTCACGAGGGCGGATTCTATATTTAGAATCGGAAAAATCCACAAATCAGCCGCATGGGTCAAAGTTGAGAAAAAAAATTAAATTAAATCTTCTTATAACCCGAATTTAATGGTAGTTAATATCGTTCCTTCTGATCGTGGCTCGTGCTCTTTAGTGTGCGGTGTTTTAGTGCCGCAGTTTTGTTGGATTGTTTTGTCATGTTTTGTTATAACTAAATGTGACTGGTTCTTGTTGATGTGGACTACATGCATTGTCTGTTAATGACGCCGCATCCCGTCATGCGAGTATTTATGTAAACGATATCAGAAGACCCTGGTCGAAAATGCACGGCCAACCACTGGCATCAATGATTTAATATATCATACATATTACTGCATAGTGAGTACTTTTACTGGGGTAATACGATCTAAAGTACATCTAAAGATTACATCTGTAAGCTATTGTATTGTGTATTTAAACAGTTCTCTAGGAAGCAGTGTTCTGGTGTATGTCTTGGGGCTTTTATTGTGAAGGGGCTTTTATTGTGAAGGGGAAAACGGAAGAAGAGGAGAGGAGGAAATGTTCGAGTGAAGAGTGAGAGGAGAATAAAAGTGGTTGCCGTCTTATGCCAACTAACGGACCATCGTGTTGTTATTTTATTATTATTGTACAATATAGGCGCAGGATAAACCCTCGGCTACACATCTATCCATTTCTTTGTTTTATGATCGATATGTTTGATTATTGTGTTTGAATGTGGAGAAAAAAAGGTGAACGCATCATACAAACTGAAGTCAGCTTTTTGTCCCTCTTCTGCTGCCGTCCGATCTCCTCGCTCAGGCGAGGCGCATGCGCAGTTCATCTCGTTCGAGCCCGATACGACGCTACGTCGTTTCGTCATCAAGACTCGACAGAGGTTCCGCACGTGAGAGCGAGCGGCGGCAGTTTAGATGAAGATTTAAAGCTGAAGGTGAGATTTATTCCTGAATTCATTCCTACAGAGAGAAGAGACGCTTTGTTGTGAACGGAAGGAACCCGGAAGTGATCTGTTCGAGCCACAGATCAGGCTCGTGTGCGATGAGATGCTTCTCGCATGGAGGGACGAGATCAGGCAGCAACATATAGGAGGGGCGACGGGGTCCAGCAGGACAGGGTTCTCCTGGACAGGGTCCAGCAGGACAGGGTTCTCCTGGACAGGGTTCTCCTGGACGAGGTCCACCTGGACCGGCTAGCTATTCATGCTAGCCACTGCAGCACCGTGCAGCCAGGATTTATGTATATTTATATATATATGAATGTGTATTCATATTACAGTGCTGTCAATATAGTGAACATAGTAGTTATTGATGAAGATCAATATATATTGAACAGATCAGTAATCCACTATGTTCATGTTGTAGATGTTAATATGATGTGCTACATTTCTAATGAAGTGATTTATATTTATTATAAAGTCAGTAATAAACCTGAATCTGTGTTTCTGTCGTTTCTGTTCGTAGCATTCAGTCTGCAGCGTCATGGAGAGAAGAGAGGAAGAGGAGGAGGGGAGGAAGACTACGGCTGGGATAGAGGAGGAAGAGGAGGAGGAGGAAGAAGAGGAGGAGGAGGGGGAGGAGAGGAAGACTACGGCTCAGATAGAGGAAGGAGATGATGAACACTCAGATGGTGAGGAAGAGCAGAAAGAAGAAGAAGATGATGATGATGAAGAGGATGAACACTCAGATGGTGAGGGTGAGGATGATGATGATGCGGCGCTGAAGAAGAAGATGACCAAGCGGAAAGCTGTTGCGTTGACTTCCTTTCCAGACAGGAAGTGTGTTCCAGGTATCGTTTACCTGGGTCACATTCCTCCGAGGCTCCGCCCCAAACACCTGAGGAACCTGCTGTCGGTGTTCGGAGAGATCGGACGCATCTTCCTCCAACCTGAAGGTACAAATACACATATTTTATATATATATATATATATATATATATATATATATATATATATTCCTCTGTCCTGATGGTCTCGTTCCCTGTTCATATTTCCTGACCACTGACTTGTTGCCCGCTCAGATGGCCAGGTGAGGAGGAGGAAGAGGAAGTCCGGGCTGCGGAGGTGTGACTTCACTGAAGGGTGGGTGGAGTTCAGAGACAAGCGAGTGGCCAAGAGAGTCGTGCTGTCGCTCCACAACACGCCGATGGGAACCAAGAAACGCCAGCGCTTCTCCTCGGACCTCTGGTCCATCAAGGTACAGTCTGCCCGGCAACCGCTGACATCAGTCATGACTGCTTCATCATTATTATTATTATTATTATTATTATTATTATTATTATTATTATTGATCAGGACCAGAGAGGTCTGAGTGAGATCACCAGATCCTGATCAGACCACCTGACAAACTCCACCATGACTGAAGCTCTGACCGGACCAAGACTTTGTCCTCCCTCACCCGTCTGTCTCTGTAGCGCCCGTCTGTCTGTCTCTGTAGCGCCCGTCTGTCTCTGTAGTACCTGCACAGGTCCCAGTGGACTCACCTGTCTGTCTCTGTAGTACCTGCACAGGTCCCAGTGGACTCACCTGTCTGTCTCTGTAGTACCTGTCTGTCTCTGTAGTACCTGCACAGGTCCCAGTGGACTCACCTGTCTGTCTCTGTAGTACCTGCACAGGTCCCAGTGGACTCACCTGTCTGTCTCTGTAGTACCTGCACAGGTCCCAGTGGACTCACCTGTCTGTCTCTGTAGTACCTGCACAGGTTCCAGTGGACTCACCTGAGCGAGCGGCTGGCCTTCGAGCAGACGGTCCTGCAGCAGAGACTCAGGACTGAAGTGTCTCAGGCGAAGAGAGAAACCAACTTCTACCTGGACAACGTGGATAAGAGCTCTCACATGGACCACCTGAGGAGGAAGAGGCAGCGGGCCGGACAACAGGTCCGTTTACTCTGCAGCACGGCGTCTGTCTTTAGTCTAGGAGGGCGTTACAACCAGAATATGACCAGAAGGACAATAGATGTCACGTGACCAGAAGTACAATAGATGTCACGTGACCAGAATGAACCATAATGATGATTGTTAAAATGTGTGTTTCTGGTTGCCAGGGAGACGAGAAGACGTGGGACTTCACTCAGCATCAGACGGAGGAAGAGATCCAGAAGAAGAAGAAGAGGAGGAAAGACTCCTTTACCCAGAAGCACCTGGACAAGGCCAGCCTCATACAGCAGCAGAGCCAATCAAATGTCTCGCTGCTCGCCAAGATCTTCAACTCCAAGCCACCAGAGTGACCGCTCATTGGCTGCTGGACAAGATTGTTTCCATGGAAACATGAAGCAGCTTGTAGTGTACTGGTGATGACATTCTGTTCCCAACTTAACCAGTTAGTTAAGGCCTTAACGAGCTCGTTAAGGCCTCTGTACCATCCTTAACGAGTGTGTGTGTATATATATTTGTGTGTGTGTGTATGTTGATCTCTATGACAACATGAAACGGCAGATGATTGCTGAATGCAAGAGAATGTTTATTAATAAAATACTTTGAAGACAGCAGCTGTTTGAGTAGCTGCACAAACTGACTTCTACTGGTATCTCACCTCTCTGGTCTTTAACACATGAACTACTTCAGGGTTCTGGTCCCCTGGGTGGACTAGATCAGTGGTTATTACAGGTGGGGCGCGGGGGGACGCTGTTTCTTTTATTTTTATATAAAAAAAGTCTTATATATGTTTTTTATATTTATTTTTATAATCCTTTATTAATCCCACAGTGGGAAAATTATTTTCTGCATTTTACCCATCCTGTTCCGTCTCTCAAAACGGAAAGCTATGGAAGCTCGTTTCCGCCACACAAAAAAAATGTATGTCGAAATTCTGAGATAAAAAGTCAAAGCAGAGCAGGGACGCTATGGTGAAGAAACAGAACAGGTGGAGTAAAGATGAGCTGGTCACTGTACCTGCAATACAACCTTCGTAGGTAAAAGTCAATGAGAGGCTGACGGCCGCGTTATTTTGACCGCAGTGTCTCTGGAAGTTTTACTTAACCACAGCGCTGATTAAGCTAGCAGCAAATCAAATCTCATAATATTGAGAAACGTTTCATAGCGTCACCTTCCTAAAATGTAATTTTTTCAGAAAACACAAAAAACTTGACCAAATGTAATCGGGGTGCACAACAGGCATACTGTAATACCGGTCAAATTATGTTATGATTACTAATATTATCTTCAAGTGAGATTTTCATTGACAAAAATGCTAACTAAATTGCTAGCTTCAAAATGCCATCTTGAAAAGCTTGTAAATTTGTAATGACAACAACTTTGTAATGAAATCCTATTGATCACAGTGTTAACAGAGACGAGGACGATCGTAACGCTTTTTGTCCGAAATCTATAACTCGCCGAGTTCTTCTATTAGAGCTTTCACATTGTTACACAAAATATTTTCTAAAAACCCTTTTTCACTCTTTTTGCCCATATAACCTTCCTCCTGTGTTCGGGACCGACCCGTTTTAGGTTTTAAATGCATAAAAGACACACATAACATGTGTTTATTGCATCAAGGCTTTTTGACTGTCAGGAACCTCTATTTCAACTAAATAAAACCAAAACGTTTTTTTTCACTAAATTATAAAATGCTCTGGTTGAAATTATGACCTTTGTGTTGTTAGAGTCGGTTTTGACCCAGTTATAAAAAATAAGATTTGCTTGATTGGTTGTTGTTTGTTTGAACTTGCAAATCTATATGTTGTGTTATGACTTTTCATTTTGTGTTTGTATTAAAGTTCTATTGCTGAAAAAAAGACTTTTGAGCCTTTTTCTTGAAGTAAATATATATGGGTTGAAATTGACCCGTAACACCATAGATGTTACTATAGTTATAATATTAACAGGACAAAAATAAAATGTATTTAAGAGATGTTTTCAAACTAGTAAAACAAATATAGTGCTTTTGGAACAACAACAGTTATCTGAACATAATAATGAAATTATTACCAATACAAAAAGAATATAAGTAAACAGTCTTAGTATATTTTCAGCTAAATGCACTCCCTTTTCTCACAACATGTTCTTAAACTGAAAACAATGTTCAACAAAACAAAAGTGTCTAAAAGCAGCTGAGACATGTTGAAGACACAGTCAGGTAAACAAGGTGTTGTTGTACATAAGGAAAACACCTGTATTTAAAATATACTTACATTTTCAATAGTATATTTAAAATATACTATCAAAGAAGTGTACTTTCTGCAAATATATACAAAGTATACTGTAGTATACTTTAAAAAAAATTATTTAAAAAAATATATACTTTAAGTGTAAATTCTGTGCAATTACTCAAATGTACTTCTTTGAACTTTCAAAATCTATGCTCTAAATTAGCATGGAAAAATGTATTTAAAACACTTTTGATGAATACAGATTTTATATATACCAATTATTTTAATATTTTAAGTAATATTTGAGAAGTGTACTTTCTGAAAATATATAAAAAGAATACAATAGTCACACTTTCACCTAAAAATTACACTTTTAACACACTTTAAAATAATTGTACTGTAGTATACTTTCAATAGATATATTATGAAAAAAAAATACCACATTTTTTTATATTTTAAGTAATATTTTAGTGTAATTAGCCTCCTTTGAGAAACACATTCAACAGCTACATTAATAGCAATGCTATTACTTGTTGAGCTAAAACGTCGATAGCAATAGTTACCGTTAGCATAGTTAGCGAGGGGATAAAGTGACCTGTGAGGACAGCGCAGATAACAGGAAGGTAAAAAGCGACTGAAGCGCATTCACACTCATAATTTCGACTTTATTATCTCATAATTTCGACTTTATTATCTCATAATTAGGAAAGTGGGGCGTGTTTGAGAACCACTGGACTAGATGGACCTCTGTGGATCCGCTTTGGCCTCGACTGAGTTGTTCGGTTCATTCAAGTTATTTTTTCTTGTATTTCTTTTATAACCTGTTACTGTGGACCGAAATGCAGGTAAAAACGCCATCTCCCAGCATGCATTTCACCTGACTTCTGCCAGTGGAAGCGTGTTAATGTACAGGCTGCTGTGAGCGCAGAGCGAGGTGAACGCTGAGCACCTGTCAGGTAAACAGACATGACTCTCGTTCACCAGCAGAGGGCGCTGTCAGCTACATGTGGAGAGCTGAGGACACGCGCACACACACACACACACGCACGCACGCACGCACACGCACGCCCGTGCATGTTTAATTAGACACAGTGGCCGTTTCTCAATACCCAAGTACACAAGTACGGACTTGTGAACTTCTGAAGTCTGGACTTGAAGTCCAGACTCCAAGTCCAGACTTCAGAAGTACGGTGAATTGGAACGGAAGCTTACTTGATGACGTCATCACGTTGGCAGCTCTTTCTTCACGCACGTATATTTAAAGAGCCAGTGGCGGGAAAAGGTATAGAAGATTGCTGTGGATACGTTATATTAGATATAATATATATTAGATATTAATTTATTTGATGTAATATATATTAGATATAATGCCGTTATGATAAAGCTGCTTCTGATTATTTTATATATATATATATATATAATTATAGATATATTATATAATATTACACATCTATATATTACAGATATATAATATATATATATTAATATATTAGATATAATGCCGTTATAATAAAGCTGCTTCTGATTATTATATATATATATGTATATATATGTATATATATATATATATGTATATGTATATGTATATATATATATGTATATATATATATATATGTATATATATATATACATATATATAATATATATGTATATTATATATATATATATAATATATATATGTATATTATATATATATATTATATATATATATATATATATATTATATATATAATATATATATATTATTATAGATATATTACACATCTATATATTATAGATATATTATATACAATAGTAATGGATCGGACCCGGAGGATTGCGGTTGCGGTCGGCCATCTCTATCAAGAAGCCGGAGAGGAGGCGAATCCTTCAAAGAAGAGCCGTGATGCAGCGGAGGACGGAGAGGAGACGTCCCTTAACAGCATCTTTATTGCTTTGTAAGTCTGTCTTAACATTACACTTTGTTTTAACCAGGCTACCCATTGTTCTTCTTTGTAACCTGTCCTCCCACTTACAGGTAGACTTGACAGTTCCCAAAGAAATAATGTGGTTTAATAGTGTATATAACTTAGATTTAATGTTTTAGGGACTTGATCATTTAGTTTAATGTAGTTTCTGCTGCTGTTGTACTCTACTGGTTATACTGGGAGGTGTATCTAATATATATTCTTTCATATTGGATGAAGGAAATACCTCAAAAACTAGATTACATAGAAAATACCTTTACATTAGAACACTGCTCATGTAAACATTTATTGCATGGCTGTTGCAATATAAATATATAATCTATCGAGGCCTAATAAGATGGCAGGCAGAAGAGGTTTGATACAGTAACATTATAAAAGTATTTAAATATTACATCCATTAGGCTATATTTCACATACACACCTACCATGTGTCTTCTTGGTCCGCAAACATCAAGAGGTTGATCATCAGTGCAGTCAGATACACAAACACCACTACACATTAAACTAAGGTGCCTGAACCGCATCTGTGTCTCGTACATTAGTCATTAACCAGGACAGACACAACAGTGTTCATGTCTACGATCCAGAGATCATGGAGGCTGCAGTGACTTCTGCACTCTGGTGAGATAGGTGTGTGTTTTACACTGCCTGTCGACCAGTAACATACATAGAAACCTTCTCCAGCATAAGCAAGCACACGTCAGATATTAATACTGGTAGACTTCAACAATTCATATTTAGAAATCATTATTTATTATTATTATTAAATAGTCAAAACACAAATACATATACTACATACATTAATGTTACAACAATGTTTCAAAATAATATCCTGTTTTTTAACAGGACCAAAGTCCTGTTCAGCGGTATGTGCAACTGAAGGACCATGTCCCGATTCTTTCTGTGTTCTGGTCTGAAGCTGACCTGAGACCAGCCTTCAGGCTCTCCAGGAACAGGATCAACATGGTCTGAAGCTGACCTGAGACCAGCCTTCAGGCTCTCCAGGAACAGGATCAACATGGTCTGAAGCTGACCTGAGACCAGCCTTCAGGCTCTCCAGGAACAGGAACAACATGGTCTGAAGCTGACCTGAGACCAGCCTTCAGGCTCTCCAGGACCAGGATCAACATGGTCTGAAGCTGACCTGAGACCAGCCTTCAGGCTCTCCAGGACCAGGATCAACATGGTCTGAAGCTGACCTGAGACCAGCCTTCAGGCGCTCCAGGACCAGGATCAACATGGTCTGAAGCTGACCTGAGACCAGCCTTCAGGCTCTCCAGGACCAGGATCAACATGGTCTGAAGCTGACCTGAGACCAGCCTTCAGGCTCTCCAGGATCAACATGGTCTGAAGCTGACCTGAGACCAGCCTTCAGGCTCTCCAGGAACAGGATCAACATACTGGTCCAGATGCTGCCCCGGCAAAACAACCATGGATGGAGCCATGAGCTTGAGCTGCTGGTGACGGTGTGCTGGCTGCTTGTGGAGCCTCCTACAGGGTCACCTCAGACATCTCTGCCATGCCACCGTGTGCAGGACCGTCCACAATGTGGTGGAGGAAATGATGACGATCCTCCATAGAGTTGTGCATTTCCCCAAAGCAGAGGAGATGGAGGAGGTGGGGCCTTGCCGGCCATGAGGCGCTCCGCTGTGCTGCCGGTGCCATCGATGGGTGTCACGTCCGGATTCCTCCTCCTGCAGAGCACAAGAGGGCATTATATATATATATATATATATATATATATATAAACAGAAAACGGAGCGGGATCAGAGGAAGGCTTGCTGCCCAGAAGGACTGCTGCATGTCTGGGTCAACATGACTACTTGTAGATACTAAACCTCCCCAGATGAAGTTATGTCCACTGGAAGAACATAGTTCTTTTGCAATGTTCTTCTTCTTGTTCTGTATAATTGAAATGTAACTGCCTGACTGTAAATAACTATCTGTAAACAACAGGACTTTGTAATTGTTTGTTGTTGTAAATATACACAATTGCTTGAATATCCTGGGTTGAAAATCAAACAATACATTTATTTACAAGCTTCTCATTCTATATGGCCCCAGGTTTCCTCAGATGTCCCTTCATTAAAATTGTAGGTTATAATGCACATTGATAGAGCATAATCAGTCTGCACAATATGGATAGAGAGGAGCTAACAAGTCGGTCAGAAGTTAAAAGACAGGGCTCTAGGTCAACGTTAAAGTTAAATTAAAATGTAATTGTAATAATAAAACGGATTTAACGTTACCTGTAAACAAACAATAGACTATTGAGACCAAAAGATTGTTAGTTAGATTCAACCAAACCGAATTATAGCTCATGTTTAACCGTTCAACGGAGACGTCAATACCACCGGCAAATTTCAAAAAGACTTCCCGACATCAGGCTGTTCTAGCCGGGCCCCGTGACGCTGAGCCCCGGTGCTGGTTTACTGACGGTCCCGCTAGCGGCTCCGACATCGCCGGAGCAAATTTTTAAATCGGCTGAATCTCGACAAACCGAAGACCAATTTGATTCTTAAACAACTAACTTATCGCCTAAAAACATCCTAAAATTACTTTGTGTGACTTAACAGCAGTAGTATTTAGAAAGTTTCAACTTACAGTTGTGTTGTCTCCGCCGCCATTTCTTCTGTTTGCTGGAGTGAAATGCATTCTGGGATATTTGGCCGTCCAAAGTACACACAAGTCAGCACCGATGCAGGCTCGGTAAAATGGGAGGAGCGAGCCACATCCGGGCATTTTCACCGTGCTTGGCTCGATGCGAACTTTGAATTGGAACAGTACTTGGGCTCGGACTGATGACGTTTCAGAAGTTCACGTGTTCACAAGTACAGAGAAGTACACGTATTGAGAAACGGCCAGAGAGACAGACAGGTAGCTCTTCAGTCCATCACTGGAGGAGCAGAGCTGAAGGGAGCGCCTCACCTGACGGACGCAGCGGACCAGCGGGAGGTTCACCGGAGCGCATCCCGCTGCGAGGACCCGCAGCCGCGGGTTCGCGACCGAGAGCAGACCAGGAGGACACGGACTCTACTCCGGTAAATCCCTCTCTCTCTTTCTGAAACAAATCACACAATGAAACCAGATTAGTGGGACGGGGGTATTCAACCTAAACCAGTAAGTATATTTTATTGTATTTACTGGTTTGAAACCAGTAAATACAATAAAAATCAGTTTGGCTGCTTTTAGAAACCAGTGAATACAAAACCAGTTCAGCTGGTTTCAGTGACGTTATTTCTGAAGTTAATGACATATTGATAATAATTTAAACATAATAATAACACTGTTCCTAATGAGGATGTTTATTGGTCGCTGGACTCAGTTTTAATCATTTAATCATTTAATTGATTGGTCGAGGAACAGAAAATTAATCACTATCTGTTTTTAGAGTTATTAATCATTCTAGTCGTTTCTCAGTAAAGCCTCCCTGTGCATATATAGTATATATATATATATATATATATATATATATATATATATATATATATATATATATATATATATCATATAGTATGTATACATAGTATGTATAGTGTATATATGTATATAGTATGTATATATATTATAGTATGTATACATAGTATATATAGTATATACGTCTATTGTATGGATAGTATATATATCGTATAGTATGTATATAAAGTATATACGTATATTGTGTAGATACTATATATATTGTATACTATGCATATATAGTATGTATAGTATATACATATATTGTATATATAGTATATATATATCATATAGCATGTATAATATATATATTATACATACCATATACGTATATATTATACATACTTTCGTATATTATATATTATACATACTATCATAGAGTATGTATATATAGTATGTATAGTATATATATTGTATAGTATGTATATATAGTATGTATAGTATATATATCGTATAGTATGTATATATAGTATGTATAGTATGTATATCGTATAGTATGTATATATAGTATGTATAGTATGTATATCGTATAGTATGTTTATATAGTATGTATAGTATGTATATCGTATAGTATGTATATATAGTATGTATATATAGTATGTATAGTATGTATATCGTATAGTATGTATATATAGTATGTATATATAGTATGTATAGTATATATATCGTATAGTATGTATATATAGTATGTATAGTATGTATATCGTATAGTATGTATATATAGTATGTATAGTATGTATATCGTATAGTATGTATATATAGTATGTATATATAGTATGTATAGTATGTATATCGTATAGTATGTATATATAGTATGTATAGTATATATATCGTATAGTATGTATATATAGTATGTATATATAGTATGTATAGTATATATATCGTATAGTATGTATATATAGTATGTATAGTATGTATATCGTATAGTATGCATCAGTGGCAGGCCGTGGATTTTCTACCTGGGCATTCAGTGCCGTCTGAGTCATAGTCTCACCAGCTGTTTAACAGCTGGTAGCGGCGCACAGTATATATAGTATGTATATATAGTATGTATATATAGTATATATAGTATGTATATATAGTATATATAGTATGTATATATAGTATATATAGTATGTATTGATTGATCTCCTCTCAGGTGTCCACAGCAGGATGAACATTCTCACCTGAACGTCACCTCAGTATGACATCCCCAGGCCCCGCCCCTTACTCCCTTCCCGTCCACCAATGTCGTCACCACCATCATCACCACCATCATCATCATCATCATCACGTGTCGCTCTGGCTGCGATGGACTCTGTGTCAGTGTGTGTGGCTGTGGGCCGGCGGCCAGGTGCTCCAGGTGAGCGCCTCCCACCAGCACTTCCACCCGCACTCCATCAAGATCCCCGGGGGACATCACCCTGGGGGGCCTGTTCCCCATCCACTCCGGGGGCCCCACGGCCTGCCCTGCGGGGAGCTGAAGAAGGAGAAGGGGATCCACCGCATGGAGGCCATGTTGTACGCCCTGGACCAGATCAACGCCGACCCCGAGCTGCTGCCCAACATCACGCTGGGGGCCCGCATCCTGGACACCTGCTCCAGGGACACCTACGCCCTGGAGCAGTCGCTCACCTTCGTCCAGGCGCTGATCCAGAAGGACACGTCGACATCCGCTGCACCGACGGGGCGCCGCCCGTCATCCGCAAGCCGGAGCGGGTGGGTGGGCGTCATCGGAGCGTCCGCCAGCTCCGTGTCCGTCATGGTGGCCAACATCCTGAGACTGTTTGAGGTAAAGCTCTGTGGAGGATCCGTGTAATACAGCTGTTAATATACAGGGGTATGAGCCAGTCTAACTAAACCTGAACCAGGTCTAACTATAAACTATAGACCTGAACCAGGTTATTAATATACAGGAGTATGAGCCAGTCTAACTAAACCTGAACCAGTCCTAACTATAGACCTGAACCAGTCCTAACTATAGACCTGAACCAGTCCTAACTATAGACCTGAACAGTCCTAACTATAGGCCTGAACCAGTCCTAACTATAGACCTGAACCAGTCCTAACTATAGACCTGAACCAGCTCTAACTATAGACCTGAACCAGTCCTAACTATAGACCTGAACCAGCCCTAACTATAGACCTGAACCAGTCCTAACTATAGACCTGAACCAGTCCTAACTATAGACCTGAACCAGCCCTAACTATAGACCTGAACCAGCCTTAACTATAGACCTGAACCAGTCCTAACTATAGACCTGAACCAGTCCTAACTATAGACTGAACCAGTCCTAACTATAGACCTGAACCAGCCCTAACTATAGACCTGAACCAGTCCTAACTATAGACCTGAACCAGTCCTAACTATAGACCTGAACCAGCTCTAACTATAGACCTGAACCAGTCCTAACTATAGACCTGAACCAGCCCTAACTATAGACCTGAACCAGTCCTAACTATAGACCTGAACCAGCTCTAACTATAGACCTGAACCAGTCCTAACTAAACCTGAACCAGCCCTAACTATAGACCTGAACCAGTCCTAACTATAGACCTGAACCAGTCCTAACTATAGACCTGAACCAGCCCTAACTATAGACCTGAACCAGCCCTAACTATAGACCTGGAACCAGTCCTAACTATAGACCTGAACCAGTCCTAACTATAGACCTGAACCAGTCCTAACTGTAGACCTGAACCAGTCCTAACTATAGACCTGAACCAGTCCTAACTATAGACCTGAACCAGTCCTAACTATAGACCTGAACCAGTCCTAACTGTAGACCTGAACCAGTCCTAACTATAGACCTGAACCAGTCCTAACTATAGACCTGAACCAGCCCTAACTATAGACCTGAGCCAGTCCTAACTATAGACCTGAACCAGCCCTAACTATAGACCTGAACCAGTCCTAACTATAGACCTGAACCAGTCCTAACTATAGACCTGAACCAGTCCTAACTATAGACCTGAACCAGTCCTAACTATAGACCTGAACCAGCCCTAACTATAGACCTGAGCCAGTCCTAACTATAGACCTGAACCAGTCCTAACTATAGACCTGAACCAGGCCTAACTGTAGACCTGAACCAGCTCTAACTATAGACCTGAACCAGCCCTAACTATAGACCTGAACCAGTCCTAACTATAGACCTGAACCAGTCCTAACTATAAACCTGAACCAGTCCTAACTAAACCTGAACCAGTCCTAACTATAGACCTGAACAACAAGTCAAAGAGACCGTCAGCTTCACACAGACAGTAAGTGGATGAAATAGTCTGGTTTTGGATTAATGTTTTAAACTGAAAGCCTTTTAATGAGTATGAGTGTGTGTGTGTGTGTGTGTGTGTGTGTGTGTGTGTGTGTGTGTGTGTGTGTGTGTGTGTGTGTGTGTGCGAGAGAGAGAGAGAGAGAGAGAGAGAGAGAGAGAGAGAGAGAGAGAGAGAGAGAGAGAGAGAGAGAGAGAGAGAGAGAGAGAGAGAGAGAGAGAGAGAGAGAGAGAGAGAGAGAGAGAGAGAGAGAGAGAGAGAGAGAGAGTGTGTTTAATCAGATTATTAGATATAACTGAAAAAGAAACACACATTATTAGAAATAACTGAAAATCATTAATTTGTTCTGTCAGTGAGTTCATATTTATAGTCTGGTTAGTGTAGTGGACTCAGTTTAATATGTATTATATCTACAATTATAATACGGGTAGATCAAATCAAGCATTCTGATGGTTGAGAGTGAGTCACGGGGTGTACTTTATTCAGCATAAAGTACTGTACAGCCTGTTTACATGTAGAGCGTTCCATATCAGTGATCACTTAAAATAACAGCTAGATTTAAATTGTGCGACCGTTAGTTGTCATTTCAAGCTTGACAGTTACCAAACATGTTTGGTGTAAACTTTGATGTTTTGGGGGGAATGACTTTTGATGAGAATGTCAGGGTGAATAATGTATCTGTGGTCCCTGTTCCTGCTGTTCAGTCAAACGCTGATACGGCTCACCATCAGGAGAGCAGATAACGCTCTGAGAGAGGCTAGCTAGCGGGGAGCGAGGGCATCAAACCGGAAACTAAGATGAGGAATGAAAAGGGTTTGATCACAACATCCTGATAATTTCCAGTGAGACATAATTACGTGAGGCGAGTTCTCTAAACATCATGGAGGAGAAACATGACGGAGAAAAGACGGACAGAAGCAGCGAGAGCACTTCTTTACATGGTGGCTGAGTGTCATCCTCCACCCTGCTTTCAACCGGCCTGGTTTATAGTCCAGTCAGGTTTATAGTCCCGTATGTGCGTCCCGTACACATACGGGACTATTTTCTCTGTCGCTGAAATGCGATACACAACGTTTGGTGGCTACAACTATTTTGTGCTGAAGGGAGCTTACTATTACTATTTATAAAGTCGCAGGTATTATAAAATCAATAAGGTACTCGAGGCAGTACTGTATCGACAATAATGTACAGTTCAAGGGCCTAACACTCCCTTGAACTGTACATTATTGACGATACAGTACTGCCTCTCGTACCTTATTGCTTAAGTATGACAGCTCAGAGTTGTGATGAATGTTGTGTGTCTCTTAACTAGAGGACATGTGTTGTGTTTATGGACGTGTTCACGTGAAGATGGTAGATACATGCGTGTGGAACCCATCGACCAATCAGAGAGCTTTGACCTGAACACATCCAGCTTCATATTCTCTGATGATGACCATAATGAAGATGGCCGTCATAACGAGGTCTGCTTTTACGAGCTCGTTAAGTCCTTCATTAATCTGCACACACACACACACACACGCACACACTTAACTGTCGTGTGTTAATGTGATTGTTCTTCAATTTATTGAAGCTCTGACACATTTACCGGCTGTTACACAACACTAATCCTGTGTGTGTGTGTGTGTGTGTGTGTGTGTGTGTGTGTGTGTGTGTGTGTGTGTGTGTGTGTGTGTGTGTGTCCGTGAGTGTGTCCGCGAGTGAGTGTGAGATATATATACTGTATATATATATATATATATATATATATATATATATATATATATATATATATTAATCAATAGAAGCTAGGTACTGATCAATGGAGTCCAGTTATTGATGAATTTAGTTTAGTTATTGATCAATTTAGTCTAGTTATTGATCAATGGAGTCTAGTTATTGATCAATATAGTCTAGTTATTGATCAATATAGTCTAGTTATTGATCAATGGAGTCTAGTTATTGATCAATATAGTCTAGTTATTGATCAATATAGTCTAGTTATTGATCAATATAGTCCAGTTATTGATCAATATAGTCTAGTTATTGATCAATGGAGTCTAGTTATTGATCAATATAGTCTAGTTATTGATCAATGGAGTCCAGTTATTGATGAATTTAGTTTAGTTATTGATCAATATAGTCTAGTTATTGATCAATGGAGTCTAGTTATTGATCAATATAGTCTAGTTATTGATCAATATAGTCTAGTTATTGATCAATGGAGTCTAGTTATTGATCAATATAGTCTACTAGTTATTGATCAATATAGTCTAGTTATTGATCAATGGAGTCTAGTTATTGATCAATATAGTCTAGTTATTGATCAATGGAGTCCAGTTATTGATGAATTTAGTTTAGTTATTGATCAATATAGTCTAGTTATTGATCAATGGAGTCTAGTTATTGATCAATATAGTCTAGTTATTGATCAATATAGTCTAGTTATTGATCAATATTGTCTAGTTATTGATCAATGGAGTCTAGTTATTGATCAATATAGTCTAGTTATTGATCAATATAGTCTAGTTATTGATCAATGGAGTCTAGTTATTGATCAATGGAGTCTAGTTATTGATCAATGGAGTCTAGTTATTCATCAATATAGTCTAGTTATTGATCAATGGAGTCTAGTTATTGATCAATATAGTCTAGTTATTGATCAATGGAGTCTAGTTATTGATCAATGGAGTCTAGTTATTCATCAATATAGTCTAGTTATTGATCAATATAGTCTAGTTATTGATCAATGGAGTCTAGTTATTGATCAATGGAGTCTAGTTATTCATCAATATAGTCTAGTTATTGATCAATGGAGTCTAGTTATTGATCAATATAGTCTAGTTATTGATCAATGGACTAATCACCTGCATGTTTAAGACACACTGAGGAGGAGGAGATAATCTTTATTTCCTCTTTTATTTTTTCTATAATCTTTAATTGATTCATCAGGTTGTGTGTTCTCCAGATGAAACAGTATCAGTGACGATGAATTCAAATGATCGCTTATTGCTTATGGATCAGATCCCCCAGGTGAGCTACGCGTCGACGGCTCCGGAGCTCAGCGACAACAACCGGTACGACTTCTTCTCCCGCGTGGTGCCTCCGGACTCGTACCAGGCGCAGGCCATGCTGGACATCGTGCGCGCGCTGGGCTGGAACTACGTGTCCACGCTGGCGTCCGAGGGGAACTACGGGGAGAGCGGCGTGGACGCCTTCATGCAGATCTCCAGGGAGGCCGGTAAGCCCCGCCCACTTCCTGTCTGCATGGGTTCTAGTGCTGCTGTTCTGGAGCAGGAAGGTCTCTCTTCATTTAAAAAAAAGTGTTCCTGGAATATCACACTTTTTTTAACCAAACAGAGAATGAATCATTGAATGTTGTCTAAGGGTCAAAGGTCACCTGTTTCATGCTCATTAGTTTTGTGTTCCAGATCCTTTATAGCTGATTATAAATCCATAATATCATGTTTATTATTTATTATTATCAGTCTGTTCTTGTGGATATACATACATACATACATACAGGGCAGAAGGTTAGTGATGTCACTCACATCACTAACTTCTTTTCCTCAGAACCTCAGATTCTGTGTTTCTTTTGGGGGATGAGGAAGAATCAAAGCATCCATTCAAATAGGATTTCCAGAATATTTTCAAAATAAAACAGTGTTTCCTGTTTGGTGAACGTCCTGTAAAGTACAATATAACAGCTGGACGAAGAAGAAGAACTCACAGTGAACCCATCTGTCTGTCTGTGCACCTGTCTGTCTCTCTGTGCACCTGTCTGTCTCTCTGTGTACCTGTCTGTCTGTCTGTGCACCTGTCTGTCTCTGTGTGCACCTGTCTGTCTGTGCACCTGTCTGTCTCTCTGTGCACCTGTCTGTCTCTGTGTGCACCTGTCTGTCTGTCTCTGTGTGCACCTGTCTGTCTCTCTGTGCACCTGTCTGTCTGTCTGTGCACCTGTCTGTCTCTGTGTGCACCTGTCTGTCTCTCTGTGCACCTGTCTGTCTCTGTGTGCACCTGTCTGTCTCTCTGTGCACCTGTCTGTCTCTGTGTGCACCTGTCTGTCTCTCTGTGCACCTGTCTGTCTCTGTGTGCACCTGTCTGTCTGTCTGTCTGTGCACCTGTCTGTCTCTCTGTGCACCTGTCTGTCTCTGTGTGCACCTGTCTGTCTCTCTGTGCACCTGTCTGTCTCTGTGTGCACCTGTCTGTCTGTCTGTCTGTGCACCTGTCTGTCTCTCTGTGCACCTGTCTGTCTCTCTGTGCACCTGTCTGTCTCTGTGTGCACCTGTCGTCTGTCTCTCTGTGCACCTGTCTGTCTCTCTGTGCACCTGTCTGTCTCTGTGTGCACCTGTCGTCTGTCTCTCTGTGCACCTGTCTGTCTCTCTGTGCACCTGTCTGTCTCTCTGTGCACCTGTCTGTCTCTCTGTGCACCTGTCTGTCTGTCTCTCTGTGCACCTGTCTGTCTCTGTGTGCACCTGTCGTCTGTCTCTCTGTGCACCTGTCTGTCTCTCTGTGCACCTGTCTGTCTGTCTCTGTGTGCACCTGTCTGTCTCTCTGTGTACCTGTCTGTCTGTCTCTGTGTGCACCTGTCTGTCTCTGTGTGCACCTGTCGTCTGTCTCTCTGTGCACCTGTCGTCTGTCTCTCTGTGCACCTGTCTGTCTCTCTGTGCACCTGTCTGTCTCTCTGTGTACCTGTCTGTCTGTCTCTGTGTGCACCTGTCTGTCTCTCTGTGCACCTGTCTGTCTCTCTGTGCACCTGTCTGTCTCTCTGTGTACCTGTCTGTCTCTCTGTGCACCTGTCTGTCTCTCTGTGTACCTGTCTGTCTGTCTCTCTGTGCACCTGTCTGTCTCTGTGTGCACCTGTCTGTCTCTCTGTGCACCTGTCTGTCTGTCTCTCTGTGCACCTGTCTGTCTCTGTGTGCACCTGTCTGTCTCTGTGTGCACCTGTCTGTCTCTCTGTGCACCTGTCTGTCTGTCTCTGTGTGCACCTGTCTGTCTGTCTGTGCACCTGTCTGTCTCTCTGTGCACCTGTCTTCTGTCTCTCTGTGCACCTGTCTGTCTCTCTGTGCACCTGTCTGTCTCTGTGTGCACCTGTCTGTCTGTCTCTGTGTGCACCTGTCTGTCTCTCTGTGCACCTGTCTGTCTGTCTCTGTGTGCACCTGTCTGTCTCTGTGTGCACCTGTCGTCTGTCTCTCTGTGCACCTGTCGTCTGTCTCTGTGTGCACCTGTCTGTCTCTCTGTGCACCTGTCTGTCTCTCTGTGCACCTGTCTGTCTGTCTCTGTGTGCACCTGTCTGTCTCTGTGTGCACCTGTCTGTCTCTCTGTGCACCTGTCTGTCTGTCTCTGTGTGCACCTGTCTGTCTCTGTGTGCACCTGTCGTCTGTCTCTCTGTGCACCTGTCTGTCTCTCTGTGCACCTGTCTGTCTCTCTGTGCACCTGTCTGTCTGTCTCTGTGTGCACCTGTCTGTCTCTCTGTGTACCTGTCTGTCTGTCTCTGTGTGCACCTGTCTGTCTCTGTGTGCACCTGTCGTCTGTCTCTCTGTGCACCTGTCGTCTGTCTCTCTGTGCACCTGTCTGTCTCTCTGTGCACCTGTCTGTCTCTCTGTGTACCTGTCTGTCTGTCTCTGTGTGCACCTGTCTGTCTCTCTGTGCACCTGTCTGTCTCTCTGTGCACCTGTCTGTCTCTCTGTGTACCTGTCTGTCTCTCTGTGCACCTGTCTGTCTCTCTGTGTACCTGTCTGTCTGTCTCTCTGTGCACCTGTCTGTCTCTGTGTGCACCTGTCTGTCTCTGTGTGCACCTGTCTGTCTCTCTGTGCACCTGTCTGTCTGTCTCTCTGTGCACCTGTCTGTCTCTGTGTGCACCTGTCTGTCTCTGTGTGCACCTGTCTGTCTCTCTGTGCACCTGTCTGTCTGTCTCTGTGTGCACCTGTCTGTCTGTCTGTGCACCTGTCTGTCTCTCTGTGCACCTGTCTTCTGTCTCTCTGTGCACCTGTCTGTCTCTCTGTGCACCTGTCTGTCTCTGTGTGCACCTGTCTGTCTCTCTGTGCACCTGTCTGTCTGTCTCTGTGTGCACCTGTCTGTCTGTCTCTGTGTGCACCTGTATGTCTCTCTGTGCACCTGTCTGTCTCTCTGTGCACCTGTCTGTCTCTCTGTGCACCTGTCTGTCTGTCTCTGTGTGCACCTGTCTGTCTCTCTGTGCACCTGTCTGTCTCTCTGCCAGGTGGGGTGTGTATCGCTCAGTCGGTGAAGATTCCTCGTGAGCCGACAGCCGGAGAGTTTGATAAGATCATAAAACGTCTGATGGAGACGAGCAACGCCAGAGGAGTGATCATCTTCGCCAACGAGGACGACATCAAGTGAGAACACAGACGATGCTGTGTGCTGTTCATGTAAACAACAACAACAACACTGTGTGCTGTTCATGTAAACAACAACACTGTGTGCTGTTCATGTAAACAACAACAACACTGTGTGCTGTTCATGTAAACAACCACAACAACACTATGTACTGTTCACGTAAACAACAACAACACTATGTACTGTTCATGTAAACAACAACAACACTATGTACTGTTCATGTAAACAACAACAACACTATGTACTGTTCATGTAAACAACAACAACACTGTGTACTGTGCATGTAAACAACAACAACACTATGTACTGTGCATGTAAACAACAACACTATATACTGTTCATGTAAACAACAACAACACTATGTACTGTTCATGTAAACAACAACAACACTATGTACTGCTCATGTAAACAACAACACTATATACTGTTCATGTAAAGAACAATAACACTGTGTACTGTTCATGTAAACAACAACACTGTGTACTGTTCATGTAAACAACAACAACACTATGTACTGTTCATGTAAACAACAACACTACAGTACTGGTTCATGTGAACAACAACAAAACAATACAGTACTGGTTCATGTAAACAACAACAAAACACAACAAACCAGCATACCGGGTTTTATGACCCAGACTTCTGTGGTCACATGACTCCACTCTGATGGCTCCCTTCTCTTCCTGGTAGGCGTGTCCTCGAGGCGGCGAAGCGCGCTAACCTGACGGGTCACTTCCTGTTTGTGGGGTCGGACAGCTGGGGGGCGA
The DNA here is from genome assembly GCA_038501785.1 of Myoxocephalus aenaeus. Lineage (NCBI taxonomy): Eukaryota > Metazoa > Chordata > Actinopteri > Perciformes > Cottidae > Myoxocephalus > Myoxocephalus aenaeus. The sequence goes on along the minus strand of JBAMJR010000310.1, from coordinate 336,548 downwards.
AAAGTTCACCAATCACAGAGCTGGAGGACGTGGCCGAGGGCGCCGTGACCATCCTGCCCAAACGGGCCTCCATAGACGGTGAGAAGAATCATGCAGAGACAAGACGGCCCGAGAGAGACTGAACCTGACCTGTGTGTGTGTGTGTGTGTGTGTGTGTGTGTGTGTGTGTGTGTGTGTGTGTGTGTGTGTGTGTGTGTGTGTGTGTGTGTGTGTGTGTGTGTGTGTGTGTGTGTGTTCTACAGGCTTCGATCAGTACTTCATGTCTCGTTCTCTGGAGAACAACCGTCGGAACATTTGGTTCAATGAATTCTGGGAGGACGACTTCAGGTGTAAATTGACTCGGCCTGGAATCAAACTGGACCCCGACAAGAAGAAGTGTACAGGTACGCACACCTGGGGGGCGGGGCCTGGGGGGTCAAACCCCCACCACCTGTGTCATGTGACCACGAGTGTGTCCCTGCAGGTGAGGAGAGGATTGGTCGGGACTCGACCTACGAGCAGGAGGGGAAGGTCCAGTTCGTGATCGATGCGGTTTACGCCGTGGCCTACGCGCTGCACAGCATGCACCTGGACCTGTGTCCCAGCAGCCCCGGCGTCTGCAGCGACATGGACCCCGTGGAGGGACGTCTGCTGCTGGACTACATCAGGGCCGTCCACTTCAACGGTGAGAGACGACCAGAGGGTCCTGTGTTCAGAGGACCAGAGGGTCCTGTGTTCAGAGGACCAGAGGGTTCTGTGTTCAGAGGACCAGAGGGTTCTGTGTTCAGAGGACCAGAGGGTCCTGTGTTCAGAGTACCAGAGGGTTCTGTGTTCAGACGACCAGAGGGTTCTGTGTTCAGAGGACCAGAGGGTCCTGTGTTCAGAGTACCAGAGGGTCCTGTGTTCAGAGTACCAGAGGGTTCTGTGTTCAGACGACCAGAGGGTTCTGTGTTCAGAGGACCAGAGGGTCCTGTGTTCAGAGGACCAGAGGGTCCTGTGTTCAGAGGACCAGAGGGTTCTGTGTTCAGACGACCAGAGGGTCCTGTGTTCAGAGGACCAGAGGGTCCTGTGTTCAGAGGACCAGAGGGTTCTGTGTTCAGAGGACCAGAGGGTTCTGTGTTCAGACGACCAGAGGGTTCTGTGTTCAGAGTACCAGAGGGTCCTGTGTTCAGAGGACCAGAGGGTTCTGTGTTCAGAGGACCAGAGGGTCCTGTGTTCAGAGGACCAGAGGGTCCTGTGTTCAGAGGACCAGAGGGTTCTGTGTTCAGACGACCAGAGGGTTCTGTGTTCAGAGGACCAGAGGGTTCTGTGTTCAGAGGACCAGAGGGTCCTGTGTTCAGAGGACCAGAGGGTCCTGTGTTCAGAGGACCAGAGGGTTCTGTGTTCAGAGGACCAGAGGGTTCTGTGTTCAGACGACCAGAGGGTTCTGTGTTCAGAGTACCAGAGGGTTCTGTGTTCAGAGTACCAGGATTCACAGGAATCCCCAACACTTTTCTTGAGGAGAATGAAAAAGGTCTAGTTGGACACCAAGTCCCCACACGGAGGACCTGGTGGCTGAGGGTCTTCTGACTTGTGGTTCAGTTAAAGTCCACCGTGACACACAACCGTCTTCAGAGAGACTTTCAGCACAACAAAGTGCAGCAGCTTCATTCTGTTAGACAACAAATCTATATTTCATAAGGAGGAGAAGCTGCAGCAGCTGGAAGACCGAGAGGAATGAATCTGGAACGGCCTCGGCTGCACGCCATGCAACCCGTCTGTCTGACTACGTGTCTGTCTCTCTCTCTTTGGTTAAAAGGTATCAGACAGAAACCTGAACAGGGACTCTGATGCTGACCCCTGAGGGAACCGGCTTGTTGGTTTCAGGTCTCAGTCAAGTACTCGTCATCCAACAGCCTCTGATTCTGTAACTTTATGAATCAGACTAGTGCGTGTCCGCTGGGTCCTCGCGTTCATGTTTCAGGTTGATCTTCTCACTTAAGTCTCTCGAAACGTCCTCCGACTGTCCAGCATGGGGTCAAGTCTCAAGTCTACAGAAACACCAGTCAGGATACAAAGCTTCCTCTGGTCCCAGACCACCTGGTTCAGGATTTCATCTGTGGTCTGTGTGGTCTGGGTCCTGGTCTCAGATCTTCACTGCACCTTTTTCTTTATTCACAGGCACAGAGATAATATGTTAAAAATAAGTTAATGCACTTTACATGTTTCCCCTAAGGAATCAATGTCTTACTGTGTGTGTGTGTGTGTGCGTGTGCGTGTGCGTGTGCGTGTGTGTGTGTGTGCGTGTGTGCGTTGCTGCTCTGTGTCAATAATTAAAGTGAGCAGCTGCTGAGAACACTCACTGCAGGATGAAGAAGAAGATCTTGTGTTTCCATCCAGTGCATTTGAAATAAAAACAGATTTGTCCAAACTGTGAAACGTTTCCCACCAATGAACAGGAAATGTAGAATTGTTAAACTCAGTATTTCAACCCGGAAGCAGAACTGGGACAAGATCAGGCCAAAGTTTAAAGTTAAAGACTTAATTCAAACTCGTGAGCATGGAGGTTTAAGTGAACTGAGTCTTACTGAGAAGCTTCACCTTACATAAGCTTTACCTTACATATGCTTCACCTTATATATGGTTTACCTTACATAAGCTTTACCTTATATATGCTTCCTTTAAGCAACATTATCAGAAAACACTCCATAAACGTTCATTATTATGCAGATGATACTCAATGATATCTGTTATTAATGATAGGTGTTATTATATATATTATTATTATAATATATATATATATATAGTAATATCTATTATTATATCTATCAGGTAGAACCACAGGTTGAAGCACAGGTATAAGCACAGGTATAGAACCAGAGGTAGAAACCAAGTTAGATCCACACTCAGAACCACAGATAGAACCACAGGTAGAAGCACAGGTACAACCACAGTTAAAACCACAGGTAGAAACCTGTCTCTCTTCCTCTCTGAATGTGACCCACCCCTTTGTGTCCGTGTGCTACAGGAAGTGCAGGTACCAGTGTTTTGTTCAATGAGAACGGGGACGCTCCCGGACGTTACGACATCTTCCAGTTCCAGATGACCAATCACAGCCATCCTGGTTACCATGTGATCGGCCAGTGGACCAATAACCTGAGACTCAACGTAAGAAGCTGATTGGGTCAAACTGAAAGATTAAGCATCATGTGTAGGTTCTTAAGTCTTACTCTGTCTCTCTACCTGTCTGTCACTCTACCTGTCTGTCTCTCTCTGTACCTGTCGGCCTCTCTGTCCCTGTCTGTCTCTCTACCTGTCTGTCAGTTGGATGAGATGCAGTGGTCTGGAGGAGATAAATGGGTTCCAGACTCCATCTGTAGTTTACCCTGTAGACCAGGAGAGAGGAAGAAGATGGTGAAAGGAGTTCCATGCTGCTGGCACTGTGAGGTAACATGAGATCTATGTATTTATTATATAAAGTACATGTGAGTATATTTATATTATCTGAGAATAGTGATTATAAACAGCTGTTTCCAGTTGTAGATGCAGCCTGAAGGGGTTGCTGAGCTTTAGACTTATAGAGGATCAGTTCACACCTTTATTATCAGAGGACATAAGTCTTCCTGTCTGGACCTGAACCAGAGACCTTGTGGTTTAAACCCTAGACCAGGACTCCTTTAGTGATCTATCAGAACACACTACCCTGTAGTAGAAGACTTCTGTACTTTTAAAATCTCTCTCTCTCTCTCTCTCTCTCTCTCTCTCTCTCTCTCTCTCTCTCTCTCTCTCTCTCTCTCTCTCTCTCTGACCTGTCTCCAGCTCTGTGACGGGTATCAGTACCAGTTGGATGAGTTTACCTGTGAGACCTGTCCATCAAACATGCGCCCCACCCCCAACAGAACCACCTGCCGTCCGACTCCAATCATCAAGCTGGAGTGGAATTCCCCCTGGGCCCTAGTGCCCGCCTCTCTCGCCCTCCTCGGCATTCTAGCAACAAGTGTTGTGATGATCACCTTCATCCGCTTCAATGACACCCCCATCGTCAGGGCGTCAGGGCGGGAGCTGAGCTACGTGCTACTGACAGGTACTACTGACAGGTGCTACTGACAGGTGCTGCTGACAGGTACTGCTGACAGGTGCTACTGACAGGTACTACTGACAGGTACTACTGACAGGTGCTACTGACAGGTACTGCTGACAGGTACTGCTGACAGGTGCTACTGACAGGTACTGCTGACAGGTACTGCTGACAGGTGCTACTGACTTCAGTTTTGCCTGAGTTTAACATCAGGAAGTTGCAGGTCATCCAGGTGTTTATGTCTTTAAGACTGCTGGACGTTTAGAGAACTGGGATCTTTTGATGGGTTTGGGTCTGGGTCTCAGTGGTAGAGCAGGGTTCTCCTTCAATCAGATGGATCATGGTTCCTCCGGCTCCGCTAGACCATGTTGATGTGTCCTTGGGCAAGGCCTCACACATTGGTTTTCTGAAGGGTCTCAATGCTTCATTGTATCCTGTAGAAGTTGACGACAGCAGGTACAACAGTTGCTATCGGACAGAACTGGAATCGAAATGTCCTGATGATAGACTTTACCTGTCTCCCTCTCTGCAGGTATCTTCCTGATCTACCTGATCACCTTCCTGATGATCGCTGAGCCAGGTGCGGTGGCGTGTGCGTTCCGCCGCCTCCTGCTGGGCCTCGGCATGGCCATCACCTACTCCGCCATGTTGACCAAAACCAACCGCATCTACCGCATCTTCGAACAGGGCAAGAAGTCGGTGAGCCCGCCCAAATTCATCAGCCCCACCTCCCAGCTCATCATCACCTGCATCCTCATATCCGTCCAGGTAAGAACACAGGTATCCGGCCACAGCCCGTTTCTGTCCCGGCAGCTTGTGACGTGGATCAGGTTCATCGCTCCTCGCGTGTCTTCGTGTTTCAGATCCTCGGCGTGTTCGTGTGGTTCGGCGTCGTCCCTCCTCACACCATCATCGACTACGAGGAGCTCCGCCCCCCGAACCCTGACCAGGCCCGAGGCATCCTGAAGTGTGACATGTCTGACCTGTCAATCATCTGCTGCCTCAGCTACAGCATTGTACTTATGGTAACATACTGCTCCAGTATTGATCCTGTATTGATCTTGACGGAGCAGCTGATCTGATTTCATGCTTCTGATTCCCGTGAACCTCTATTCTGATTTCACATTGGTCTTCGACAGTCGACATATAAGTGTTGTAAAAGGCTGTACTGCCTTTGTCGCTAGGTAACGTGCACGGTGTACGCAGTGAAGAGTCGCGGCGTTCCAGAGACATTTAACGAAGCAAAGCCGATTGGATTCACCATGTACACCACCTGCATCATCTGGCTGGCCTTTGTGCCGATCTTCTTTGGGACGGCCAAGTCCACGGAGAAGGTAAGACTGCAGGGTTCATGACCAGTTCCACCAAAAGGACCAGAAATGTGCTCAAATTTGCACACAAAAAAGGGATAACATGTGGATGTCAGAAAAGGTCAGCGGTGTCAGTAGATGTGCGGAAAATAAAGTGATAAATGAGCCGGATAAAGCACATGAAGAGACACTCCAAGAAGGCTAAGGTGGCAGTGCATAGTGACTAGGAGTATTGGGCCCTGTCAGCCCAATTTGAGGGCCCGCCTACCAAAATATGGCCTTGCCAGAAAAGAAAGAACAAGGTGTAACAAAACAGGCAAGGATGGAACCATAAGTATGTGGACGTACTTTCAAATGAACCAGGACCAGGGTCCTGATAGAACCAGGATTCATGTAAACCTGTATGGGGAGAAAGCTATTAATGTGCATTAATGTTGCATGGATTCATACAGCAGGAGAGAGAGAGGACACAGAATAAACACGACGGAGTTGAGCAGAGTTTTGTTTCCTCTGAGGAGAAAATACATGAGCTGTGATACAGAAATCAGGTGAAAGCTGCAGGAAAGAGTTGTTTTTAGTGTTTGTGGTTCAGTGTGAGTTCACGAGTCTTTAATGCATCTGAGAGATAAACCAGTGGAGTCATTTCCAGCCAAACGGGGACAGCAGGATTATGCAGATTATAAATCAACACAGGACGTAATTATAGAATAATAACTTTGTGAAAACCAAAGTTACTAAGAGCTTCAACCAACAGATGAACAGAAACCGCAGCGTCAGACAGAAACACATCCGATAGATTTATCTGAGAGAAGACAAAGCAGATTTAACATGAAAAGATTCTCAGCTGATCTTCTTCCTGCTTCTCCTCTTTCAGGCTGAATTACTCGGATTTAGAGCCTCTCACCAAAATCTGCAGAATCTGCAGGAACCTGAGGTTGTTAGAATGTGTGTTCAGGATTTAACAATCTAAGAAAAACATCTGACAATTAGAATTATATCATTTTATGAGGAATTACTTCTGTGTTTGAAATCATCCTCGTTTCAGAGGTCCTCTGAGGTTCCAGAGTTACTCCTGTAGGTGATTCTAGTGTCATTGAAGAGGTCCTCTGGGTCCTGTAGGTGGTTCTTGTGTCATTGAAGAGTTCCTATATGTGGTTATTGTGTCATTGAAGAGGTCCTCTGGGTCCTGTAGGTGGTTATTGTGTCATTGAAGAGGTCCTGTAGGTGGTGATTGTGTCATTGAAGAGGTCCTCTGGGTCCTGTAGGTGGTTATTGTGTCATTGAAGAGGTCCTGTAGGTGGTGATTGTGTCATTGAAGAGGTCCTCTCGGTCCTGTAGGTGGTTATTGTGTCATTGAAGAGTTCCTATAGGTGGTGATTGTGTCATTGAAGAGTTCCTATATGTGGTTATTGTGTCATTGAAGAGGTCCTATAGGTGGTTCTTGTGTCATTGAAGAGTTCCTATAGGTGGTTATTGTGTAATTGAAGAGTTCCTATAGGTGGTTCTTGTGTCATTGAAGAGTTCCTATAGGTGGTTCTTGTGTAATTGAAGAGTTCCTATAGGTGGTTCTTGTGTCATTGAAGAGTTCCTATAGGTGGTTCTTGTGTCATTGAAGAGTTCCTATATGTGGTTCTTGTGTCATTGAAGAGTTCCTATAGGTGGTTCTTGTGTCATTGAAGAGTTCCTATATGTGGTTCTTGTGTCATTGAAGAGTTCCTATAGGTGGTTATTGTGTCATTGAAGAGGTCCTGTAGGTCCAATAGGTTGTTCTTGTGTCATTGAAGAGGTCCTCCGGGTCCTGTAGGTTCTATCGCAGTAAATGTCTCTTTCTATCTACAGATGTTCATCCAGACGGCCACGCTGACTGTCTCCATGTCTCTCAGTGCATTTGTTTCTCTCGGGATGCTCTACATGCCGAAGGTCTACGTCATCATCTGTCACCCCGAGCAGAACGTGCAGAAGAGGAAGAAGAGCTTCAAGGTCTAAACACGACTTTACTGTGACGCCTGATAATTGCTTGAGTTGCTGCGTTGCCTGTTCTCATGGTTTCTGTGTTGCAGGCGGTTGCCCAAGCTGCCAGAGTGTCTCAACGATCCCTCAACGAGAAACAGAACGGAGAGACGAAGATTGAACCGGACAGATCGCAGTAATACTGCAGTATTACTACAAATAACAGGTATTGAAACTATACACTAAAGTATATACTGACATACACAGTTCAACCGAGATAACAACTCTTTGGTTGATGACCAAACAGCTGCAGAACTACAGACCTTTCCATCGGCCTCAGCTGTGTTTGCTAATAATTAGCTAACGTTTGCATGCTAACACGCTAATATAAGATTGATCTGTAGTATGGAATTCTCCTCACAACTAGTTTCTGTTGAAACTAAGCTTCAACTATGACTAGTTGACTAGTCTAAAAGTAAGAAAACAGTCAACAATGAACACAATGTAAAACTCAAACATTGTCCCAACAAATATTGTGCGTATTATAAAAGGCATTTTAACATTTTTAATCCCATTTTTCAATCAACAAATCGTATTACAAAAGCGGCTCCCATCCATAAGCCCCCCAGTCTCCTCTGTCCAGGTTATAAATGTGCCTCGTTGATGAAACACCAGCAGGGACAGTTTCAGTGTGAGAATACGTCAATATGTGATTAAAATTTGTACATTTTCACAATAATAGTTGACGCGTCTACTAATCGTGAACATCCCCAGTCGTAGATGAGTAGGCTACAGCCCGGTAACACGCTAAACTAAGAAGGAGAACGTGGGAAACATCGTACCTGCTAAACATTAGCATGTTAGCATCGTGTTCAGCCAATCAGAGAAAAAAATTGTTTTTGAGCTGCAGGATAAATGAATTCATGAAAAATAAGCGTCACAGTTATTTTGTCTTTTCTTTGCTACTCAGTCTGATGATTGACAGGCAGAGGGCGGGGTTTGTGTCCTTACATTGTATATGGCCAGGAGGCGGAGCTTACACATGCGTCTGTTGAACGGGACGAAGATGTTTCCTGACGTCTGGAAACTGCTGCAGATATTTCTGGAGGAGCTGCTGAATATTTCAGCTGCTTGTTAAAGATTCTGTTGAGTGATCGAGGAAAAATATGAAAGTAAAAAAGTCTAACCATTATAAACATATAATCATTTTCTTTTTCTATGTAACCATTTGAACATATATATAATGTTTGGTTTTTATTTCAATTATAGTTTGTGATTAGACCACATAAAATGCATAGGACGCTATAAGTTTCTATGTTATATACTCTTTTTGAATGAGATGTGTTAAATGTTCTCTCTGTTCTCTCCGTTAAAGAGCATGCAAGTAAAACCTCCTCTGTCCAACTCTGGTGACAGCATGACTTATGACACTCTGGTGTTTAAAAGGGGGGGTAGGAATGCATGTTTTTTGTGGGTGCCTGGTTATTCTACTAGGAGGAGAGAAGAGAGAAGAGGTGGTTTTTCACCAGATCTCAGGCTTAAAAGGGATTTCACCAGATTCTGAGAAAACTGGACTTAATATGCATCTTTACTAGTTAAGGAGAAAAATCTGATTGGACCTGTCCCAGCCCTTACGGGTTGGGACAGGTCTCCAGCTTTAGAGTCTGGAAGAAACTTCTACTATCGGGGGTGCCTCGCAATTCTGTGCAGGAGGATAGAAGAGAGAAGAGGTGTTTATTCACCAGCTCTAAAAACTTAACCCTTTCTCTTAGTTATTTGTAAATTTTAAACTGTTTGATTGAATTTTTTTTGTATGTAAGATAATCTTGAAATAAAACTCAGCCTTATTTCGTAAGGTACTGAAACCAAAACAAAGATTCTGGTTCTTTAAAACAATTTAAACCCTCGTTCCCTGTCCATCCACCGTGAGATACAGAAGTGACGACTGAATCTACCAAAGAAACTTACGGTAAGTATCTTTGGGTGAAGACTTTTGCAGTGTTTGTCATAATGATGAGATGGTGTCAAAATAGGTAGAGAGAAGGTATAGACGATATACGTACTCATCTTGATAAGGGTTGAGAAAAGTTACAGCCCACCGCAGGGGACCTCGAGCGCAAGCTGTAAAACACCCTCGACAAAACCTATAACTTATTTCGAAAATAAACACAAAAACCTAACGATTTAGCACGGGGCGAGATAAAAGACCGAAGGTGTTATACCAATATCGGATGAGGATTGTTATTTCCTCCGGGATCACTAGGATAATTAGCCGACGGAGTGCCACCGAGTTAGGTGCGAGGTCTTGCCTTTCCTAACCAAACCCCCCTTCCCCTCCTCTTCCCTTGGCAAGACCACTGTTCACGTTACAATGGCCAGGAGGCGGAGCTTACACATGCGTCTGTTGAACGGGACGAAGATGTTTCCTGACGTCTGGAAACTGCTGCAGATATTTCTGGAGGAGCTGCTGAATATTTCAGCTGCTTGTTAAAGATTCATCCTGATGTTCACAGCTGAGCAGCTGCGTGCTCAGGAGCAAGGCACTAACCCCGCTGGCTCACGGTTCAATTCCCCGTAGAACAAATCAGCTTCTGCCTCGATGCCCAGGGAACCGAACCCTCAACCCCACACGCTCATATCAAGTGGGATCCTGGGTCTGAACATGCCCAATTTAAAGGTTTAGAGGTCTGGTTGTTAACATTAGTTAAACCAGGTAACCAGGAGGTCGGTTTAGAGGGATCTGGTTGTTAGTGTTAGTTAAACCAGGTAACCAGTAGGTCAGTTTAGAGGGATCTGGTTGTTAGTGTTAGTTAAACCAGGTAACCAGTAGGTCAGTTTAGAGGGATCTGGTTGTTAGCGTTAGTTAAACCAGGTAACCAGTAGGTCAGTTTAGAGGGATCTGGTTGTTAGCGTTAGTTAAACCAGGTAACCAGTAGGTCAGTTTAGAGGGATCTGGTTGTTAACATTAGTTAAACCAGGTAACCAGTAGGTCAGTTTAGAGGGATCTGGTTGTTAACGTTAGTTAAACCAGGTAACCAGTAGGTCAGTTTAGAGGGATCTGGTTGTTAGTGTTAGTTAAACCAGGTAACCAGTAGGTCAGTTTAGAGGGATCTGGTTGTTAACATTAGTTAAACCAGGTAACCAGTAGGTCAGTTTAGAGGGATCTGGTTCTTAACATTAGTTAAACCAGGTAACCAGTAGGTCAGTTTAGAGGGATCTGGTTGTTAACATTAGTTAAACCAGGTAACCAGGAGGTCAGTTTAGAGGGATCTGGTTCTTAACATTAGTTAAACCAGGTAACCAGTAGGTCAGTTTAGAGGGATCTGGTTCTTAACATTAGTTAAACCAGGTAACCAGTAGGTCAGTTTAGAGGGATCTGGTTGTTAACGTTAGTTAAACCAGGTAACCAGTAGGTCAGTTTAGAGGGATCTGGTTCTTAACATTAGTTAAACCAGGTAACCAGTAGGTCAGTTTAGAGGGATCTGGTTGTTAACATTAGTTAAACCAGGTAACCAGTAGGTCAGTTTAGAGGGATCTGGTTGTTAACGTTAGTTAAACCAGGTAACCAGTAGGTCAGTTTAGAGGGATCTGGTTGTTAACGTTAGTTAAACCAGGTAACCAGGAGATCGGTTTAGAGGGATCTGGTTCTTAACATTAGTTAAACCAGGTAACCAGTAGGTCAGTTTAGAGGGATCTGGTTGTTAACATTAGTTAAACCAGGTAACCAGTAGGTCAGTTTAGAGGGATCTGGTTGTTAACGTTAGTTAAACCAGGTAACCAGGAGATAAGCTGGGTATGTTGTTCTTAGTCCAGGGTTCTGGAGCGAGGTAGTGCCGACCCTTTACACTTTTTATTCTCTCTTTTTAGGTCGCTACTGATCAATTCCTGTTCAGAGCCTGATGACATCATCATCGTGAAGATCACATGGTCCCACACACACAAACACACTGACCAACAACACGTCAAAATAAAACTATCCGATGGGCTTTTATTTTGAAATTCAGGATTCTTTGCATCTGATACGAAGAACCGAACCTGAAGGAGTCAACTCTGGACTTGTTGTCTGAGTTTTGAGCCAGATGAATATTAAATATTGTGACAACAACTTCAGTCTGCTGGTCAGTCACACTCACCTGAAGGACTTACCGGTTCTTTTTGAGGTTCTCCTAGAAACCACTGTGGACTCCAACATGGACGCTAAGAGACAGTACTCACCTGGAGGGACAGGTGAACCATCAGGAGACCAACATTGAAGCACCGATCAGAGCAGGAAGCAGCTAATTGTTACATTGATTTTATGAACAGGCTTTTATTTTGGTAGCAGTGTCATGTGATTCAGCAGTTTCACTTTCGGTGTTCTTATTCCTTTTACAGTATTTACAGTTCAGTACTACATTTACAGTTCAGTACTACGTTTACAGTGCAGCCAACATTCAGCCGAAATTCACAGGGGGCGGAGTCAGAAGGGGTGGAGTCATGGGGGCGGAGTCAGAGTGAAGAGCTGATGATGCCGATTGTGACTCCAAACTATTGATGTGGTCGCTCGTTTACTATAGTTTATTAATTATTACAGATCCTTTTTAATCTGGAGTGTTGTGTTGGTAAAAAAACAGACGCCTCTTCAAAGGTCAAAGGTCACGGATTCTTCTGGGTTTAGTTTTCAGCAACAGGATTTGATGTGAAGCGGTTTGACTCAGACCAGAGAGATCCAGATCACTCGGTGAACCTGGTTCAGGAGCAGGTTGCTGAGATGTGATGGATGAAAACGATCCACGTAAAGGTCTCATAAGTCAACGGCTCGTACACCTGGTTTCTGACTCGTCAGTTAACCTGAGAGACACTGAGGAGTTCAAGCCAGCAGTTAATGGGCTTTGACTCCTCACATATTATTTATTCATTCATGTTGAAGGGTCTGCTCCTCAGGATTTAATATTTCAGATCGAGGAGGCAATGAAGTATTACTCTGATCTTCACTGATGTGCTCTCAACAAATAGAGCAACTTATTTTTCCTTTTACCGCAACTGATCAAATTATTAGAATAACTAATAAATATGTCGCTTTACTCACACTAAACTCATGTTTACAATGTTTACTGAGGGAATACATCAAGAGAGAAGTAGAGTCACTTATATTGACTTCTATACAACCAGAGGAGTCGCCCCCTGATGGTCAGGAGAGAGAATGCAGCTTTAACACATGAAGCATATACTTCTATACAACCAGAGGAGTCACCCCCTGGTGGTCAGGAGAGAGAATGCAGCTTTAACACATGAAGCATATACTTCTATACAACCAGAGGAGTCACCCCCTGGTGGTCAGGAGAGAGAATGCAGCTTTAACACATGAAGCATATACTTCTATACAACCAGAGGAGTCACCCCCTGGTGGTCAGGAGAGAGAATGCAGCTTTAACACATGAACATAGACTTCTATACAACCAGAGGAGTCACCCCCTGGTGGTCAGGAGAGAGAATGCAGCTTTAACACATGAAGCATAGACTTCTATACAACCAGAGGAGTCACCCCCTTGGGTCAGTAGAGAGAATGCAGCTTTAACACATGAAGCATATACTTCTATACAACCAGAGGAGTCACCCCCTGGTGGTCAGGAGAGAGAATGCAGCTTTAACACATGAAGCATATACTTCTATACAACCAGAGGAGTCACCCCCTGGTGGTCAGGAGAGAGAATGCAGCTTTAACACATGAAGCATAGACTTCTATACAACCAGAGGAGTCACCCCCTGGTGGTCAGGAGAGAGAATGCAGCTTTAACACATGAAGCATAGACTCGAGATAGAGACCATAAACTGATGTTTACGATGCATGCGGGTTAGATTTGTCAGACTTGATTCAGCTGAGAGACCCGGGTCATGATCACCTGTTTATTAAAGAGCTGATTGGCTCTTAGTTTTGACAACAAACACTAGGTTTTTTTAGAAAATACTAATTTGTCTGTTTGTGATTCTTAACGCTCCATTCTTTCATGTTGTGCACTGAAGGTTTGATTTGTTAATAAACGTATATTAATAATAAAGGTTGTTTATATAACACGTATCAAAACGAGCAGCAAAGTGTTTCGCAGACATAAAACAACAAAGAATAACACACAATGCAGATACACATACATATATACTTACACATTAATATATATTTACAAACGCATATGAATTAATCCGAACGAGGTTTGTAAACTACACCCGCTCACATGATGATGATGATGATGATGATGATGATGAGAGGAGCTGCTGCCTCCTGCTGGAGGAACCTGACATCACACCTGAGCCGCTCTGATCAGAAGAACTTCTTCTTTATAATAATCTATTAATGGAAATGATGAAGATATATACACATATATACATAGTTACATATGTGTATATATCTTATATAAATATTCATTTAGTTATATATATATATATATATATATATATATATATATATATATAAATATGCACATATAGTAATATATATATAGATATATATATTATTATTATCATATAATAATTCTAAGTATAATATAATAATGATATACATATATAGATCGTATGTATAGGGAGGACATCCAGAGGAAGCACTACAGAAGACACTACATTAACCAGGCTGAGGGTTGGACCCACAAGGCTGAACAAAACAATGCAACTAATAAATAAACACCCAACTGGACGATGTGAGCGCTGCAGTAGAGCAGAAACAGTAGAGCATGTCATTTGGCATTGCTAGGAATTCATAATTGAGCGAGACAGGTTGAAGAGGAGGCTGCAGGAGAGGAGGTGCAGCTAAAGGATGCACCGAAAGGGACATAGCTCCCTTTTTATTTTATTTAGATAAAGGGATAGATATGTCAGGTCCACACTCCAATGCAGTAGGTGGCGGTAATGCACCTTTTGTTGGATGCCATCCGCATTCAACCCCCAGAAGAAGAAGAAGAAGAAGAAGAAGAGATCCTTCGATCCTTCGCAGCTGTTTCTGTCTGATCCGGATCCGGATCTCCACTCGACTGCTTCTGTCTGTCAGATCCAACATGGCGGCCTCTGCTGCTTCACGTGAGCTCTTTACCGAGGCGGTGAGAGCGGTTCTTCACTCTTGGCCGGTTCTTCAGGTAAATATGATCCGAGACGGAACCCCCTCACACCCTAGCCCCTAATGCCTAACTCCTAGACCCTAACTCCTCAGCCCTAGACCCTAACTCCTCAGCCCTAGACCCTAACTCCTCAGCCCCTACGGTTTATTAGTGATACGCTTCTGTATTTTCTGGCGTTCTCATCTTTCTTTTTTAAACGTGTCTGCCAGCCTGGTTGAACAGAAGTGAGAGCTGTTCTAGTGAGTCTCTCTAGGAAGCAGTGTTCCCGCGTTTGTGTCTGGGGCTTTTATTGTGAAGGAGACAGCGGAAGCAGGAGAAGAGGAGCGTAACGAGACAACGTGGTCTCCGTCTCTTGCAGACTAGGAGCCCCGTGTTATTATTGTATTACTATTATAAAGCAGAGGAACCATAACCATCTCTAGGGTCCAGAACTCTGTACGGGGGTCTGTGTTTACGTCCTCAGATCCGTGTTTACGTCCTCAGATCCGTGTTTACGTCCTTAGATCCGTGTTTACGTCCTCAGATCCGTGTTTACGTCCTTAGATCCGTGTTTACGTCCTTAGATCCGTGTTTACGTCCTCAGATCTGTGTTTACGTCCTCAGATCTGTGTTTACGTCCTCAGATCCGTGTTTACGTCCTCAGATCTGTGTTTACGTCCTCAGATCTGTGTTTACGTCCTCAGATCGCCGTGGACAACGGGTTTGGGGGCGTGTTCGGGCAGCAGAAAGCTGATTGGATGGTGGACGTTGTACAGCAGTTTTTCCATGACAATGGTAGGTAACCTATTCATGTTTAACTGTAGAAACTTAAATATAATAATAATAATATATATAATATAATAAATATCATATATAATACATATATAATAAATATATAATTAATATAATATGGGTGTGTGTGTGTAGCTGACCTGCAGCGGGGGGAGGTGGAGGACTTCCTTGCTGACCTGATGGATCAGGAGTTCGACACCGTGGTGGATGATGCGAGTTTACCTCAGGTACACACACACACACACACACACACACACACACACACACACACACACACACACACAGCTACTGGCTACAAAAACCTGCCTGTCCTCTGTAGACCTGCTCCATACGCTCTGAAAGGTGTAAATGACGTTTAAGGCTGATCCTCCTGTGTTTTCAGGTGTGTGACAGTCTGATCCAGGCGTTCCTTCAGTGGCAGCAGGGGGCGCTGCAGCAGCTCAAACACACCATCGACACCCTCACACAGAAGAAGAGTCAGAGGGCAAAGGTCACAGCTCCGCCCACACACTCTGATGACGGCAGCGACGATGAAACGCAGGTACGTCTCACCTGACAGCTCACGTACGACGTCATAGTGAAGTGTGATGTCATAGTGAAGTGTGACGTCATAGTGAAGTGTGACGTCATAGTGAAGTGTGACGTCATAGTGAAGTGTGACGTCATAGTGAAGTGGTAAATGGACCTGTACTTTACTACCTGACCGCTGCAGCTACTGGTTACTTTGCAGATTATTATTTTGCAAACAATCACTGGTCGCCTTCCAAATAGTAATTCATGTCTCTGTGCTCAGGTGATGGAGTGTGAACCCTCCAGTCCATCAGTCAGCAGCATAGATCCTCCTCCTCCTCCTCGTGATGAAGATCCCGGCTGGACGGTTGTGCGTAAGAAGAAGTGAAGAGGAAGATGTCGTGCAGGATGAACTGTTGAACTCTGAGTCGTTTCACCTTTTTGGGATGAGTCTGTGAGTGACGCCTAAAAACAAGGAGTTTTAAATGGGAGCTGGCAGTGTGACGCTCTCCTGGAGGAGAGAAGCCTCACACATCGTTTGTTTGTTTTTATATTAAACCTGTTGAGTTTACTGTGGAATGTGTCATTCAAAGCAAACGTCTCCGACAAGCTTTCATCTTTCATCTTTATTTTCACAGGAGAAGAAATATTCCACACAAATGAACAAATGTAAAAAATATGGATGTCACTGGTGACGTCACTGACATGGAAGAGGGGTCATTTCAAGGCACTATTTATTACATGAACATAGAAACAGGTGAGAGCAGGTGGACAGGTCAGAGGTCATCTGAGGACGACACACTTTGAGCTACAGGGATCAATGCAAACAGCATCATCATCATCAGTGAGGCGGTCGGCTGCTGTACGAAGCTACGGTGTGCTCATCTCAACCAAAACCACCAGGTAGGTTCAGGAGTCTTAGAAGTCTCTGATCAATATTCAATTAACAATTAGAGGGCGTGTCTGTACACTACAAACTCAGCACAAGTCAACAGAAGCTTCGCGGCAGAAAAATCAGTAAAAATCAAAAGAAACGATAATAAAAAGACACTTCAGAAAATCATCAGTTACAACAGAAACAAACTTTCAGAAAATTATTTCTGGAGGAGGGAAGTTACACCTCGACTGACGGGACTATAGTACTATGCATATGATATAGTACTATACAGGTACTATAGTAATACCATAGCACTAGGAGAAAGAAAAAGGAAACCAGAATGGGTGGGGTTCTCAAAGACGAGAGGCGACATGGATATAACCCTATCATGGTGAAGGTCGAGGACATGGATATAACCCTAACCCTATCATGGTGAAGGTCGAGGACATGGATCTAACCCTAACCCTATCACGGTGAAGGTCGAGGACATGGATATAACCCTAACCCTATCATGGTGAAGGTCGAGGACGTGGATCTAACCCTAACCCTATCATGGTGAAGGTCGAGGACATGGATATAACCCTATCATGGTGAAGGTCGAGGAGGACATGGATCTAACCCTAACCCTATCATGGTGAAGGTCGAGGAGGACATGGATCTAACCCTAACCCTATCATGGTGAAGGTCGAGGAGGACATGGATCTAACCCTAACCCTATCATGGTGAAGGTCGAGGAGGACATGGATCTAACCCTATCACGGTGAAGGTCGAGGACATGGATATAACCCTAACCCTATCATGGTGAAGGTCGAGGACGTGGATCTAACCCTAACCCTATCACGGTGAAGGTCGAGGACATGGATCTAACCCTATCACGGTGAAGGTCGAGGACATGGATATAACCCTATCACGGTGAAGGTCGAGGACATGGATATAACCCTATCACGGTGAAGGTCGAGGACATGGATATAACCCTATCACGGTGAAGGTCGAGGAGGACATGGATCTAACCCTAACCCTATCATGGTGAAGGTCGAGGACATGGATATAACCCTAACCCTATCATGGTGAAGGTCGAGGACATGGATATAACCCTAACCCTATCATGGTGAAGGTCGAGGACATGGATCTAACCCTAACCCTATCACGGTGAAGGTCGAGGAGGACATGGATATAACCCTATCATGGTGCCCAAGATCCACAGACCTCCTGAGACGTGGACGGTCCCTTCGGTCGCCCCACAGTCAGCGATTGCGGTTCCGAGTCTTGCAACACTACATTGATCACTTCATTAACAACCTGTCCAAA
The DNA here is from genome assembly GCA_038501785.1 of Myoxocephalus aenaeus. NCBI lineage: Eukaryota > Metazoa > Chordata > Actinopteri > Perciformes > Cottidae > Myoxocephalus > Myoxocephalus aenaeus. Next base: position 318,704 of record JBAMJR010000310.1, on the reverse strand, counting down.
CTCCACCCCAGTTACCTTCAAGACACATCAATTCATCAATAGTTTTCTTTTCACAATAGACTTTGCATCCCTTTACACTAATATAGAAACTTCTCTCGGCCTCATTGCCATTCAGGATATGTTCAACACACACCCAGACAAAGCAATCATCCAACTCCTCCAAATCACCTCGACTTTACCTTCAATAACAAACACCATGTGCGGGTGTGCTATGGGCCGGAAATACTCACCAGCGCACGCTGAGGTTTATCTGGCCCATTGGGAGAGAACGGCCTTCCATAAGCGCCGGTTCAAACCCATCCTGTACTTCCGCTACTTGGACGACATCTCCGGCCTCTGGGACCACCCAGTGGAGCACTTCACCCTCCGGATAAACTCAAACATAACCTTCAACATCTTTCGGTGGAGTTCCTGGACACCAGGGTCTTCTTCCAATAATCCAGCGACCTCAGCAAAACCCTGGCCACTAAAGTCTATTTCAAAGATACCGACCGCCACGCCCTGGAGGATGTGAATATAACCCTAACCCTATCATGGTAAAGGTCAACGACATGGATATAACCCCAACCCTATCATGGTAAAGGTCAACGACATGGATATAACCCTAACCCTATCATGGTGAAGGTCGAGGACGTGGATCTAACCCTAACCCTATCACGGTGAAGGTCGAGGACATGGATCTAACCCTATCACGGTGAAGGTCGAGGACATGGATATAACCCTATCACGGTGAAGGTCGAGGACATGGATATAACCCTATCACGGTGAAGGTCGAGGAGGACATGGATCTAACCCTAACCCTATCATGGTGAAGGTCGAGGACATGGATCTAACCCTAACCCTATCACGGTGAAGGTCGAGGAGGACATGGATATAACCCTATCATGGTGCCCAAGATCCACAGACCTCCTGAGACGTGGACGGTCCCTTCGGTCGCCCCACAGTCAGCGATTGCGGTTCCGAGTCTTGCAACACTACATTGATCACTTCATTAACAACCTGTCCAAACTCCACCCCAGTTACCTTCAAGACACATATCAATTCATCAATAGTTTTCTTTTCACAATAGACTTTGCATCCCTTTACACTAATATAGAAACTTCTCTCGGCCTCATTGCCATTCAGGATATGTTCAACACACACCCAGACAAAGCAATCATCCAACTCCTCCAAATCACCTCGACTTTACCTTCAATAACAAACACCATGTGCGGGTGTGCTATGGGCCGGAAATACTCACCAGCGCACGCTGAGGTTTATCTGGCCCATTGGGAGAGAACGGCCTTCCATAAGCGCCGGTTCAAACCCATCCTGTACTTCCGCTACTTGGACGACATCTCCGGCCTCTGGGACCACCCAGTGGAGCACTTCACCCTCCGGATAAACTCAAACATAACCTTCAACATCTTTCGGTGGAGTTCCTGGACACCAGGGTCTTCTTCCAATAATCCAGCGACCTCAGCAAAACCCTGGCCACTAAAGTCTATTTCAAAGATACCGACCGCCACGCCCTGGAGGATGTGAATATAACCCTAACCCTATCATGGTAAAGGTCAACGACATGGATATAACCCCAACCCTATCATGGTAAAGGTCAACGACATGGATATAACCCCAACCCTATCATGGTAAAGGTCAACGACATGGATATAACCCTAACCCTATCATGGTAAAGGTCAAGGACGTGAAGATAACCCTATCGTGGTGAAGGTCGAGGAGGACATGGGCATTCTAGCTGCGTGAGGAGAACATCTGAAATGTCGCTGACATCAGATCCAGTATTTATGAATGATTTATTGCTTCGTGTCGCCTTTAAACGGGAAACCCTGAACATTCAAATGGTGCTTTGATCAAATCGCTCTGGAAGTTATCAATCAGTCCAAGGAAGGATTGATTGATGGATCCATCGTTGTAAATGAAGACCAAGCTGTCAGTCAGTCGAGGTGATAATTTCCCTCGTCCCATGAACTCAACACTGACAGATTTATAACACTCCGCTACACAACGCATGTACATCAGGGTGTGTCTATGTGTGGACATCAGTGTGTGTCTATGTGTGGACATCAGTGTGCGTCTATGTGTACAGTGTGCGTCTATGTGTGTGTCTATGTGTGTAGCCATGCGTGCTGCAGACACTGCGCTGCAGTCGCCCTGCGTTCCGGCTGCAGCTCCAACATGGTCAACAGGAAGTCACTGAACTGAGCCGCCTGGTCCAGAGGCCACTCGTACTTCTCCAGCAGAACCTCAAACAGACCCCAAGGCTTCAGGCTGGCGATGTGACGCAGCTCACCTGAGACCAGGACAGACAGGGGAGACAGGAGCACACAGGTGAGACAGGTACAGACAGGTGAGACAGGTACAGACAGGTGAGACAGGTACAGACAGGTGAGACTGGAGCACACAGGTGAGACTGGTACAGACAGAAAGACAGAGTGCCTCACCTCTCCTGTTGAAGTACTCTCTGGAGTACCTGCCAGACAAAGCAAAGGGCAGAGGAATCGCCCCGAGCAGCTCGACGACGTGAGCGATGTGATCTGAACACAAATAATAAAAGAGACTGAAGTACTCGCCAGTACAAATACTAGTGTACTAAGACTCTAGTAGTGTTCACAGTATGCCGAGTACTATAATGTGTAGTACCTTCATCTCTGGTGTAATCTTCTCCTGAGTGAGGTTCAAAGAGGTAATCTCCTGTCGCCAACTCAAACGCCTGAAACATCATCAATACACGTTAACATGTATCAATACACGGAAACATGTATCAATACACGGAAACATGTATCAATACACGGAAACATGTATCAATACACGGAAACATGTATCAATACACGGAAACATGTATCAATACACGGAAACATCATCCCACATGAATACAATACAACCCTCTACAGTGTGTGTGTGTGTGTGTGTGTGTGTGTGTGTACCATGCAGGCGGTGCTCCAGATGTCAGAAGGTGGTCCGTACTCTGCTCCAATCAGAACCTCCAGAGCTCTGTATTGTCTGGTCTGAATGTCCTCTGTGAAGTGTTTGTGCTGGACGAGAGACAAAGACAGACAGGGAGAGAGAGAGGAGACGTCTGATTGGTTCATACTGAGAGAGAGAGAGGAGACGTCTGATTGGTTCATACTGACGCTACAGAGAGGAAGAGGAGGAGTCTGTAGCGTCAGTATGAACCAATCAGAGGAAGAGGAAGAGGGATGAAGATGTCTCACCACCCAGCATGCATTTCCCAGATCAGCGATCTTCACTCTGAGTTTGTGGGCGTTCTGAGGATCCAGAGGACTGAGGACGAAGTCCGACGCACTGAACACTGAAACACATAACAGACATTTAAATGATATCACTATTATACTGTATGTGTGTACTGGATATACTGTAGTATATATATACTGTATCTGATTATATACTATGCGTACTGTACTTGATCTGTGTACATATACGGTGTGTACTGGATATACGTAGTACATTTTCTCACCATCTCGTCCGCTCGAGCACCCTGACTGAGTAGAAAGTGCTGATTCGGACGTCGCTGACATCACAGAGCTGGAGAAGCCTGATAGGCCGGAGGCGGGGCTGGAGAAGCGGCCGGGGGCGTGGCCGTTACACCTGTCCTCCAACCAGGAACAGGTGGAGTCGGAGCTGGCTTTGCTGTTGGCTGTGGAGCAGGAAGTGTTGCCATTAACGACCACAGAGCCTGAGAGCAAAGGAGTGCATGTGTGTATGTGTTAGTGACACACACAGCTGTTCTACCACAATAGAGCCTTTATATTATATATATAAAATACTACTGTATATGTATATAAACTACTATAATACTGAAACACAGCGAGTACTCACCGGCAGCGTCTGCGTCGTCAGGCTGGACCACACCGTCCTCCATCGTCTGAACACAGGAAACATGAAGGTTAGAAGGAGCTCTGAGGTCTGGCCCTCCGTTCTGGAGGGGAACCACAACCCCAAGCCTCCTAACCCCTTAACCCCAAGCCTCCTAACCCCTTAACCCCAAGCCTCCTAACCCCAACCCTCCTAACCCCTTAACCCGCCTAACCCTAACCCTCCTAACCCCTTAACCCCAAGCCTCCTAACCCCTTAACCCCAAGCCTCCTAACCCCAACCCTCCTAACCCCTTAACCCGCCTAACCCTAACCCCAACCCTCTTAACCCCTAACCTCAACCCTCCTAACCCCAACCTCAACCCTCCTAACCCCAACCCCTTAACCCCAACCCTCCTAACCCCTTAACCCGCCTAACCCTAACCCTCTTAACCCCAAGCCTCCTAACCCCTTAACCCAACCCTCCTAACCCCAACCTCAACCCTCCTAACCCCTTAACCCGCCTAACCCTAACCCCTTAACCCCAACCCTCCTAACCCTAACCCTCCTAACCCCTTAACCCCAACCCGCCTAACCCTAACCCCTTAACCCCAACCCTCCTAACCCCTTAACCCGCCTAACCCTAACCCTCCTAACCCCCCTAACCCCTTAACCCCAACCCTCCTAACCCCTTAACCCCAACCCTCCTAACCCCTTAACCCCAACCCTCCTAACCCCTTAACCCCAACCCTCCTAACCCCTTAACCCCAACCCTCCTAACCCCTTAACCCCAACCCGCCTAACCCTAACCCCTTAACCCCAACCCTCCTAACCCCTTAACCCGCCTAACCCTAACCCTCCTAACCCCCCTAACCCCTTAACCCCAACCCTCCTAAACCCCTAACCCCAACCCTCCTAACCCCTTAACCCCTAACCTCAACCCTCCTAACCCCTTAACCTCAACCCTCCTAACTCCAACCTCAACCCTCCTAACTCCAACCTCAACCCTCCTAACCCCAAGCCTCCTAACCCCAACCCCCCTTAACCCGCCTAACGCCCCTGCAGGATACGAGCCGCTACCTCTGCCTTCTCCAGAGTAGTAGTAGTACTGCAGTACTATTAAGGTAGTATTACAGTACCTGGATGTCCACCAGTCTCTCCTCCAACAGTCTCTGTTGACGCTTTGCTTTCCTCTTTATCTTCTTCTTCTTGTTCTTAGACAGCTTACCGCCCTACACACACACAACATACACAACATGGACAGGATGAAAGAGTAGAACACAGTGAAGTTTCTAGATAAAATAGCACTGACGTTAACTGCGCGCGCACACACACACACACACACACACACACACACACAGTTAAATAAACTACACACTAATGACCACACACTTTCTGCTCAGAGGGTTATTTGGTCTTCATTTGAAAAACGTGACATGCAACAAATGCGTGTTGTACTGGGATCAAACCAGTCATCCTGAAACAGGTCCTCAATGGGATGTAAACAATGAGAACACAGCAGGCATCACACCTGGACACTCACCTGTAGATCCCTGGGAGCCGTGCTAACTAAGACACGTATAGGCAGACAGACAGGGAGAGAGAGAGAGAGACAGGAAGATAACATCAGAAACGGAGGAGTGGAAGAAAAAAAAAAACAGACAGTGTCAGATAGACAGACAGATAGTGTCAGAGAGACAGACATATAGTCAGAGAGACAGACAGGTGGACAGACAGATTGTCAGATAGACAGACATATAGTGTCAGATAGACAGACATGTAGATAGACAGTCAGATAGACAGCCCGGTCAGAACTGTGTTAACAGACAGACAGACTGTTCTGCCTGTCTGTCTGAAACCACAGCTCCCAGTAACACTGCTATCTGAACAGAGTGGAAACCACAGCTCCCAGTTCTAAGTGATCACGTTGACGTTCTGACCAATCACACGACTGGCCCTCACCTGATGACCCGGAAGGGGGCGGAGCCCCGGCTCTCTGCCAGACGGTCGCTTCGGCGGCCAGCCTCCTGATGTAAACCTCGTCCACGTCCAGTAAGATGTTCTCTGGTTTGATGTCGGTGTGGATGATCTTACACTTCGTGTGGAGGTAGTCCAGACCCTGCAGCACCTGCAAGCAGTCACAGAGGTCACGTCGGGGTCACCAAGGTCACGTCAGAGTGACAGAGGTCACGTCGGGGTCACCAAGGTCACGTCAGAGTCACGTTGTGGTTGTCAGTATGTGTGTTACCTGTCTGATGATGGTCTTGACGCAGATGAGAGGAAGTCCCATGTAGTTTGACTTAATGATCCATTTCAACAGCTGATGACCCAAAACCTCCAGAACCATACAGACATCTGAGCGAGGCTGAGGAAACTACTGACCGACCAAGACACACAGACAGGTAGACAGACAGGTAGACCGACAGGTGATGATAATGAAGGATACGGATTCCGTTGATTCCAGAGATCTTGAAGTCGTCTATCAGCTGGACGATGGTTTCCCTGTAGGGGTCAGAGGGGTCACTGTCTCTCACCTGTAAACAAACAGACTGGTTACCTGTGGACCCATTGTTAATTGAAAAGGTCGTTACCCGGCCTGGTACTGGTCCAAGGGTCGGGAAACTCGGATATAACCGTTTGTACTCACACATCGGAGCAGTTTGATCTCGTCCACAGCCGTCTCGGTGTAGTGCGGAGCGCTCTTCACCACCTTCAGCGCCACAAAACGCTTCCTCCTTAACACAGACACAGAGTGAGGGGATTTAACAAAGCTCTAAAAGAATCATTTAAAGATCTGTCAAAGTGTTTTCAAAAAAATGTGTGTGTGTGTGTGTGTGTGTGTCGTACTGCAGATCCCAGCAGAGCCAGACTGTAGAGAAATGTCCCCAGCCAAGTTTTCTGACCACATGGTACCTCCCATTAAACAAATCACCGATCTTCACCGGGTAGTAACCACCTGCAACACAAAGGCACAGCATTGGTAGGGTGACACTGTAGTGGATTCCAGGAGGTGGTTGGGAGGAACACAACCTGGGGACTCCAGGAGGTGGTTGGGAGGAACACAACCTGGGGTCTCCAGGAGGTGGTTGGGAGGAACACAACCTGGGGACTCCAGGAGGTGGTTGGGAGGAACACAACCTGGGGACTCCAGGAGGTGGTTGGGAGGAACATCACCTGGGGACTCCAGGAGGTGGTTGGGAGGAACACCACCTGGGGACTCCAGGAGGTGGTTGGGAGGAACATCACCTGGGGACTCCAGGAGGTGGTTGGGAGGAACACAACCTGGGGACTCCAGGAGGTGGTTGGGAGGAACACAACCTGGGGACTCCAGGAGGTGGTTGGGAGGAACACAACCTGGGGACTCCAGGAGGTGGTTGGGAGGAACACAACCTGGGGACTCCAGGAGGTGGTTGGGAGGAACACAACCTGGGGACTCCAGGAGGTGGTTGGGAGGAACACAACCTGGGGACTCCAGGAGGTGGTTGGGAGGAACACAACCTGGGGACTCCAGGAGGTGGTTGGGAGGAACACCACCTGGGGACTCCAGGAGGTGGTTGGGAGGAACACCACCTGGGGACTCCAGGAGGTGGTTGGGAGGAAGATCATTTGAGAGCTGTTTTTTTTGGCATGAATCGGAAAACAAACCCACCTTTGCAATAATCTGAAGGGTCTTCCTGCTCTTCATCGTCAGAGCCCAGCAGCTGTTCAGGGGGCGGGGTTAACCCAGGAGGAGGTGGGCTCAAAGTAAAAGGGGGTGTGGTCATTTGTGGGGCAGCTGATGGCATCACGGGAGGCAGACCGATGTGGGGGCTCAGAGAGTCGAGGGAGCCGAGGAAGGAGGCGGACGAGCAGGTGGGGGTGTAGAGATGCGGGGAGACACTTGAGGTGAATGTCACAGAGGTCAGCAGGAAGGGGTCTGGGTGGGAGGGGCTTAACTGAGGGCTGGGAGGAGCTTTGGCAGGAACTGACATTGAATCAGATGTATTGTGGGTAATATTGTGTGATGAGATTGGAGGCAATTTGGAAGGGTCAGTTTGGCCTTCTGGCGGACTCTGATCAACATTTCGAAGAGTTCTGTGAGGCGATCTTGAGGAATTCTGGGTAACATTTTGGTTAACAGTTGATGGTGATTGACTTGGACTGTGGGCGGGATTTTTAAATGTGGCAAGAGGTGATTGGCTGAAAATCTGAGGTGTCAACGGCGCCGTCAGGTAGGTGTTTTGGAGAGTAATTTCAGGGGGCACCAGGTGTGCTCCAGGGGTGTCTACTGCATCAAGACGGGGGGGTGTGGTCTTGAGGGTGTTCTGGGGAGGTGGTGAGAGGGATCGAGGGACACCCTTGGGGGGCATCAGGGTGGGGGTACGTGGACGGGTCTGTCGGGGCGCTGGAGTGGATCCCTGGACGTCTTCGGTACATGATGGTGCCTTCCGTGATGATGTGGTTGTGTCTGAAGCACTTTGGAGGGGCAGCAGGCTGGTTTGGGGGCAACTCTGCTGAGGTGTTGGGGAGAGGCTGCTGTTGGCATTTAGACTCTGAAGGTCACAGAGGTCATCAGGCCTGAAACAGAGGACAATAAAAGGTCAACACCAAGAACGTCTTCAGCCTGTCTGAACATGTGAGAGGTTATCCTCTTGAACCCCAGTTGAGCCCCAGCCATTTAAAAAAAAAAACACTTGTGAGACTAGTTAAGATGTTCATATACCAGTATATGTGCTACTGGCTTATTGGTTGATGATAGAACACAGGAAACAAAATAAATAATTCCAGGATGAATTTCCTCTTTTTAAATTATGCAAATCATCGCCTTTTTTTCTACTATAAAACAGCAATATGTGTTAACAGTGTCTCTGCAAAGTTTGACTTTAAGTGAAGTTCAATATTTTTTGTAATTAATTTAGTCCACATTTCGTGAGCCGTAGGTTTAGATCCGCTGAGAGCCCAAATTCCCTAACTTTCTTCCTGGACCTTGAACGCCTCTGGTTCCACAACAGAGGGGCTCTGCTCAAGCAGATGCACCAAAACATACCAAGCAAGTATTGTTTATCCATAATTAAGTCATATTTCAGTTTTATGGCTGGAAAAAAATGCAATGTGGTTGATATCTTGCTGAGGCTTTGTCTGACAAGGGATTTGGCGGTATTGGCAGATTCTGTAGGTCGGTTGAATTGTGTTATAAACATGTAAAATGGACTTATATGCTCTTTTAAGGCCAGGCTTTGCAGTTTTTTTGCTATGTCATATCAGTGGCTCTGGTATCGATTCATGGGAGTACGAGGACTTGGAGAGTGAGGAAGACCTCCTGATGAAGAGCTGGGGCTCAAGAGGGATTGTTCTGATATCTTTATTAAAATGTTATTTTCAACAAGGTAATACAGATCCAAGGAAATATGTTCTTTCTAGAGTAAATTATTGATTGACTCGAGCAATCCATCAAACTCAATGGCTATAAATAGAGCTATCGAAAAGATCAATCGGATCCATCTGAATTACAACGGGAAAAGAAAGATCTCATCCTTTCTGTTTGCATCTGATCCTCTCGTGCAAAGATCTTTAAGCCGTGACGACAAATTGTTCACGAACAAAAGTGAGCAAGCAGCACAAAACCAGCGCCTCCATCAACGCAGCCCATCGGCCAATCAGAGACCACGACTGTACCTGTGCAGCTACATACAGGTGATGATGTCATTCTGACCAAGTGCACTCAGTCAAAGAGACAACATGGATCGTATATCTGTGTCGCACACACACAGCTGCTCCTCATGAGTCACCGACAGTGTACTGAAATAGACTGTGTGTGTGTGTGTGTGTGTGTGTGTGTGTGTGTGTGTGTGTGTGTGTGTGTGTGTGTGAGATTCCCTTTTTGCTTCTATTATCGGAGTCAAGTCTCTCGGGCCGAGCACCAAACCTAGTTCTGTCAGTATGAGACCAGCTAGCTTAGCACAAGCACTGGAAGCAGGGGGAAACTGTTAGCCTAGCTTAGAAGGACTGGAAGCAGAGAGAAACTGTTATTCAGTTCAATTCAGTTTATTTTATATAACCCAGAATCACAAATTAGCGTCGGAGGGCTTTACAATCTGTACACACACACGACATCCCTGTCCCGGGACCTCACATCGGATCAGGAAAAACTCCCCAAATAAAACCCTTTCATGGGGAAAAAAAGGAAGAAACCTTCAGGAGAGCAACAGAGGAGGATCCCTCTCCCCGGATGGACAGAAGCAATAGATGTCATGTGACCAGAATGAACAACGTAACAGAGTTACAGCACATTACATGAATATGACAGAAAGTATTCATATACATTCATAGACAGTAACAACACAAGAGGATCAACGGATCCAACCACAGCAACTTGTGTTCTTAAATCTAAGAATCCACATGAACCAATTACCACATCAATAGATCCCAGTGGCGGGCCGTGGATTTTCGACCTGTGCCTTCTGTGCCGTCTGATATAGTTTACATAAATACGTGCATGACGGGATGCTGCGTCAGTAACGGACAATGCATGTAGTCCACATCAACAAGAACCAGTCACATTTAGTTATAACAAAACATGACAAAACAATCCAACAAAACTGCGGCACTAAAACACTGCACACTCAAGAGAACGCTATTAACTACCGTAAAATACGCCCCCACGCTCACCCGAGGAGGCGCAATGGAAAACAGGCTAATTTGTAAACACTGCATATTTGTAATGATTCATAATCAAGAAACAGATGAATTTACCTCCATTATCTTTTATCAATTCAATAGTTTAGTAACAACGAGAAGAGATGCGTCACGTTTGAATCCCAGATGGATTAAATAGATTTAATGGTTCCTGTAGCAGCTTCATCGCAGTAAAGACACGTAGAGTCATGTGACACAACAAACTGCTCTCATTCAGAAACACATAATAAACCTCCTGTTGTATCGATGAGCATTCAGGTCCGACACCGTGATAGAAACCCCTTCAGACCCCAACACCCTGATAGAAACCCCTTCAGACCCCTAACACTGTGATAGAAACCCCTTCAGACCCCGAACACGGTGATAGAAAAACCCCTTCAGACCGCTAACACTGTGATAGAAACCCCTTCAGACCCCCAACACTGTGATAGAAACCCCTTCAGACCCCCAACACCGTGATAGAAACCCCTTCAGACCCCCAACACCGTGATAGAAACCCCTTCAGACCCCCAACACCGTGATAGAAACCCCTTCAGACCCCCAACACCGTGATAGAAACCCCTTCAGACCCCCAACACCGTGATAGAAACCCCTTCAGACCCCCAACACTGTGATAGAAACCCCTTCAGACCCCCAACACTGTGATAGAAACCCCTTCAGACCCCCAACACCGTGATAGAAACCCCTTCAGACTGCTAACACTGTGATAGAAACCCCTTCAGACCCCTAACACTGTGATAGAAACCCCTTCAGACCCCCAACACGGTGATAGAAAAACCCCTTCAGACCGCTAACACTGTGATAGAAACCCCTTCAGACCCCCAACACTGTGATAGAAACCCCTTCAGACCCCCAACACCGTGATAGAAACCCCTTCAGACCGCTAACACTGTGATAGAAACCCCTTCAGACCCCCAACACCGTGATAGAAACCCCTTCAGACCCCCAACACTGTGATAGAAACCCCTTCAGACCCCCAACACCGTGATAGAAACCCCTTCAGACTGCTAACACTGTGATAGAAACCCCTTCAGACCCCCAACACCGTGATAGAGAAACCCCTTCAGACCCCAACACCGTGATAGAAACCCCTTCAGACCCCCAACACCATGATAGAAACCCCTTCAGACCCCCAACACCGTGATAGAAACCCCTTCAGACCCCCAACACCGTGATAGAAACCCCTTCAGACCCCCAACACCGTGATAGAAACCCCTTCAGACCCCCAACACCGTGATAGAAACCCCTTCAGACCCCCAACACCGTGATAGAAACCCCTTCAGACCCCCAACACCGTGATAGAAACCCCTTCAGACCCCTGGCACTATGATAGAAACCCCTTCAGACCCCCAACACCCTGATAGAAACCCCTTCAGACCCCTAACACTGTGATAGAAACCCCTTCAGACCCCTAACACTGTGATAGAAAAACCCCTTCAGACCCCAACACCCTGATAGAAACCCCTTCAGACCCCCAACACCGTGATAGAAACCCCTTCAGACCCCAACACCGTGATAGAAACCCCTTCAGACCCCAACACCGTGATAGAAACCCCTTCAGACCCCAACACCGTGATAGAAACCCCTTCAGACCCCAACACCGTGATAGAAACCCCTTCAGACCCCAACACCGTGATAGAAACCCCTTCAGACCCCCAACACCGTGATAGAAAAACCCCTTCAGACCCCAACACCGTGATAGAAAAACCCCTTCAGACCCCAACACTGTGATAGAAACCCCTTCAGACCCCCAACACCGTGATAGAAACCCCTTCAGACCCCAACACCGTGATAGAAACCCCTTCAGACCCCCAACACTCTGATAGAAACCCCTTCAGACCCCTGGCACTCTGATAGAAACCCCTTCAGACCCCTGGCACTCTGATAGAAACCCCTTCAGACCCCAACACCGTGATAGAAACCCCTTCAGACCCCCAACACCGTGATAGAAACCCCTTCAGACCCCCAACACCGTGATAGAAACCCCTTCAGACCCCAACACCGTGATAGAAACCCCTTCAGACCCCTGGCACTCTGATAGAAACCCCTTCAGACCCCAACACCGTGATAGAAACCCCTTCAGACCCCTGGCACTATGATAGAAACCCCTTCAGACCCCAACACCGTGATAGAAACCCCTTCAGACCCCAACACCGTGATAGAAAAACCCCTTCAGACCCCCAACACCCTGATAGAAAAACCCCTTCAGACCCCCAACACCGTGATAGAAAAACCCCTTCAGACCCCAACACCGTGATAGAAACCCCTTCAGACCCCAACACCGTGATAGAAAAACCCCTTCAGACCCCAACACCGTGATAGAAAAACCCCTTCAGACCCCCAACACCGTGATAGAAACCCCTTCAGACCCCTGGCACTATGATAGAAACCCCTTCAGACCCCAACACCGTGATAGAAACCCCTTCAGACCCCTGGCACTATGATAGAAACCCCTTCAGACCCCTGGCACTCTGATAGAAACCCCTTCAGACCCCAACACCGTGATAGAAAAACCCCTTCAGACCCCCAACACCGTGATAGAAACCCCTTCAGACCCCTGGCACCCTGATAGAAACCCCTTCAGACCCCAACACCGTGATAGAAACCCCTTCAGACCCCAACACCGTGATAGAAACCCCTTCAGACTGCTAACACTGTGATAGAAACCCCTTCAGACCCCCAACACCGTGATAGAAAAACCCCTTCAGACCCCAACACCGTGATAGAAACCCCTTCAGACCCCAACACCGTGATAGAAACCCCTTCAGACCCCCAACACCATGATAGAAACCCCTTCAGACCCCCAACACCGTGATAGAAACCCCTTCAGACCCCCAACACCGTGATAGAAACCCCTTCAGACCCCCAACACCGTGATAGAAACCCCTTCAGACCCCCAACACCATGATAGAAACCCCTTCAGACCCCCAACACCGTGATAGAAACCCCTTCAGACCCCCAACACCGTGATAGAAACCCCTTCAGACCCCCGGCACTATGATAGAAACCCCTTCAGACCCCCAACACCCTGATAGAAACCCCTTCAGACCCCTAACACTGTGATAGAAACCCCTTCAGACCCCTAACACTGTGATAGAAAAACCCCTTCAGACCCCAACACCCTGATAGAAACCCCTTCAGACCCCCAACACCGTGATAGAAACCCCTTCAGACCCCAACACCGTGATAGAAACCCCTTCAGACCCCAACACCGTGATAGAAACCCCTTCAGACCCCAACACCGTGATAGAAACCCCTTCAGACCCCAACACCGTGATAGAAACCCCTTCAGACCCCCAACACCGTGATAGAAAAACCCCTTCAGACCCCAACACCGTGATAGAAAAACCCCTTCAGACCCCAACACTGTGATAGAAACCCCTTCAGACCCCCAACACCGTGATAGAAACCCCTTCAGACCCCAACACCGTGATAGAAACCCCTTCAGACCCCCAACACTCTGATAGAAACCCCTTCAGACCCCTGGCACTCTGATAGAAACCCCTTCAGACCCCTGGCACTCTGATAGAAACCCCTTCAGACCCCTGGCACTCTGATAGAAACCCCTTCAGACCCCAACACCGTGATAGAAACCCCTTCAGACCCCCAACACCGTGATAGAAACCCCTTCAGACCCCCAACACCGTGATAGAAACCCCTTCAGACCCCAACACCGTGATAGAAACCCCTTCAGACCCCTGGCACTCTGATAGAAACCCCTTCAGACCCCAACACCGTGATAGAAACCCCTTCAGACCCCTGGCACTATGATAGAAACCCCTTCAGACCCCAACACCGTGATAGAAACCCCTTCAGACCCCAACACCGTGATAGAAAAACCCCTTCAGACCCCCAACACCCTGATAGAAAAACCCCTTCAGACCCCCAACACCGTGATAGAAAAACCCCTTCAGACCCCAACACCGTGATAGAAACCCCTTCAGACCCCAACACCGTGATAGAAAAACCCCTTCAGACCCCAACACCGTGATAGAAAAACCCCTTCAGACCCCCAACACCGTGATAGAAACCCCTTCAGACCCCTGGCACTATGATAGAAACCCCTTCAGACCCCAACACCGTGATAGAAACCCCTTCAGACCCCTGGCACTATGATAGAAACCCCTTCAGACCCCAACACCGTGATAGAAAAACCCCTTCAGACCCCCAACACCGTGATAGAAACCCCTTCAGACCCCTGGCACCCTGATAGAAACCCCTTCAGACCCCAACACCGTGATAGAAACCCCTTCAGACCCCAACACCCTGATAGAAACCCCTTCAGACCCCTGGCACTATGATAGACCCCTGCAAGCCAATAAAGACAAACAGGAAGTCCAGCAGACAAAGTGATTTGCTTGGAATGAAACTCTCTCTTTCACACACTCACACACACACACACACAGAGCTAAATATAGCCTGTGTGTGTGTGTGTGCGTGGTCTCTGCTGGGTTCTTACCGGCTCTCGTCTGCTCGGGCTCTCCGGTGCTTCTTGCCTCTCCGCCGGTGTCTCTTGGCGGCGGCGGTGGCGTCACCGGTTCCTCCAGCGACCGCTGCTGAGAGGAACCACACATCAAGAGTTGTTCTCCATGAGAACATCACGCAGGAACACGACCAGGCGCTTTACCAGCAATACGAGTGGCTTTAATACCAGAACCCAGACATGTCATATTGTTCACTAGTAAACAGAAGCCTCATTCTGTGACGTGGCCCAGCATTCAGAACAACATTATTATTAGTATTATTATTATATATTTATATTTATATTTATATTATTACCACCTGGTCAGGTGACCCCAGAACATTAACAACCAGCTCATCAAGCGTCTGCAGGAGGAAAACCACCTGGACCTGCAGAGACCAGCTGTGAGGAGCAAGCACCTCCATGCTGGCTGCCTGTGACGTCACCACTAACCGTTAGCCAGTGGGAGCTAGCTTAGTCCGTTATACTTTACCTATTAGCATCCTGGATCCGGGTCTCTGCTCTGGTTCCGGACTGACGGCACTCTGGAGGCTCGCGTCAACAAGTTAGCTCAGTAGCTCCGTGAGGCGGTGAGCTAACCCGGGTGAGAGCGGGTCAGTTAGCCCGTTAGCCCGTTAGCTTGTTAGCTCTCCCTGCAGACCCTTCATGGTCTCAACAGCTGCTGTCAGTCGGACACCGGACACCGGGCTCTGCACATGCGCAGTAGCGAGCAAGCTGAGTCTGGACCAAACTAGGACCGGAAGCGGAAGTAGACCATTTTACACTAGAAGAGGGTCGGGGCTCATTATATATATATAAATAAAGATGACGTAATCATGACACTATATTATCATTATACAAGATATTGATCACGTGGAGACAAAATATTATCAATATACAAGATATCGATAATGTGAAGACACAATATTATCAATATACAACATATTGATCACGTTTAGACACAATATTATCAATATACAAGATATTGATCATGTTTTATCACGATATTAAATATGAGATGGATGTTGAGCACAGGAGATAAATAGTAGGAACAATATATGCTTAAAGTTGGGTCAGATTCATGATCTTGTTGAACTCTGGATTCAGTTTAAGTTCTTCAACGGATCTTTTTGTGTTCAGATAAAATTATTTTGTTAAACTACAAAACAGGTTTTTGTAGAAAGACTTCTATATTAAAATTAAGTAAGTACTGAAACTCGGGAATGATATCGACGAAATTAAAATACATGAAAATGAAACACTGACAGAGAGAACTGTTCAAACTGTAACTTTATTTTTACATGATACAAATTGTTTGGCCTCCGGCCTCTTCACAATAAAACCCATTTCCATTGCAGACTGACTCATCTTCGTCATCATCATCATCATCATCATCATCCTCCAAGAGGTATTTACAGGCACATTTACACACTGTTGGCAAACTGTACAGTCAGTAGAAAAGCAGTCTGTGCTTCATCACATCTGATCCAGGAGTCATTTCATACAAACCCTTTAAAGTTTTTATTCCCTTGTAGAAAAAACGTTTCCGTAACAAATAAGAGCTCGACCAATCAGAGCAGAGGATCTGTTTTGTCATGTCCCAGAAGATTAAAAAACTGTACAGAGATCAGAAGGTCGAACGATGACCTTCTGCCACCATTTACATACAATATCCGTGACACGGTTTTCATTTTAAAACAAATCATCATCACACACATGCAAAGTTCTAGTCTGATCAGTGAACTATAACTACAGGTCAAACACAGGCTCCAAAAACAAGCAAGGCCAAAAACACAGAGGAGAGATTAAAGAGTCAGATCAAACAGAGATAATCTTTAGAAATATTAGAAGAAGAAAAGTACAGAAGGAAGATCATTCAACAAGCGTCTCATTTTATACCAAAATCTGTCTGATTTCTGTTCATCAGCAGACAAAACCGCCGATAGGAAGTCCTTTAGTTATTGCCTGATGGGATAAGTATCAGCATCAGTAAGAGTCCATTTACACTGAAAAAAACATACTTTTCCAGGAAGTATCCTGTCAAGAGTCCAGGAAGTACCCTGTCAAGAGTACAGAAGAGTCCATGAAGTTTCTTGTCCAGAATCCAGGAAGTATCCTGTCTAAAGTCCAGGAAGTATCTTGTCCAGTGTCCAGGAGAGTCCAGGAAGTATCCCATCTAGTGTCTAGGAGAGTCCAGGGAGTATCCTGTCCAGAGTCCAGGAAGTATCCTGTCCAGAGTCCAGGAAGTATCTTGTCCAGAGTCCAGGAAGTATCTTGTCCAGTGTCCAGGAAGTATCCTGTCCAGAGTCCATAAAGTATCTTGTATAGAGTCCAGGAAGTATCCTGTCCAGTGTCCAGGAGAGTCCAGGAAGTATCCTGTCCAGTGTCCAGGAGAGTCCAGGAAGTATCCTGTCCAGTGTCCAGGAGAGTCCAGGAAGTATCCTGTCCAGTGTCCAGGAGAGTCCAGGAAGTATCCTGTCCAGAGTCCAGGAAGTTAGGGTGACCAGATTTGAGTTTGTGAAAAAGAGGACACTACGTTCCGGGGGGGGGGGGGGGGGGTAGCAGTAGTGTGTAGCATGCCGTGAACTTACATTTCCGTTGAGATCGGTCGACCAATGACAGTTCTCTCTACAGTCAGAGCTTGCGCAAGAAGGTGGAACGTGAGGGAGATACCATTTCCAAAACTTGTAAGGGGGTAATAACTATTTTCCCGAACGTAGCAAAATCCCGGACGTTTTTGGAATCCCTGCCGGACGCTTTTTTTAGGTCTCGAAAAGAGGACATGTCCGGGAAAAAGAGGACGTCTGGTCACCCTAAGGAACTATCTTGTATAGAGTCCAGGAAGTATCCTGTCCAGTGTCCAGGAGAGTCCAGGAAGTATCCTGCTTCGACTGTCTGAACTCTGGTGGTTCCTCCACACTGCTGCTTCGTGACGATTCCACACAGAAAACACTCAAACCGCTCACAGAGGAGAGACAGCTGACACCTGGAGGCTGAACCCAAACCTCCGAGTCCTTGAACAGTTTCTTCTCACTGGCAGTTCAAGCGGTGTGGTCAACCTAGCATAATGCTATGCTAGCTGGAAATACTCATATGATTCAGTTGTTGTTTTCCCTCCCTGGTTCAATTAGAGTTAAACATTTGAATGAATTTATCTTCCCATGATGCACTGGGACACACGATCAATACGGCTGCCACAGACAGACAGCGCCATCTAGCTGCAAGTAGGAAGGCACAGCTGGAATAAATAGGTATAAATAGGACTTACAGTATGTACATGTAATAAGTTAGTAACACACACACACACACACACACACACACACACACACACACACACACACACACACACACACACACACACAATGATTCTTGTTCCTGTTTGTTAGTCAACAGTTATCTGATTTCATATTTAAAAAAGGAGGATTCCCTTTTTCTCCGCTCATCGTCCTCATTGTGAAGTCAGCAGCTGGACACACTGCAGCTGGTCTTTGTAGTTCTGTAGTTCTGTAGTTCATACAGGAACACTTCTCTGCTGTGTGCTGATTGGCTGGTTAGATAAATCCAGCAGCCTGTCAGAGGTCGTCAGGTCCCTCCAACGCGGACCGGCAGTAAAGCAGACCTGAATCCTGCCGAGTCCGCCTGGACCTGGACCTGAGGAAGACTGACCGGGACCAGTTCGGTCCTGAGGGTGTCGGTTTGAGTCTCACTGAACTTGATTCTGTTATTGAGTTCAGTAAAAACACTAAAGCTTAAAATCTGTAAATCTTTAAAGCTCCGGACGCAGAGTTGTGCTGGTTTCAGTAGTAAAAGCTAAAAACACTGTTGATAAAAATATACGAGCATGTCTGAGATCAGCATCAGCACATGGGATCAGTAGAGAAACTATTCTGACTCCACGCAGACAGCAGAGCCGCAGGGAACTCTGGGAAATGTAGTGCAAGGCAGCAGGCGATCATGAAGTCCTCTGATTGGTTCGATTGTCAGGTCGGTCTCTCGGTTCAGATTTAGTTTGAGTCTAAAGAACCGGGTTCTCCTGAGTCTGACTGTACACACACACACACACACACACACACACACACACACACACACACACACACACACACACACACACACACACACACACAGCAGGAAGACAATGTTAACAAGAGTCCAATGATTTCCAGAGTTCTGCAGATGTCCAACAGGAAGCTCGTCCCAGTGTCTTCGGGGTCTGAGGTCATCAGAGGTCATCAGAGGTCAGTGACCTTGTTCTCCACCAGGGCGGCGACCTGCTGCAGCCGATAGGCCAACTGCATCTTCTGACCCGAGCTGTCCTCCTCCAGAGACATGATGATCTGAGAGAGAGACAGACAGGTGAGAGAGAGAGGTGAGAGAGAGAGAGGTGAGAGAGAGAGGTGAGAGAGAGAGAGGTGAGAGAGAGACACACAGGTGAGAGAGAGACACACAGGTGAGAGAGAGACACACAGGTGAGAGAGAGACACACAGGTGAGAGAGAGACAGACAGGTGAGAGAGAGACACACAGGTGAGAGAGAGACACACAGGTGAGAGAGAGACACACAGGTGAGAGAGAGACACACAGGTGAGAGAGATACACACAGGTGAGAGAGAGACACACAGGTGAGAGAGAGACACACAGGTGAGAGAGAGACAGACAGGTGAGAGAGAGACAGGTGAGAGAGAGAGAGGTGAGAGAGACACACAGGTGAGAGAGACACACAGGTGAGAGAGAGAGAGGTGAGAGAGAGAGAGGTGAGAGAGACACACAGGTGAGAGACAGACAGGTGAGAGAGAGAGAGGTGAGAGAGACACACAGGTGAGAGACAGACAGGTGAGAGAGAGAGGTGAGAGAGAGAGAGGTGAGAGAGACACACAGGTGAGAGAGAGAGAGGTGAGAGAGACACACAGGTGAGAGAGAGAGAGGTGAGAGAGACACACAGGTGAGAGAGAGAGAGGTGAGAGAGACACACAGGTGAGAGAGACACACAGGTGAGAGAGAGAGAGGTGAGAGAGAGAGAGGTGAGAGAGACACACAGGTGAGAGACAGACAGGTGAGAGAGAGAGGTGAGAGAGAGAGAGGTGAGAGAGACACACAGGTGAGAGACAGACAGGTGAGAGAGAGAGGTGAGAGAGAGAGAGGTGAGAGAGACACACAGGTGAGAGAGAGAGAGGTGAGAGAGACACACAGGTGAGAGAGAGAGAGAGGTGAGAGAGAGACACACAGGTGAGAGAGACAGGTGGACATGTGGGTATGCGTGTATGTGTGTGTGTGTGTGTATGTGTGTGTGTGTGTGTGTGTGTGTGTGTGTGTGTGTGTGTGTGTGTGTGTTACCTGGTCATAGTATTTGTTGATGTACTTGTAGAGTTCATGAAGAGCAACAAGACTGTTCATCTCTGAGGCAAAACTCTGCAGACAGGATCAAAAAGTCAATGTTGTTCACACACATGCATATATATATATATATATATATATACATATATACATGTATATATAAATATATACGTGTATTCTATATATATATATATATATATTACATATTACACGGTTTACTGACCCCGGACAGTTCAGTCAGAGTGGAGTTCATCTCCTGATAACAGCCGGACGCAGCGCTGTGGATATCACTGTAATACCTGCAGACACACACACACACACACACACACACACACACACACACACACACACACACAGTTTATCACATTAGTCTAATAAGTTAACAACAACAATAATTTACAGTGTTGGTTAAGCTTGAAGTGAAATTAGTACATTTCTATGGTAACTGTACTCACTGTACAAGTACAAGTACAGGTACAGGTACTTGTACTTGTACAGTGAGTGAGTGTACAGGAAGCCGTCTCACCTCTCCACCAGCTGCTTGTATCGGGGGATCTCTCTGGCGTACAGCAGCTTGTTGACAGGAGAGTCCTGATTGGACAGAAAGATTGTGGTCACATGACTACACACAGATACTGTGAACATGCAGACAGACAGGCAGAGAGACAGACAGGCAGAGAGACAGACAGGCCGTACCCGTCCCACTTTGTGCTCGGAGGTGGTGCAGGAGTCGATGAAGGTCTGAGCGATGACGGACAGCACGGCGTCGATGCTGTCGGTCACCTGCACGTCCAGAACAAACTGAGGGTTCTTCAGGATGTTCACCCAGAACCGGAGAGGGAGACTGCAGAGAGACAGGCGGGTCAGAGAGGGACACGGCAGAGAGAGAGACAGGCAGGTGTGCGGGCGTCTCACCTGTTGGTCTTCCAGATGTGCACGGTCTCGGGGTCGTCGATCCCGTGCTTCTCCGCCATGTCGTCCAGGAAGTCGAAGAAGAACCGGACGGCGATGGGCGGCGGCCGCTTGGTGCTGAGGATCGCCACGAAGACGTCGTCCACGAACTTCTGCAGCGTCCCCTAGAGAGACAGACGGGTGGAGGGGGAGACGGGTCAGCACACAGACGGGTAGAGAGAGACGGGTAGAGAGAGAGAGAGAGACGGGTGGAGGGGGAGACGGGTAGAGAGAGACGGGTCAGCACACAGACGGGTAGAGAGAGACGGGTCAGCACACAGACGGGTAGAGAGAGAGAGAGACGGGTAGAGAGAGAGAGAGAGAGAGACGGTAGAGAGAGAGAGAGACGGGTGGAGAGACAGACGAGTGGAGAGAGAGACAGGTAGAGAGAGACGGGTCAGCACACAGACGGGTAGAGAGGCAGACGGGTAGAGAGAGAGACGGGTAGAGAGAGAGACGGGTGGAGGGGGAGACGGGTAGAGAGAGAGAGAGAGACGGTAGAGAGAGAGAGAGAGACGGTAGAGAGAGAGAGAGACGGGTAGAGAGAGAGACGGGTGGAGGGGGAGACGGGTAGAGAGAGAGAGAGAGAGAGAGAGAGACGGGTAGAGAGACAGACGGGTAGAGAGGCAGACGGGTGGAGAGAGAGACGGGTGGAGAGGCAGACGGGTGGAGAGACAGACGGGTGGAGAGAGAGACGGGTAGAGAGACAGACGGGTAGAGAGAGAGACGGGTGGAGAGACAGACGGGTGGAGAGGCAGACGGGTGGAGAGAGAGACGGGTGGAGAGGCAGACGGGTGGAGAGGCAGACGGGTGGAGAGACAGACGGGTGGAGAGGCAGACGGGTGGAGAGGCAGACGGGTAGAGAGGCAGACGGGTGGAGAGGCAGACGGGTGGAGAGAGAGACGGGTGGAGAGACAGACGGGTGGAGAGGCAGACGGGTGGAGAGAGAGACGGGTGGAGAGGCAGACGGGTGGAGAGGCAGACGGGTGGAGAGGCAGACGGGTGGAGAGACAGACGGGTGGAGAGGCAGACGGGTGGAGAGGCAGACGGGTGGAGAGGCAGACGGGTGGAGAGACAGACGGGTGGAGAGACAGACGGGTGGAGAGGCAGACGGGTGCCCGGTACCTTCATGGACAGCAGGCGGGTCAGGTAGATCTCCGGGATGGCCTTGGCTCTCTCCCGCTCCCTCATGCTGCTCTTGCGGTGCTTTGGGATCTCGGGGTCTTCGCTGCTCTTCACCAGGTGCCACAGCCGCAGACCCTCGTCTTCCTCGCCCTCCAGCATCGGGGTCTCTGCAGACACACGGGGAACCTCGTTTCTGACAGAACCAGAGGTGTTGGTTCTAAAGGGTGCTCTTTGTGTTGGTTCTGGGTTCTAGATGTTCTAAAGGGTTATGTGTGTTGGTTCTGGGTTCTAGATGTTCTAAAGGGTGCTCTTTGTATTGGCTTTGGGTTCTAGATGTTCTAAAACGTTCTTTGTGTTGGTTCTGGGTTCTACGTGTTCTAAATCGTTGTCTTTGTGTTGGTTCTGGGTTCTAGATGTTCTAAATGGTTGTCTTTGTGTTGGTTCTGGGTTCTACGTGTTCTAAGGGGTTATGTGTGTTGGTTCTGTGTTCTACATGTTCTAAAGGGTTCTTTGTGTTGGTTCTGGGTTCTACATGTTCTAAATGGTTGTCTTTGTGTTGGTTCTATCTAATCTCAATATGAGGTTCTATCTGATCTCGATATGAGGTTTTATCTGATGTCAATATGAGGTTCTACATGTTCTGGGTGGTTCTCCACATGGTTCTCTCTGTACTGGCTTTTCACATATTGCTGTTTCAGATGTTCTAGATGTTTGATATGATCTTGTTCTGTTTTTGGATGTTCCCCATGTTCTCCTACGTTCTGTGAGTTCTATGTTTAGAGGCGTTGTGCTCTTACTCTCTCCGGTCTGGAACACCTGGTTGACTCCACCAGAACTCTGAGAACGAGGAATCAGAGCGACTGTGGCTCCATCTGGAACCTGAAGAACAAGAGTTTAATGTTTAGCTGAGGGGTTCTAAGAACATGAAGAGAACATGAGGAGAACATGAAGAGAGAATGAGGAGAACATGAGGAGAGCATGAGGAGAACATGAGGAGAGCATGAGAACATGAGGAGAGCATGAAGAGAACATGAGGAGAGCATGAGGAGAACATGAGGAGAGCATGAGGAGAACATGAGAACATGAGGAGAACATGAGGAGAACATGAGGAGAACATGAGAACATGAGGAGAGCATGAGGAGAACATGAGGAGAGGATGAAGAGAACATGAGGAGAGCATGAAGAGAACATGAGGAGAACATGAGAACATGAGGAGAGGATGAAGAGAGCATGAGGAGAACATGAAGAGAACATGAGGAGAACATGAGGAGAGGATGAAGAGAACATGAGGAGATCATGAGGAGAACATCAGGAGAGCATGAGGAGAACATGAGGAGAACATGAGAACATGAGGAGATCATGAGGAGAACATGAGGAGATCATGAGGAGAACATCAGGAGAGCATGAGGAGAACATGAGGAGAACATGAGGAGAGCATGAGAACATGAGGAGAGCATGAGAACATGAGTAGAGCATGAGGAGAACATGAGGAGAAGATGAGGAGAACCTGAGGAGAACATGAGGAGAACCTGAGGAGAACATGAAGAAGAGAAGGGAGGGCTGTGATTGGTCGTTACCTTGTAGTGCTGCAGAGTGTTGACTCGTTTCCAGCGGCCTTGAACCACGGCGGTGACGTCATCGTCTGACAGGGTCAGGTGACCCGCTTGACCCGAGCGCCACTCTGTCAAGACAGGAACACGGTTGTATGAGCTGTCAATCAAAGCCGACAGGTGAGACAGGTAGTGTGTGTGTGTGTGTGTGTGTGTGTGTGTGTGTGTGTGTGTGTGTGTGTGTGTGTGTACCCAGGTCCAGACTGTCTGCTGCTGGTCTCTGACTGAACGGAGCTCCTCTGTAGACCTGATCCAGGATCTTATCCTTCACCTGCTCACACACACACAAGAGAGTTAGACAGGTGAGAGGCAGACAGACAGGTAGGTGAGAGACAGACAGACAGGTAGGTGAGAGGCAGACAGACAGGTGGGTGAGAGACAGACAGACAGGTGGGTGAGAGACAGACAGACAGACAGGTAGGTGAGAGACAGACAGACAGGTAGGTGAGAGACAGACAGACAGGTAGGTGAGAGACAGACAGACAGACAGGTAGGTGAGAGACAGACAGACAGGTAGGTGAGAGGCAGACAGACAGGTAGGTGAGAGACAGACAGACAGACAGGTAGGTGAGAGACAGACAGACAGGTAGGTGAGAGACAGACAGACAGGTAGGTGAGAGACAGACAGACAGGTAGGTGAGAGACAGACAGACAGACAGGTAGGTGAGAGACAGACAGACAGGTAGGTGAGAGGCAGACAGACAGGTGGGTGAGAGACAGACAGACAGGTGGGTGAGAGACAGACAGACAGACAGGTAGGTGAGAGACAGACAGACAGGTAGGTGAGAGACAGACAGACAGGTAGGTGAGAGACAGACAGACAGGTAGGTGAGAGGGACAGACAGGTGGGTGAGAGACAGACAGACAGGTGGGTGAGAGACAGACAGACAGACAGGTAGGTGAGAGACAGACAGACAGGTAGGTGAGAGACAGACAGACAGGTAGGTGAGAGACAGACAGACAGGTAGGTGAGAGACAGACAGACAGACAGGTAGGTGAGAGGCAGACAGACAGGTAGGTGAGAGACAGACAGACAGACAGGTAGGTGAGAGACAGACAGACAGGTAGGTGAGAGACAGACAGACAGGTAGGTGAGAGACAGACAGACAGGTAGGTGAGAGACAGACAGACAGACAGGTAGGTGAGAGACAGACAGACAGGTAGGTGAGAGACAGACAGACAGGTAGGTGAGAGGCAGACAGACAGGTAGGTGAGAGGCAGACAGACAGGTGGGTGAGAGACAGACAGACAGGTAGGTGAGAGGCAGACAGACAGGTGGGTGAGAGACAGACAGACAGGTAGGTGAGAGGCAGACAGACAGGTAGGTGAGAGACAGACAGACAGGTGCCTACCTGTGTGATGGTGTCGGTGTCGAGCACTTTAACCGGACAAGGTTGAACCTCGACTCCATTCTTTACCAACACCATCAGAGTCTGAGGAGAGAGACAGGTGTGTTGTTGTTGTTGGTGTTGGTGTTGGTGTCTCTATGCGTGTGTTGTTGTTGTCTGTTTGTGTTGTCTGTGTGTTGTTTGTGTTGTCTGTGTGTTGTTTGTGTTGTCTGTGTGTGTTGTTGTCTGTTTGTGTTGTCTGTGTGTGTTGTTGTCTGTTTGTGTTGTCTGTGTGTGTTGTTGTCGTTGTCTGTGTGTGTTGTTGTGTGTGTTGTTGTTGTCATCTGTGTGTTGTTGTTGTCTGTGTGTTGTTGTTGTGTGTGTGTTGTTGTTGTCGTCTGTGTGTTGTTGTCGACTGTGTGTTGTTGTTGTGTGTTGTTGTGTGTTGTTGTTGTTGTTGTGGTGTGTCCTCTACCATGGAGCAGTAGTCATGTCTGTGTGTGTGTGTGTGTGTGTGTGTGTGTGTGTGTGTTGTTGTTGTTGTGTGTCCTCTACCATGGAGCAGTAGTCATGTCTGTGTGTGTGTGTGTGTGTGTGTGTGTGTGTGTGTGTTGTTGTTGTTGTGTGTCCTCTACCATGGAGCAGTAGTCATGTCTGTGTTGTTGTGTGTGTGTGTGTGTGTTGTTGTTGTGTGTCCTCTACCATGGAGCAGTAGTCATGTCTGTGTGTGTGTTGTTGTTGTTGTTGTTGTTGTTGTGTGTCCTCTACCATGGAGCAGTAGTCATGTCTGTGTTGTTGTGTGTGTGTGTGTGTTGTTGTTGTTGTTGTTGTTGTGTGTACCATGGAGCAGTAGTCATGTCTGTGTTGTTGTGTGTGTGTGTTGTTGTTGTTGTTGTTTGTGTTGGTGTCTCTATGCGTGTGTTGTTGTTGTCTGTGTGTGTGTTGTTGTCTGTTTGTGTTGTCTGTGTGTGTTGTTGTCTGTGTGTGTTGTCTGTGTGTGTTGTTGTCTGTTTGTGTTGTCTGTGTGTGTTGTTGTCTGTTTGTGTTGTCTGTGTGTGTTGTTGTGTGTGTTGTTGTTGTCATCTGTGTGTTGTTGTTGTCTGTGTGTTGTTGTTGTGTGTGTGTTGTTGTTGTCGTCTGTGTGTTGTTGTCGACTGTGTGTTGTTGTTGTGTGTTGTTGTGTGTTGTTGTTGTTGTTGTGGTGTGTCCTCTACCATGGAGCAGTAGTCATGTCTGTGTGTGTGTGTGTGTGTGTGTTGTTGTTGTTGTTGTTGTTGTTGTGTGTACCATGGAGCAGTAGTCATGTCTGTGTGTGTGTGTGTGTGTGTGTTGTTGTTGTTGTGTGTTGTTGTTGTTGTGTGTCCTCTACCATGGAGCAGTAGTCATGTCTGTGTTGTTGTGTGTGTGTTGTTGTTGTTGTTGTTGTTTGTGTTGGTGTCTCTATGCGTGTGTTGTTGTTGTCTGTGTGTGTGTTGTTGTCTGTTTGTGTTGTCTGTGTGTTGTTTGTGTTGTCTGTGTGTGTTGTTGTCTGTTTGTGTTGTCTGTGTGTGTTGTCTGTGTGTGTTGTTGTCTGTTTGTGTTGTCTGTGTGTGTTGTTGTGTGTGTTGTTGTTGTCATCTGTGTGTTATTGTTGTCTGTGTGTTGTTGTTGTGTGTGTGTTGTTGTTGTCGTCTGTGTGTTGTTGTGGACTGTGTGTTGTTGTTGTGTGTTGTTGTGTGTTGTTGTTGTGGTGTGTCCTCTACCATGGAGCAGTAGTCATGTCTGTGTGTGTGTGTGTGTGTTGTTGTTGTTGTTGTTGTTGTTGTGTGTACCATGGAGCAGTAGACATGTCTGTGTGTGTGTGTGTGCGTGTGTGTTGTTGTTGTGTGTCCTCTACCATGGAGCAGTAGTCATGTCTGTGTTGTTGTGTGTGTGTGTGTGTGTGTGTGTTGTTGTTGTGTGTCCTCTACCATGGAGCAGTAGTCATGTCTGTGTGTGTGTTGTTGTTGTTGTTGTTGTTGTTGTTGTTGTTGTGTGTCCTCTACCATGGAGCAGTAGTCATGTCTGTGTTGTTGTGTGTGTGTTGTTGTTGTTGTTGTTGTTGTGTGTCCTCTACCATGGAGCAGTAGTCATGTCTGTGTTGTTGTTGTTGTTGTTGTTGTTGTTGTGTGTCCTCTACCATGGAGCAGTAGTCATGTCTGTGTTGTTGTGTGTGTGTTGTTGTTGTTGTTGTTGTTGTGTGTCCTCTACCATGGAGCAGTAGTCATGTCTGTGTTGTTGTGTGTGTGTTGTTGTTGTTGTTGTGTGTCCTCTACCATGGAGCAGTAGTCATGTCTGTGTTGTTGTTGTTGTTGTTGTTGTGTGTCCTCTACCATGGAGCAGTAGTCATGTCTGTGTTGTTGTGTGTTGTTGTTGTTGTTGTTGTGTGTCCTCTACCATGGAGCAGTAGTCATGTCTGTGTTGTTGTTGTTGTTGTTGTTGTTGTTGTTGTGTGTCCTCTACCATGGAGCAGTAGTCATGTCTGTGTGTGTGTGTGTTGTTGTTGTTGTTGTTGTGTGTACCATGGAGCAGTAGTCATGTCTGTGTTGTTGTTGTTGTTGTTGTTGTGTGTCCTCTACCATGGAGCAGTAGTCATGTCTGTGTGTGTGTGTTGTTGTTGTTGTTGTTGTTGTGTGTCCTCTACCATGGAGCAGTAGTCATGTCTGTGTTGTTGTGTGTGTGTTGTTGTTGTTGTTGTTGTGTGTCCTCTACCATGGAGCAGTAGTCATGTCTGTGTTGTTGTTGTTGTTGTTGTTGTGTGTCCTCTACCATGGAGCAGTAGTCATGTCTGTGTGTGTTGTTGTTGTTGTTGTTGTTGTTGTTGTTGTTGTGTGTCCTCTACCATGGAGCAGTAGTCATGTCTGTGTTGTTGTGTGTTGTTGTTGTTGTTGTTGTTGTGTGTACCATGGAGCAGTAGTCGATGTCTGTGTGTGTGTTGTTGTTGTTGTTGTGTGTACCATGGAGCAGTAGTCGATGTCTGTGTGTGTGTTGTTGTTGTTGTTGTGTGTATCATGGAGCAGTAGTCATGTCTGTGTGTGTGTTGTTGTTGTTGTGTGTCCTCTACCATGGAGCAGTAGTCATGTCTGTGTTGTTGTTGTTGTTGTTGTTGTTGTTGTTGTGTGTACCATGGAGCAGTAGTCATGTCTGTGTGTGTGTGTTGTTGTTGTTGTTGTTGTTGTTGTTGTTGTTGTGTGTCCTCTACCATGGAGCAGTAGTCGATGTCCTCTCTCAGCAGGTGGCTGTCGTTCAGCGTGCGCTTGGCCTTCCCCGTCACCGTGTCCACCGGGCCTTTGTCCACCTGGTACTTTATGGCTCTGTAGAGCATGTAGAGCGGCTCGCCCGCCACCTCCTGACAGACAGGTGGGGTGAGACAGGTTAGGGGCGCCACAGGCAGACAGACAGGTAGGCAGAGACACAGAGAGACAGACAGGCAGACAGGCACTAACCTTGAGGAAGGAGTAGAGGCAGATCGACATCCAGTTGGTCAACATCTTCTCTACCACCGTCTCTGTCCTGAAACACAGACAGGCAGACAGACAGGCAGAGAGACAGGCAGAGAGACAGGCAGAGAGACAGGCAGAGAGACAGACAGAGAGAGAGACAGACAGAGAGACAAAGAGACAGAGAGAGAGACAGAGAGAGAGAGAGACAGACAGGCAGACAGACAGACAGAGAGAGAGAGAGACAGACAAAGAGACAGACAAAGAGACAGACAGACAGAGAGACAGACAGGCAGACAGACAGAGAGACAGAGAGACAGACAGACAGACAGGCAGACAGGCAGACAGACAGACAGACAGGCAGGCAGACAGACAGACAGACAGGCAGACAGGCAGACTGTTAGGTGGTGAGGAACCAGGACCCACCCAGACCAGTTCTGACACAGAAGCACCTGAGCGGTTTGAAGGTGCGTTTGTTTTCCGTACCGGCGCAGCATGAGTTTGGGGTTCTTGGCGACGTACTGCTGCACCAGGTCCTGCAGCAGACTCTTCATCACCTCGGTGAAGTACTCCAGCTTGTCGTGCAGGGCGATGGTGAGCAGGCTGGCCACGTACCCCCGGTCCCTCTGGGAGAACCCCTGCTGGGCCTCCAGGGTGTGGATGAACTGGGGGACGGAGAACACGACACGTCAGCTGCCGGGTGCGAGACCAGGATCAGCGTTCTGGGTTCTACATGTTCTGAAGGATTCTCTTTGGGTTGGTTCTGGGTTCTACATGTTCTAAAGGATTCTCTTTGGGTTGGTTCTGGGTTCTACATGTTCTAAAGGATTCTCTTTGGGTTGGTTCTGGGTTCTACATGTTCTAAAGGGTTGTCTTTGTGTTGGTTCTGGGTTCTACATGTTCTGAAGGATTCTCTTTGGGTTGGTTCTGGGTTCTACATGTTCTGAAGGATTCTCTTTGGGTTGGTTCTGGGTTCTACATGTTCTAAAGGGTTGTCTTTGTGTTGGTTCTGGGTTCTACATGTTCTAAAGGATTCTCTTTGTGTTGGTTCTGGGTTCTACATGTTCTAAAGGATTCTCTTTGTGTTGGTTCTAGGTTCTACATGTTCTAAAGGATTCTCTTTGGGTATATTCTAGATTCTACATGTTCTAAATGATTCTCTTTGGGTTGGTTCTGGGTTCTACATGTCCTAAAGGGTTCTCTTTGTCTTGGGTCTGGGTTCTACGTGTTCTAAATGGTACTTTGTGTTAGTTCTGGGTTCTACATGTTCTAAATGGTTCTTTTGGTGTTGGTTCTGGGTTCTACATGTTCTAAAGGATTCTCTTTGGGTTGGTTCTGGGTTCTACATGTTCTAAAGGGTTGTCTTTGTGTTGGTTCTGGGTTCTACATGTTCTGAAGGATTCTCTTTGGGTTGGTTCTGGGTTCTACATGTTCTAAAGGGTTGTCTTTGTGTTGGTTCTGGGTTCTACATGTTCTGAAGGATTCTCTTTGTGTTGGTTCTGGGTTCTACATGTTCTGAAGGATTCTCTTTGTGTTGGTTCTGGGTTCTACATGTTCTAAAAGGATCTATCTGTGTTGGTTCTAGGTTCTACATGTTCTAAATGATTCTCTTTGGGTTGGTTCTGGGTTCTACATGTTCTGAAGGATTCTCTTTGGGTATATTCTAGGTTCTACATGTTCTAAAGGGTTCTCTTTGTGTTGGTTCTGGGTTCTACATGTTCTAAAGGATTCTCTTTGGGTTGGTTCCGGGTTCTACATGTTCTAAATGGTACTTTGTGTTAGTTCTGGGTTCTACATGTTCTAAAGGGATCTTTTTGTGTTGGTTCTGGGTTCTACATGTTCTAAAGATATCGCTTTGGGTTGGCTCTGGATTCTACGTGTTCTAAATGGTTCTCTTTGTGTTGGTTCTGTGTTCTCCATGTTCTCCATGTTCTAAAGGACCAGCGTCCATGGCCCACCCTGGTGAGGAACAGCCGGTTGTTCAGCAGGTTGCTGAGCTGCTGGAGGCCCTGCTCCACCGTCTGCCTCCTGGACTCCGGCAGGTCCAGCTGCCGGCTCAGAGGCGCCACCTGCTGGCCGGGGAAGAAGACCCGCTCTGCGTAGGTCCTGTAGTCCAGCAGGGGGAGGCCGGGGCCGCCCACGTCGCTGCTCAGGTCCATCATCTCCGTCATCAGGTCTACACGCAGAGGACGAG
The DNA here is from genome assembly GCA_038501785.1 of Myoxocephalus aenaeus. Classification (NCBI taxonomy): domain Eukaryota; kingdom Metazoa; phylum Chordata; class Actinopteri; order Perciformes; family Cottidae; genus Myoxocephalus; species Myoxocephalus aenaeus. Next base: position 287,759 of record JBAMJR010000310.1, on the reverse strand, counting down.
GACGTCACAGTCACATATATACATATGTATATATATATATATATATATACAGTATATACTACTGTTCATGTACAAATACATTGAAGAGGTTTGTGTACCAGTGAACTCTTTGCGACATTGATCTCCAACGTTGATCTCCAGAGTTTCCAACTGCAGCAAAACCTTCTTGTAGTCTCTGAGAGCCTGTTTACTCTTCCTCCTACACACACACACACACACACACACACACACACACACACACACACACACACACACACACACACACACACACACACAAACACAGGTAAAATTAGTAAAAAGTCTTCCTCCTACACACACATACACAGAGAAAGACAGACAGACAGACAGACAGACAGACAGGTACTTACCTGTACATGAGGATGACGACCAGCACTGATAGGATGATGACAGCTGCTCCCGCCCCCAAACCAACCTGAGCAGCCAATGGGACGATGGACAGAGAGTCACTATCGTACTGAACCAAGCCAAGGTCCACCCGCAGGTTCCCCATGAACACCTGAGAGACAGACAGGGAGAGAGACAGACAGGGAGAGAGGCAGGGAGAGAGACAGGGAGAGAGAGAGACAGACAGGGAGAGAGACAGACAGGGAGAGAGACAGAGAAACATAGTGTATAGTAATAGTAATAATAATAATATTAGTAACAATAATAATAACAATAATATTGATAATAATTACCTGAAGGCTGGGCAGCTCGTTGTTGTCGTCTACACTCATTGGCTGGATCTCTGGAGGTTCACAGTACAGGTGAGTGTTGTCCAGAGTTTTGACGTCACACTCCTGGTCTCCGAGTCGAGCCCTCACTTCCTGTCTGGATATGGCTCTGGTCAGGTCCTGGCCCTGAGGGGGGCACGGAAACACAGACAGGTGAGAGACACCAGGTGAGAGACACCAGGTGAGAAACACCAGGTGAGAGACACCAGGTGAGAAACACCAGGTGAGAGACACCAGGTGAGAGACACCAGGTGAGAAACACCAGGTGAGAGACACCAGGTGAGAGACACTAGACACCAGGTGAGAGACACCAGGTGAGAGACACTAGACACCAGGTGAGAGACACCAGGTGAGAAACACCAGGTGAGAGACAGCAGGTGAGACACACTAGACACCAGGTGAGAAACACCAGGTGAGACACCAGGTGAGAGACACCAGGTGAGAGACACTAGACAGCAGGTGAGAGACACCAGGTGAGAGACACCAGGTGAGAGACACTAGACAGCAGGTGAGAGACACTAGACACCAGGTGAGAGACAGCAGGTGAGAGACACCAGGTGAGAGACACCAGGTGAGAAACACCAGGTGAGAGACACCAGGTGAGAGACACCAGGTGAGAAACACCAGGTGAGAGACACCAGGTGAGAGACACCAGGTGAGAGACACCAGGTGAGAGACACCAGGTGAGAAACACCAGGTGAGAGACACCAGGTGAGAGACACTAGACACCAGGTGAGAGACACCAGGTGAGAGACACTAGACACCAGGTGAGAGACACCAGGTGAGAAACACCAGGTGAGAGACAGCAGGTGAGACACACTAGACACCAGGTGAGAAACACCAGGTGAGACACCAGGTGAGAGACACCAGGTGAGAGACACTAGACAGCAGGTGAGAGACACCAGGTGAGAGACACCAGGTGAGAGACACTAGACAGCAGGTGAGAGACACCAGGTGAGAGACACCAGGTGAGAGACACTAGACAGCAGGTGAGAGACACTAGACACCAGGTGAGAGACAGCAGGTGAGAGACACCAGGTGAGAGACACCAGGTGAGAAACACCAGGTGAGAGACACCAGGTGAGAGACACCAGGTGAGAAACACCAGGTGAGAGACACCAGGTGAGAGACACTAGACACCAGGTGAGAGACACCAGGTGAGAGACACTAGACACCAGGTGAGAGACACCAGGTGAGAAACACCAGGTGAGAGACAGCAGGTGAGACACACTAGACACCAGGTGAGAAACACCAGGTGAGACACCAGGTGAGAGACACCAGGTGAGAGACACTAGACAGCAGGTGAGAGACACCAGGTGAGAGACACCAGGTGAGAGACACTAGACAGCAGGTGAGAGACACTAGACACCAGGTGAGAGACAGCAGGTGAGAGACAGCAGGTGAGAGACAGCAGGTGAGAGACACCAGGTGAGAGACACCAGGTGAGACACCAGGTGGGAGCGTTACCTCCACAGCGATCACTCCTCCCGGCTTGAAGCGATACGGAGCGTCTGGAGCTTCTCTGTTCAGAGGGAAGAACTCTGGGTTTGGATGGTACGTGAAGCTTTTACCCTGAGAGACAGACAGGCAGACAGACAGGCAGAGAGACAGACGTTTCATTCTCCCCCTCCTCCAGATCTTCATTCTGACAGAGAGACAGGCCGAGAGACAGACAGGTACCTTGATGGTTTCATAGTGGACTCTGACGTTGTCCAGCTGAAACCAGACGCCCTTCACTTTGACCTCTGGGCTCACTCTGGGACTCGGACAGGTCATCTGAGAGGACGACAGCACGGAGCAGCGCTCTGACACCTGAGAGACAGACAGGTGGAGCGAGGGAGAGAGACAGGCAGGTGAAGAGAGACGCACAAGAGACAGACATCAGTCAGGATGACCTTTGACCCCGTCCTATTGTCATCTGCGTCCTACATCTGATCCGGTGATCAATGGACCATTTCAGGGACACGCCCACTTCACATCAGCGCCCAATCAGCGCCTGACCTGCTGTGAATGCAGCCGAACTCC
>JBAMJR010000310.1:275000-277500 GCA_038501785.1 Myoxocephalus aenaeus | reverse complement strand
CAGTATGCAGTACATTAGTATACAGTATGTAGTACATTAGTATACAGTATACAGTACATTAGTATACAGTATACAGTACATTAGTACACAGTATGTAGTACATTAGCATACAGTATACAGTACATTAGTATACAGTATGTAGTACATTAGTATGCAGTATGCAGTACATTAGTACACAGTATACAGTACATTAGTACACAGTATGCAGTACATTAGTATACAGTATGTAGTACATTAGTATACAGTATACAGTACATTAGTATACAGTATACAGTACATTAGTACACAGTATGCAGTACATTAGTATACAGTATGTAGTACATTAGTATACAGTATGCAGTACATTAGTATACAGTATGCAGTACATTAGTATACAGTATGTAGCATGCAGTACATTAGTACACAGTATGCAGTACATTAGTATACAGTATACAGTACATTAGTATACAGTATACAGTACATTAGTACACAGTATGCAGTACATTAGTATACAGTATACAGTACATTAGTATACAGTATGTAGTACATTAGTATACAGTATGCAGTACATTAGCATACAGTATGCAGTACATTAGTATACAGTATGTAGTACATTAGTATACACAGTATGCAGTACATTAGTATACAGTATGTAGTACATTAGTATACAGTATACAGTACATTAGTATACACAGTATGCAGTACATTAGTATACAGTATGTAGTACATTAGTATACACAGTATGCAGTACATTAGTATACAGTATACAGTACATTAGCATACAGTATGTAGTACATTAGTATACACAGTATACAGTACATTAGTATACAGTATGCAGTACATTAGCATACAGTATGCAGTACATTAGTATACAGTATGTAGTACATTAGTATACACAGTATGCAGTACATTAGTATACAGTATGTAGTACATTAGTATACACAGTATGCAGTACATTAGTATACAGTATACAGTACATTAGCATACAGTATGTAGTACATTAGTATACAGTATGCAGTACATTAGTATACAGTATGCAGTACATTAGCATACAGTATGTAGTACATTAGTATACAGTATGTAGTACATTAGTATACAGTATGCAGTACATTAGTATACAGTATACAGCACATTAGCATACAGTATACAGTACATTAGTATACAGTATGCAGTACATTAGTATACAGTATGTAGTTCATTAGTATGCAGTACATTAGTATACAGTATGTAGTACATTAGTATACAGTATGCAGTACATTAGTATACAGTATGTAGTTCATTAGTATGCAGTACATTAGTATACAGTATGCAGTACATTAGTATACAGTATGCAGTACATTAGTACACAGTATGCAGTACATTAGTATACAGTATGTAGTACATTAGTATACACAGTATGCAGTACATTAGTATACAGTATACAGTACATTAGCATACAGTATGCAGTACATTAGTATACAGTATGCAGTACATTAGTATACAGTATGCAGTACATTAGCATACAGTATGTAGTACATTAGTATACACAGTATGCAGTACATTAGTATACAGTATACAGCACATTAGCATACAGTATACAGTACATTAGTATACAGTATGTAGTTCATTAGTATGCAGTACATTAGTATACAGTATGCAGTACATTAGTATACAGTATGTAGTACATTAGTATACACAGTATGCAGTACATTAGTATACAGTATACAGCACATTAGCATACAGTATACAGTACATTAGTATACAGTATGTAGTTCATTAGTATGCAGTACATTAGTATACAGTATGCAGTACATTAGTATACAGTATGCAGTACATTAGCATACAGTATGTAGTACATTAGTATACACAGTATGCAGTACATTAGTATACAGTATACAGCACATTAGCATACAGTATGCAGTACATTAGTATACAGTATGTAGTTCATTAGTATGCAGTACATTAGTATACAGTATGCAGTACATTAGTATACAGTATACAGTACATTAGTACACAGTATGCAGTACATTAGTATACAGTATGTAGTACATTAGTATACACAGTATGCAGTACATTAGTATACAGTATGCAGTACATTAGTATACAGTATACAGTACATTAGTATACAGTATGCAGTACATTAGTATACAGTATGTAGTAAATTAGTATACACAGTATGCAGTACATTAGTATACAGTATGTAGTACATTAGTATACAGTATGCAGTACATTAGTATACAGTATACAGTACATTAGTATACAGTATACAGTACATTAGTATACAGTATGTAGTACATTAGTATACACAGTATGCAGTACATTAGTATACAGTATACAGTACATTAGTATACAGTATACAGTACATTAGTATACAGTATGTAGTACATTAGTATACAGTATACAGTACATTAGTATACAGTATGTAGTACATTAGTACACAGTATGCAGTACATTAGTATACAGTATGTAGTACATTAGTATACAGTATACAGTACATTAGCATACAGTATACAGTACATTAGTACACAGTATGCAGTACATT
>JBAMJR010000310.1:260000-270000 GCA_038501785.1 Myoxocephalus aenaeus | reverse complement strand
ATCGCCACAGCAAGTTAGGGAGTTTACGTAAATAATTAAACTTAACGATCATTTATTCATTTTTTAGAACCACAGCCCTCATCTCACAAGAGTTACGGCATTTGAGCAATTTCAATTCATGTAATCGACCGTGTGGTAGCGGAGATATGCGAGGTGCCGTTTTTAAAAACACTCTTTTTCGTGGAAAAATAGGAAAAAGGCGAAACGGTGCTGAACAGGTGAAGAAATAAATGTAATCATCAATAATACCATGATGTCACAGCTCAATAGTGTGATGTCACAGCTCAATAGTGTGATGTCACAGCTCAATAGTGTGATGTCACAGCTCAATACTGTGATGTCACAGCTCACTACTGTGATGTCACAGCTCAATACTGTGATGTCACAGCTCAATAGTGTGATGTCACAGCTCAATAGTGTGATGTCACAGCTCAATAGTGTGACGTCACAGTTCACTACTGTGATGTCACAGCTCAATACTGTGATGTCACAGCTCAATACTGTGACATCACAGCTCAATAGTGTGATGTCACAGCTCACTGCCGTGATGTCACAGCTCAATACTGTGATGTCACATCTTACAGGTGACATGTTGTCAAGACAAGAAGACCAAAACCATTCTCATGTATGCAAATATAATGCTACAGCAATGAGCTGGTTAGCTTAGCTTAGCATAAAGACTGGAAGCAGGAGGACACTGTTAGCTTAGCTTAGTGTAAAGACTGGAAGCAGGAGGACACTAGTAGCTTAGCTTAGCATAAATACCTTGTGCAGACGTCCCTCTCCGTCTCCCAGGAAGGCAATGGTGTGTCCCGCCTCTGTTGCCGTGGCGACGGCAGTCAGCTGGGTGGTGGAGGTGAAAGTGGGCGTGGCCGGCAGAGGCACGGTGCTGGCGATGGGGTTCGGGGTGTGTTCCCCTCCACAGGGGTACTCATAGAGGGAGTCCTGTCCAGGAGAGAGAGAGAGAGAGAGAGAGAGAGAGAGAGAGAGAGAGAGAGAGAGAGAGAGAGAGAGAGAGAGAGAGATTTAATGGAGATCTGAACTCTAACCGGTCTACTGGTCATCTGGTTTAACTAATCCTAACAACCAGTTTAACCAGACAAATAGAGATGACCAGCTGGTAATAAATCAGACTGTATGAAAGCATTTAAATGAAGAGATATTAATATCACTTCATCTGCAGATAGACGTGTGTATTCTGTTAAAGTCATGTGTTTAACACGTATGACAAGATTTTACCATTAATCTTTCTGCTGCAACTATGTATTACTGTGTGTGTGTGTGTGTGTGTGTGTGTGTGTGTGTGTGTGTGTGTGTGTGTGTGTGTGTGTGTGTGTGTGTGTGTGTGTGTGGTTGAGTGACAGCTGTCTGAGGATAAATCCAGCTGCTGAAGATAACAGCTCTAATCCACACACACACACACACACACACACACACACACACACACACACACACACACACACACACACACAGTATTAAGGTCAGCAGTGAGACAGATGCGACCAGCGACAGTTTCTGACCAAACCAGCAGTTAATCTGCACTTTCATCATCGGAGTGATCGATCATTGATGATGTCATATTAACATGGAGTGTGTGTGTCTGTGTGTGTGTCTGTGTGTCTTTGTGTGTGTGATTGTGAGTCTGTGTGTGTGTGTGTGTGTGATTGTGAGTCTGTGTGTGTGTCTGTGTGTCTTTGTGTGTGTGATTGTGAGTCTGTGTGTGTGTGTGTGTGTGTGTGATTGTGAGTCTGTGTGTGTGTGTGATTGTATGTCTGTGTGTGTGTGATTGTGTGTGTGTATGTGTGTGATTGTGTGTGTGTGTGTGTGTGTATGTGTGTGATTGTGAGTCTGTGTGTGTGTGTGTGTGTGTGATTGTGTGTGATTGTGTGTGTGTGTGTGTGTGTATGTGTGTGTGATTGTGTGTGTGTGTGTGTGATTGTGTGTGTGTGTGATTGTGAGGGTGTGATTGTGTGTGTTTGTGTGTGTGATTGTGTGTGTGTGTGTGTCTGTGTGATTGTGTGTGTGTGTCTGTGTGTGTGTGTGTGATTGTGAGTCTGTGTGTGTGTGATTGTGTGTGTGATTGTGTGTGTGTATGTGTGTGATTGTGTGTGTGTGTGTGTGTATGTGTGTGATTGTGAGTCTGTGTGTGTGATTGTGTGTGTATGTGTGTGATTGTGTGTGTGTGTGTGATTGTGAGTCTGTGTGTGTGTGTGATTGTATGTCTGTGTGTGTGTGATTGTGTGTGTGATTGTGTGTGTGTATGTGTGTGATTGTGTGTGTGTGTGTGTGTGTGTGTGTGTGTGATTGTGAGTCTGTGTGTGTGTGTGATTGTATGTCTGTGTGTGTGTGATTGTGTGTGTGATTGTGTGTGTGTGTGTGTGTGTGTGTGTACCTTGGGTAGCTTCAGACACTTTGATGACACGGCGTACTCGATGTAAGCCTCTTCCTGTCCCCCGCTGCCCCGTCCTCCCTCCGTGTAACACACTTCCTGCGCTCGCCGCAGCATGGCGTCCAGCTCCGCCATCCCATAAACGCACAGCGCCGAGCGACCGGTCGCCACGGGCGTGGACGCCTGTCCCGTCGCCATGACCACGAAGAGGGCGGGCTCCCCGCCGTGGCTCCCCAGCCACGCCCCCTGGGCCAGGTTGTAGCCGCCGCGGCACAGCAGCGGCACCTCCACGTAGGAGTAGAAGCTGCGGTCGGTGACGCAGAGCCGGGAGGCGTAGGTCCGGTACTCCTTCTTGTGCCACATGTCCCGCCGGGAGAACAGGAAGTAGACGTGGCTGCCGTGGGCGACGGCCTTCACGAAGTGGTTGTTGTACTCGGAGTAGCTTCCCACCACCAGCTTGCCGAGCTCCTCCTCCTGAGAGAACGCCCGGCGGGGCGGCGGCACCGGGAACAGGCGGCGCGTCGTGATGGGCGGGATGTCGCCGGGGCCTTTGCTGGTGTAGCCTCGACCAACCAGCATCAAGCGCAGGTCGCCGCCGGCCCCGCCCACTTCCTGTTTGTTTTCTGTGGTTATCACCACAGCGACGGTGGAGACCCGGGGGTCGTTGGCCGCGACGTACTGAGTGTCGACCGGGTTGGAGGTCTGATAGATGAGCTGAGAGATGTTGGACAGACTCCTGCGGAGAAGAAGAAGAAGAAGAAGTCACACAGGTACCAACACCTGGACAGTGTAACAGGTACGAACACCTGGACAGTGTAACAGGTACGAACACCTGGACAGTGTAACAGGTACTAACACCTGGACAGTGTAACAGGTACTAACACCTGGACAGTGTAACAGGTAACAACACCTGGACAGAGTAACAGGTAACAACACCTGGACAGAGTAACAGGTACGAACACCTGGACAGTGTAACAGGTACTAACACCTGGACAGTGTAACAGGTAACAACACCTGGACAGTGTAACAGGTAGTAACACCTGGACAGTGTGACAGGTACGAACACCTGGACAGAGTAACAGGTAACAACACCTGGACAGAGTAACAGGTACTAACACCTGGACAGTGTAACAGGTACGAACACCTGGACAGAGTGACAGGTACCAACACCTGGACAGTGTAACAGGTACTAACACCTGGACAGTGTAACAGGTACTAACACCTGGACAGTGTAACAGGTACCAACACCTGAACAGTGTAACAGGTACTAACACCTGGACAGTGTAACAGGTACGAACACCTGGACAGAGTGACAGGTACGAACACCTGGACAGAGTGACAGGTACCAACACCTGGACAGTGTAACAGGTACTAACACCTGGACAGTGTAACAGGTACCAACACCTGAACAGTGTAACAGGTACTAACACCTGGACAGTGTAACAGGTACCAACACCTGGACAGTGTAACAGGTACCAACACCTGGACAGTGTAACAGGTACCAACACCTGGACAGTGTAACAGGTACGAACACCTGGACAGTGTGACAGGTACTAACACCTGGACAGTGTAACAGGTACCAACACCTGGACAGTGTAACAGGTACCAACACCTGGACAGTGTAACAGGTACGAACACCTGGACAGTGTGACAGGTACTAACACCTGGACAGTGTAACAGGTACTAACACCTGAACAGGGTAACAGGTACGAACACCTGGACAGCGTGACAGGTACTAACACCTGAACAGTGTAACAGGTACGAACACCTGGACAGTGTGATAGGTAGTAACACCTGGAAAATGTAACAGGTAGTAACACCTGAACAGAGTAACAGGTAACAACACCTGGACAGTGTAACAGGTACTAACACCTGGACACTGACAGGTACTAACACCTGAACAGTGTAACAGGTACGAACACCTGGACAGTGTGATAGGTAGTAACACCTGGACAGTGTGACAGGTACTAACACCTGAACAGTGTAACAGGTACGAACACCTGGACAGTGTGACAGGTACTAACACCTGGACAGTGTGACAGGTACTAACACCTGGACAGTGTGACAGGTACTAACACCTGGACAGTGTGACAGGTACTAACACCTGGACAGTGTGACAGGTACTAACACCTGGACAGAGTGACAGGTACGAACACCTGGACAGTGTGATAGGTAGTAACACCTGGACAGTGTGACAGGTACTAACACCTGGACAGTGTGACAGGTACTAACACCTGGACAGTGTGACAGGTACTAACACCTGGACAGTGTGACAGGTACTAACACCTGGACAGTGTGACAGGTACTAACACCTGGACAGTGTGACAGGTACTAACACCTGGACAGTGTGACAGGTACTAACACCTGGACAGTGTGACAGGTACTAACACCTGGACAGTGTAACAGGTAGTAACACCTGGACAGTGTAGCATCATGTAAACTAAGTTACCTTTTATCACAGATCCCTTGAAAGAGTGACCCACAGACGATCAGGCTCCCTGGCCCCGCCCCCTGCCCCGCCTCCAGCAGCAGCAGCTTGTTGTGGTTGTGAGTGGGCGTGGCCGAGGGGCAGTCCTGTGGGACGATCGGGGGGAGGCAGTCTGGGGAGTCCAGGTGAGGGCCCGTCCTCACGTGTGACACCACCTCCAGGTCAGAGGTCAGCTGGTACAGGTGGTCGACCCCGCCCACATAGAGATGCCCCGCCTCCGGGTCCAGCACCAGGTGAGAGAGAGGGTCGCCGTGCTCCTCAACCCACCGCATCAAGGGGTCAGAGGTCACAATGACATCAGCAGAGTGGGAGGGAGGGGGGAGGAGGAGGAGGAAGAGGAAGAGGAGGAGTGATGGGGGAGTGGAGGAGGCCAACATGGCAGCTCCTCTTTACCTGCAACAGGTGAGAAAGAGAGAGAGCAACTTTAAACTCAGCAGAGCAGCAGACGGTAGACGTGTGTATAAACGTGTATATATATAATATATATGTATACACAGTATATTATACATATATATGTATATATATATTATAATTAATTATTAATATATATGATATAATATATATAATATAATATATATGTAATATATTATATACATATATATACACATTTACATATATATGTAGTTATACATATATAAACTTTATATAATATATATATATATATAAAGGAATATATCTCTCAGAGGACGGAGGAGAAGAGACCTGTGCTCTGCTTCACCTGTGAACACACCTGCTCAGGTGTGTTCACAGGTGAAGCAGACCTGCAGACGCCTCCGCAGTCTTTCTGTTTCTTTCTGTTTCTCTTTGAAGTTATTAAAATATTTTTATATTTATATTCCTCCGACGGTCGAACTGTGGTTGCCTGTAGGAACATCACCATGGCAACACACCCGTATCCACGGCAACACAGTGAAACGACTCAAACCTCCAGTGGGTTCAGTTATGAACTGGTTATTTAAACTGGTTTCACAATATTCTGTCAGCGGTGTTCGGTTCTGTCAGAGTACGGAGACGGACTGGGTCTTTAAACTGGTTTCACATTATTCTGTCCTGCTCCCCAGAGGATGAACCCTCCGTGATCTTCCCTCAGGACGAGCGGCCACAGCCTCTAGTCACGAAATATATGAGATATGTGAGGTATGAGAACTATGAGATATGTGAGAGATAACATATATGTGAGATATGACATATGTGAGAGATAACATATATGAGATATGTGAGATATGAGATATGAGATATATGAGATATGTGAGGTATGAGAACTATGAGATATGTGAGAGATAACATATATGAGATATTTGAGATATGTGAGATATGAGATATGACATATGTGAGATATGTGAGGTATGAGAACTATGACATATGTGAGAGATAACATATATGAGATATTTGAGATATGTGAGATATGAGATATATGAGATATGACATATGTGAGAGATAACATATATGAGATATTTGAGATATGTGATATGTGAGATATGAGATATATGAGATATGTGAGGTATGAGAACTATGAGATATGTGAGAGATAACATATATGTGAGATATGAGATATGTGAGAGATAACATATATGAGATATTTGAGATATGAGATATGTGAGATATGTGAGATATGTGAGATGTGAGATATATGAGATATGTGAGATATGTGATATGTGAGATATGAGATATATGAGATATGTGAGATATGAGATATGAGATATGTGAGATATGTGAGATATGAGATATATGAGATATGAGAGATAACATATATGAGATATGTGATATGTGAGATATGTGAGATGTGAGATATATGAGATATGTGAGATATGTGATATGTGAGATATGAGATATATGAGATATGTGAGATATGAGATATGAGATATGTGAGATATGTGAGATATGAGATATATGAGATATGAGAGATAACATATATGAGATATGAGATATATGAGATATGTGAGATATGAGATATGAGATATGTGAGATATGTGAGATATGAGATATATGAGATATGAGAGATAACATATATGAGATATGTGATATGTGAGATATGAGACATATGAGATATGTGAGATATATGAGAGAGATAAGATATAAGCTTTCTCATATATCTCTTATATCTAATGTCTCAGATCTCATATCACATACAGCTCAAATATCGAACATATTTCATACTGTATCTCTCATATCTCATACAACTTACATCTCATGCATCTCATATATCTCATATCTCATAGCTCTCATACATTTCATATCTCATACATCTCATACATCTCATATATCTCATATATCTCATATATCTCCTATATCTCATACATGGCATATGTCACATACCTCATATATATCATATCTCATAACATCTTTCATATCTCATATATATCTCATACATCTCAAACCTCATATCACATCTCATATCTCTCATATCTCTCCATCAGTAATCAGTGTTGATTCATTGCTGCTGAAGTGGCTTGTTGGGTAACAGCAGTGTGAACTGGCAGAATAAAACGCTGCATGCTTCTGATACAAAACTCTATTCATCTCTCCCTCTCTCTCTCTGCTGTTTAACTTGTGCTCGCTCGGCCATCCCTCCCTCCTGCTGCGTGTCGGTTCAGAAACTCGCTGTCTAACTCGCCCCAGTGCATGCTGGGAAACACCCAGAGAGGCCTCAGGACACACACACGCACACACACACACACACACACACACACACACACACACACACACACAGTCAGTGTGTCTGTATGGTAATAACTTCCTCCTTCAGCCTGATGGAGAGCGAAAGGTTCATCTGTAATTCATAGAGCTGAACAGACAGACAGAGAGAGAGACAGACAGGCAGAGAGACAGGCAGAGAGACAGACAGGCAGGTGTAGGTTGTCAGAAAGTAAAATTAGTTTAAAGTTGGAAGAAAGAGATTGTGAGAAGGACAGAAGAAGGACGGGAGGGGGGGGGGGGGGGGGCTAGAGAGCTGGAGGCGATGGAGCGTTAAACTAAAAAATGAGGAAAGACTCAGTGTTCATGTTTGATCTGCTAAAATCAGGCTCTCTCTCTCTCTCTCTCTCTCTCTCTCTCCCTCTCTTTCTCTCTCTCTCTCTCTTTCTCTCTCTCTCTCTCTGTCTCTCTTGGCAGCAGAAAGTAAAAGCCGAATCTTAGGTTACAATATTGTAACCCTTGTTCTAAAGACGTCTACCTTACAGCCCCTTGGTGGGTTAGGCTCCACCGGTTCCCGTGGTTCTAACTCACATAGGCTCCGCCTCCAACTGGACTCAAAGCATAAGTAAGGCAGATGGACCACAGTGATCCTGACCGGCTCGAGGTTCGTCTACTTAATAACCTCTGCCACCACACCCCTGCAGGGGTCAAAGACAAGTAGTAGACATCCTCACACCCTCACACCAGCGTTTGGAACTGGTCCTGGTTGAACCAGCTCTTGCCACCTGGATGGTCTGCACTTCCTGCACCAACATTCCAGACCTCTTAATCATCTTCTTCTCAGGGGCCAAGTCTGTCTCTTCGGTGACCTGGGACATCCTCAAGTATCAGTGGAGCCCCCTTTAGGAAACCTGAGACCTTCAAGACCTTTTGAACCTTTCGAACCCTTCGAACCCTTCGAACCCACCTCCAAAACCCCTAGAACCTACTTGTGATCTTCTGGTAGCTCCTCAAGGACCACAATAACCAAGGATCCCTAACTACTAGGATCAGCTACCTGGAGCATTGTGAAAGACCTCTGGTATCTGAAGGACACATGGAGGCGGACCAGACCCTACTAAGGCCAGTCCAGACCAGATAGGGTAAAAGCAGTATGAACTGGCCCGTCTAGACCCCTTGGACCTCCTCCAGGACCCATGTAACATCCATTAGACACCTGGAACCTCCTCCAGGACCATTGCAACATCCTATAGACCCCTTGAACCTCCTCCAGGACTAGTGTTACATCCTCTAGACCCCTTGAACCTCCTCCATTGCCATTGTAAGATCCTCTAGACACCTGGAACCTCCTCCAGGACCATTGCAACATCCTCTAGACCCCTGGAACCTCCTCCAGGACTATTGTAACATCATTTAGACCCCTGGAACCTCCTCCAGGACCATTGCAACATCCTCTAGACCCCTGGAACCTCCTCCAGGACTATTGTAACATCCTCTAGACCCCTGGAACCTCCTCCAGGACTATTGTAACATCATTTAGACCCCTGGAACCTCCTCCAATACCATTGTACCATCCTCAAGACCATCATTGAGAATAAAAACGTGGTAGTTTGGAGCTTCGTGACTGATCAAGCTTCGTTATTTGGTGCGTTTGTGTTGAACATTCAGCAGTTTACTTTGTTAAACGCAGCAGTTTGTGTTTCCCCCTTCCTCTCTGTATGTAAATGAACAGGCTGCTTTCAACACGTCGAGGTGATGATTACAGGCTGCCTCACCTCAGGCACACACACACACACGCACGCACACAGACACACACACACAGACAGACACGCACAGACACACACAGACACACCCCCATATTATCTCGGTGGTTTGCTGCTGACTCTTCAAAGACACCAAAGAATCCAACACACACGTACAGCTGTGTGTGTGTATGTGTGTGTGTGTGTGTGTGTGTGTGTGCGTGTGTGTGTGCGTGTGTGTGCAGTTAAATGTCTTCTCTTTGTTCGTTGCTTCCTCTCCTCAGTGTGTCCTACTTCCTCTCAGAGGCTCTTCTCTAGCTGACCTGCACACAGCAGGAGTGGGCGTGGACTACATGCAGTACTGTCTATTAGAAGTACTCAGTACTACATGCAGTACTGTCTATTAGAAGTACTCAGTACTACATGCAGTACCGTCTATTAGAAGTACTCAGTACTACATGAAGTACTGTCTATTAGAAGTACTCAGTACAACATGCAGTACTACCTATTAGACGTACTCAGTACTACATGCAGTAGTAGTACTTCTACGTGACGAGTTCTTTGTCTTTTTCGTACTTTTCATTCTTTGTCTTTTTTCTGCTTCAGGATTATTTTGTCGTTTGTTCTGCTTTATTATTATTCACACAAACACACACACACACACACACACACAAACACACACACACACACACACACACACACACACACACACACACACATATACACACACACTCCCCTGGTGGGCTC
>JBAMJR010000310.1:245000-255000 GCA_038501785.1 Myoxocephalus aenaeus | reverse complement strand
CGCCGATGGTTCAATACCTCCATGTGTAATCTGATCTAATCCACCACAACAAAGTAACTCACCAACAACCACTGGACATAAATCCATTGATGGTCTATAAGTGGTTGAGTGGTTAAACACATGAATAACAGAATACTATCACATTAATATTTAATACCACGACCAGTTGAATGTCACCACCTTCTCTTTCTGTGTCACTCATCTCATTCAGACAATAAAACAATAAATACATCAATTAATACAACAGAGCTGATATTAAACACTTCTAAACAGTCTTCATAGAATAAACTGGTTAACATGAAGCTCACATGTTCCGACTTCAGTCACAAATAAAGAATAACTTTGTCTTTGTAATATGTTCAGTACATTGTGTTGAAAACTCTTAAAGACAACAATAACCAGAGAAAGTAGTTCCTCTGGTTATTGTTGTAAATGTTTCATGCGACCAGACAAGTTACTGATGATGTGCTTCATCCTCTTCTTCAGGACTCCTTTTGCTGTCAACGCCTTCATCAGGAGACATTTTAGCTTTTTTACGGTTTCTCTGCTTTCTCGTCTCCAAAGCACCTCGCTGGCGGCATCACTGGTATCGAGATATAGTGCTATATAGTATAATAAAGGTATTATTAAAGACGTTATCAGAGACAGATGTCTGCCACAGAGCCGTTAATATCCTGATGAGATGAGGAACAGCAGAAACGTTTCAGATGTTTCTGTGTGAGGGAACTTATTCACATGTCTCTCTGCCGCCAATCTGATTACCGCGCCGCTAATTACATCACAGCACAATTAACGAGAGTCAGCTGTCAATCAAAGTCTCATCAGAGAGAGAGAGAGAGAGAGAGAGAGAGTCACTTACTTCATTCAGGAAACAGTCCGTCTTTCTTTCATTCCAAAAAAAACAGACGGCAAGAACTGAAAGAACCTGAACGCCCGGCGAGAGAGAGAGAGAGGGGGGAGAGAGGGGAGAGAGAGAGAGAGAGAGAGAGAGAGGGGATGAATGACTCCCGACAGACAGATGGAGAGAGAGACAGAGAGGGGGATGACAGGAGTGAGAGAGAGAGAGGAGCGAGCAGCCGGCTGGATGGCTGTAATCCCATTATTGTGAACGACACATTGTTCTGTCAGAGAGAGGGCGAGAGACATTCAGGCTCAGGGAGAGAGAGAGAGAGAGAGGGAGAGGGAGAGAGAGTCCCAATGGGAATAGAGGGGGCGGGGCTTAGCCTCACACAGAGAGATGTGGGTGGGGTCAGAGTCATTAATATTTAATCACTGGTTTGAGGCGTGAAGTTAGAGAAAGAGAGAGATAAACACAGAGAGAGAGAGACAGAAAGAGAGAGGGAGGGGGAGAGAGGGAGAGAGCGAGACAGAGAAAGAGAGGCAGAAGGAGAGGGTAGTAAATCGGTATTTTATGGTTCCATCTGAAGGACACCACACCCCTCTGATGTCTGCCTCTATAAAACATGTGTGTTGCTCTGTTTTACTGAATGGGAATCGAGCTGAAACGAGTCCAACGACAGCTGAAAGCTGCAGAAACAGACCAATGTACCAATGCTTTAGTGTTCGACAGTCCAGCAGTAAAAACACCAGGAAACACATGAACTACTGGCTCTCTAGATGGAGTGGACACCACAAATCACACTGTGTCACAAATGTACTGTATGTTCCTGTCCCAAAACCAACATGGACGCCAACTATCCAGTGTTCTTGTCCCAAAACCAACATGGACACCAACTATCACATGTTCTTGTCCCAAAACCAACATGGACACCAACTATCACGTGTTCTTGTCCCAAAACCAACATGGACGCTAACTATCACATGTTCTTGTCCCAAAACCAACATGGACGCCAACTATCACGTAATTTTGTCCTAAAACCAACATGGACGCCAACTATCCTGTGTTCTTGGACTAAAACCAACATGGACGCCAACTATCACGTGTTCTTGTCCCAAAACCAACATGGACGCCAACTATCACGTGTTCTTGTCCCAAAACCAACATGGACGCCAACTATCACATGTTCTTGGACCAAAACAAACATGGACGCCAACTATCACGTGTTCTTGTCCCAAAACAAACATGGACGCCAACTATCACGTGTTCTTGGACCAAAACAAACATAGACGCCAACCATCACGTGTTCTTGGACCAAAACAAACATGGAGGCCAACTATCACGTGATCTTGGCCCAAAACCAACATGGATGCCAACTATCACGTGTTCTTGTCCCAAAACCAACATGGACGCCAACTATCACGTGTTCCTGGACCAAAACCAACATGGACAGCAACTATCACGTGTTCTTGTCCCAAACAAACATGGACGCCAACCAGTGTTCCCTCTAAGCTGCGCGCGTGAGCGGCCGCGCAGGCCAGTCGAAGTGGCCGCGCAATAGATTTTTCAGACCGCACAAACGATTTTTTTTCAGGGGTTAAAAATCTTTTTTGCGCCAGTGTTTCTGAGATAGGAGTGAGCCATCTCCGCAATAGAAGATCTTTGATGTGACGTGTCGAGTCTTCTCGGCCAATCAGCGTCCTGTTTCTCGACATGCGCTCTCTGTATCTCTGCTAGCGCTCTGCCTCCGTTAGCACCCCCCACCCCCGCTGTCCTCCTCCGGGCGCCAGGAGTGAAGCTCGCCTAGAGCGCCACATGAGCTAGGGCCGGCGCTGTTTAGGCTACTCTTGGCGGGCCCTGCTCCAGCAGTTATAGATACCATGGTGAAAAGAAAGGCAGAGCAGGTGCCCCAGAAAAAGGTCTGCCTAACGTTCAAACATGAGTGGCTAGATGAAATAGTCCAAACTGACACAGGTAGGATGAAACTTTCAGACATATTTAAATATGAAGAAAGGAGTGGCGTGATCTGCAAATTCTGCTCGGAGGCAAAAGACAGATAGGCCTATCTCCCTCAATGACATTCAAATGACATGTTTTGTAGCCTAGTTTGTTGCAAACCATTCCAGTTATTAAATTGTTTATATAGGCTACCTTTAGGAAAAATGACACCATGTAAATTTAATAGGCCTATAATTATTGTTAAGCACTGCATTAGCATTTTTCTTTCAATGAAGTTCCACTTAAATGTTGTACCTGCTGGGAAATGACTAAACACCTTTGATACTTTTATTTTTTATATATATATAATTATCAGTCATAACCAGTGAACCAGTCATAACCTCCCCTTATTGAAGTTCAACAAAGATCCTTTAAGTTCAACTAAACTGACTGGTAAAACACCATCATTAAAATGTTCCCAAAGTCCAGCCATTATAAAGGATATTGAATAAATATCAACCTTGTATACATATTGATGTATTTGCCGTCATCTCTTTGAATCCCCTATGGCTAACGCAGGCTTGTGGTTATTTTCGGCAGGTCGCGTGGTTGCGAATTGCTCACAGTGCTGAAATGTGCGCTCAGAAAAAAAAAAATGTGCTCAGTGCTGAAAAAAATTAGAGGGAACATTGACGCCAACTATCACGTGTTCTTGTCCCAAAACAAACATGGACGCCAACTATCACGTGTTCTTGGACCAAAACAAACATAGACGCCAACCATCACGTGTTCCTGGACCAAAACCAACATGGACGCCAACTATCACGTGTTCTTGTCCCAGAACAAACATGGACGCCTACTATCACGTGTTCTTGGACGAAAACCAACATGGACACCAACTATCACGTGTTCTTGTCCCAGAACCAACATGGAGGCCAACTATCACGTGATCTTGGACCAAAACAAACATGGAGGCCAAATATCACGTGATCTTGGACCAAAACAAACATGGAGGCCAACTATCACGTGATCTTGGACCAAAACCAACATGGAGGTCAACTATCACGTGATCTTGGACCAAAACCAACATGGAGGTCAACTATCACGTGTTCTTGGACCAAAACTAACATGGACGCACGCCAACTGTCAAATGATCTTTGACCAAAACCAACATGGACGCCATGCAGCTTGTTCATCAGCAGTGATATTTTTGATCGTATTTCCCTCAGCCTCTGGTGAGATCCTGGAAGGAGACGTCCCACAGCTCATCCGTCTCTTTGATTCTCCTCCATCAGCTGCTGCTGTGGGTGGTATAATGATCCCACTGTGTGCCCCAGTGCATGATGGGAAGCAGCTGCTGAATACGAACATAAACTGTGGAAACACACTGGAAGCTAAAATAAAATACATGCTTTCTGCTGTCACACAAACACAACCCATCAGGATCAATACCGATGATCAGCTGTGATCAGAGTGATCAGAGTGATCAGAGTGAGACTCTGTCTGCAACTTCCTCCTGGTTCTCTGTCCTCTGATTGGTTCACAGCTGACAGGTCACAGTGAGAATCACAAACTGTTCAGGTCGTCATGGTAACCACAAAGTGTGTGTGTGTGTGTGTGTTTTATCAGAATCATCTTATCTGTGACACAACACACTGCTGGTAAAACATGTGTGTGTGTGTGTGTGTGTGTGTGTGTGTGTGTGTGTGTGTGTGTGTGTGTGTGTGTGTGTGTGTGTGTGTGTGTGTGTGTGTGATTAATATTGCATGAGGCTCCTGATGGGAGATGGACAAACACTTCCAGCTGAGCTCTAACACACACACACACACACACACACACACACACACACACACACACACACACACACACACACACACACACACACACACACACACACACACAAACACACAAACATAAATCAAACACACAAAGAGAAAACACACCCAGCCTGAGGTCTGACAGTGTGTGTGTGTGTGTGTGTGTGTGTGTGTGTGTGTGTGTGTGTGTGTGTGTGTGTGTGTGTGTGTGTGTGTGTGTGTGTGTGTGTGTGTGTGTGTGTGTAGACAGCAGGTGCATTAATGTCATTAATGTGATTTTAGATTTCTGCATTAAAGTGTTTCTGACCAATCACCATTTTCTTTATGATACAATCAGGATCAGGATCTGGATCCGGATCAGGATCTGGATCTGGATCAGGATCAGGATCTGGATCCAGATCAACGTGTTGGAGGAGTAAAGTGATGACGTTTGATAGAATAATATAATAAACACATGTTGACGTGAACATGAACCTGGAGGAGGTCATGTGACGCTCATGTGATGCTGGCGTGTTTAAAGTGAGCCAGTCTTTGAGTTAAAGGGTCACATGACCTCCTCCGGGGTTCTGCTGCTCTTGGTTCAGGAAAAAGGAGCTCAACGCTCAGAGAGACACACACTGCATTCTAACAACTCAACAACCAAATGAAGAAGTTATTCCAGAACGCTTTGGAACGTTTACTTCAACCAATCAGCAGCTCTGAAGCTCCCACATGACCCTCTGCCTCGTTCCTCTGTTCCTGTTCGCGAATCAATGAACATTAAACGTTAAACACGGGAACGGTAAGTCAGGATTTTAACGGCTTTAAGGGATAAAAATATCTTTACAAATATCTTTTAAAATATCCTTGAAAATATCTTTAAAAACATCTTTAAAATATCTTTAAAAACATCTTTAAAATATCTTTAAAAATATAATATCTTGAAAAAATATCTTGAAAAACATCTTGAAAAAATATATCTTGAAAAATATCTTTAAAACATCTTTAAAATATCTTTAAAAATATAATATCTTTAATAATATCTTTAAAAACATCTTTAAAATATCTTTAAAAAATCTTTAAAATATCTTTAGAAATATAATATCTTTAAAAATATCTTTACAAAACATCTTAAATTATCTTTATAAACAACTTTAGTTTTGAACATGAAAACATTATATTGAAGTTATTTTTAACCAAAAACTTGTTTCTGATCCTGATGTTTGAATGTTATGTCAAATAAATTGAAATTAAATGAAAACTAAATAAAAAAAGTAAAATAATAAAATAAAATAATCATACAATATCCAATGAACTGACAGGTATCCTGTCAGTTCCTTGGATATTGTATGATTATTGTATTATTGTATGGATACATATTCTGGGTGTGGTGTTGTCATCAGGTATTCGAGGCTTTCAGCGGAAACAAAAGATGAAGGACGAGTGAAGAGGCCTTAAAGGGGGAGAGGGGAGGAAGAGGAGGAAGAGGAGGAGGAGGGGATGTTTAGAGAGCGTGAAAAGCAGCTTGTGGGGAGACGAACCAATCGGGCGCAGCGATGGCCGCGGGGGAGGGGAGGAGGTGAGAGGTGACGCTCAGTAATTGGGAGGAAAACGTATTCAACAGACTTTATGTTATTAATATTTATAAATATTTATAACATAACAGCCTGTTGTATAAATGCATCACATCTATTTATTATCTCTCTAAACTGGACTAATAATAATAATCTACATATTAATACAAGTTTCAGTTTCACTATTTTAGATAATGAAACTTTACCGTCTGTGTTTCCTCTCGGGGTCACATGACTCTCAGACTGTCAGCTGATTGGATAAGAACCAGAACCTGGACCAGGAAGTGATCACCTGGACCCGGAGCAACTCTGACAGAAGGGCCGAGCAACCGGCAACCAAGCAACTCTGACAGAAGGGCCGAGCAACCGGCAACCAAGCAACTCTGACAGAAGGGCCGAGCAAAAGGCAACCAAGCAACTCTGACAGAAGGGCAGCGCAACCGGCAACCAGCAACTCTGACAGAAGGCAGAGCAACCGGCAACTACAACTCTTCCTGAAGGCAGAGCAACCGGCAACCAGCAACTCTGACAGAAGGCCGAGCAACCGGCAACCAGCAACTCTGACAGAAGGCAGAGCAACCGGCAACCACAACTCTTCCTGAAGAGAGCAACCACAACTCTGACAATAAAAACATCAACTGATGAGCAACGTTGTCCAAAGACGACACTTCAGCAACTCCGTCCTGTCAATTTCTTGGATGACTCCTCGTCTCTGAGGTCAGTGGTTGCCGTGGCGCGTTGCATTAACAGAGGGATTAGAGTTGCACCAACCTGTTGAGGCAACGTCTGATGTGGAAACTGAGAAGTGAAGAGGAAGAGGAGGAACCTTCTTCATCAGGAGGGCGTTTCCTGGAGGAGCACAAACACAGAGACACCTCTAAATCATTCCAGCATCCATGTTTGTTGTTGTTGAATCTTTATGGTTCTCATTCAGCTCAATATTGACGAGTTTTGTTGAAATAATATCAAGAAGAACATTAATGTGAGTTTATATTTATAGACATTCATACATTTGATTTGACTGAATAATAACAGAGTCGCTCTTTTGTTGTTTTATTGTTCCCATATTTATTTTGATCATTCACCATCATATATATATAAATATATTTATATATATATAAATAAAATATAATATATATATATATATATATATATAATTGTAATTGTGCTGACTGGGCGCTGAGAGTTCCTCTATTTGAGCGTGAAGATGAAGAGTAAAACAGTGAAGATGAAGAGTAAAAGCGTGAAGATGAAGAGTAAAAGCATGAAGATGAAGAGTAAAACAGTGAAGATGAAGAGTAAAAGCATGAAGATGAAGATGAAGAGTAAAACAGTGAAACCAGATGTCTTCCTTTATGTAAACACGTCTTCATCAACCATCTGCCTTCAAGGTCAACGGTGAGGTCAAGCAATAAATCACTTCCTGTTTGTCTGCCGGAGCGTATAATATATATATATATATATATATATATATATATATATATAGTTACATATATATATAAATAAATATATATAACGAGTTAATGAGCAACGCAGAGCCACAGCTAATCAATCACTGCGGTATTGATTGATGATCTATAGACTCATCCGTCCTCGTCAACACAGCTGCTGCTTCCTGTTTATTCACATTCTGCTTTAAACGGAGCAGAAGAAGAAGAAGAAGAAGAAGAAGAAGAAGAAGAAGAAGAAGAAGAAGAAGAAGAAGAAGAAGAAGAAGAGAAAAACCTGTTTCATAGAATACTCTGTAGGACAGAAGTATACATGAATACTTTCTACTGTTTCTACTTTTATTTTTTTTACCTTTTCTATCGTTTCTACCTTCTTTATTTTTACAGTTTCTACCTTTTCTTTTCTATCGTTTTCTATAATTTTACCCTTTCTACCTTCTCTATCGTTTTTACCGTTTCTACTGTTTTTATAGTTTCTACTGTTTTTATAGTTTCTACCTTTTCGTTTCTACCTTTTCTATTGTTTCTACCGGTTTTACAGTTTTTACTTTTCTTTTCTACCGTTTCTACCTTTTCTATCCTTTCTACCGTTTTTGACTTTTCTACCGTTTTTTAGATCAAACGGTTTGGTTTTTATTTTCTGTGCACATTAAAACTGAACCCTCCAAATAGGCCACCAGTGGACTTAATCTCCATTAAACCTGACCATGGCACACACACACACACACACACACACACACACACACACACACACACACACACACACACACACACACACACACACACACACACACACACACACACACACTAGATTAGGCTGCCTGCCTTCATTCACTAATCTGTGGAGTTAATCTGATGGTTGTAACTCTGCTATCTGAGACATTATAGAGCTGTAATCTGCATATTTGGACCACACACACACACACACACACACACACACACACACACACACACACACACACACACACACACACACACACACACACACACACACAGTGAGCAGTCTCTCACTGACAGCATCATTGAGTCTCTAAGGTTCTCACATCTCATTATTTATTGATGAAGTTCATATTCTGTGTTTTCATTTATGGTTGTTTCATGTCGCCATAGAAACAGAAACACAATGTCTTCTACCTGTTAAACACCTGGAGAATCAAACGTTGTTCATTACGAAGTACTTTGGTTTTATTACAGATACCATGGACTACACTGTGTGTGTGTGTGTGTGTGACTGTGTGTGTGACTGACTGTGTGTGTGACTGTGTGTGACTGTGTGTCACTGTGTGATACTGTGTGTGTGACTGTGTGTGTGACTGACTGTGTGTGTGACTGTGTGTGACTGTGTGTGTGAGACTGTGTGTGTGACTGTGTGTGACTGTGTGTGTGAGACTGTGTGTGTGACTGTGTGTGACTGTGTGTGTGAGACTGTGTGTGTGAGACTGTGTGTGACTGTGTGTGACTGTGTGTGAGACTGTGTGTGTGACTGTGTGTGACTGACTGTGTGAGACTGTGTGTGAGACTGTGTGTGAGACTGTGTGTGTGACTGACTGTGTGTGAGACTGTGTGTGAGACTGTGTGTGTGACTGACTGTGTGTGTGACTGTGTGTGAGACTGTGTGTGTGACTGTGTGTGTGACTGACTGTGTGAGACTGTGTGTGAGACTGTGTGTGAGACTGTGTGTGTGACTGACTGTGTGTGAGACTGTGTGTGAGACTGTGTGTATGACTGTGTGTGTGACTGTGTGTGAGACTGTGTGTGTGAGACTGTGTGTGTGACTGTGTGTGTGACTGACTGTGTGTGAGACTGTGTGTGAGAATGTGTGTGTGACTGACTGTGTGTGAGACTGTGTGTGAGACTGTGTGTGAGACTGTGTGTGTGACTGACTGTGTGTGAGACTGTGTGTGTGACTGACTGTGTGTGAGACTGTGTGTGAGACTGTGTGTATGAGACTGTGTGTGACTGTGTGTGTGACTGACTGTGTGTGTGACTGTGTGTGACTGTGTGTGTGAGACTGTGTGTATGTGTGACTGACTGTGTGTGAGACGGTGTGTATGACTGTGTGTGTGAGACTGTGTGTGTGACTGACTGTGTGTGAGACTGTGTGTAGTGACTGTGTGTGAGACTGTGTGTATGACTGTGTGTGTGAGACTGTGTTGTGTGACTGTGTGTGTGTGTGTGTGTGTGTGTGTGTGTGTGTGTGTGTGTGTGTGTGTGTGAGACTGTGTGTGTGACTGACTGTGTGTGTGACTGTGTGTGACTGTGTGTGTGAGACTGTGTGTATGTGTGACTGACTGTGTGTGAGACGGTGTGTTGTGTGAGACGGTGTGTATGACTGTGTGTGTGAGACTGTGTGTGTGACTGACTGTTTGTGAGAGACTGTGTGTGTGACTGTGTGTATGAGACTGT
>JBAMJR010000310.1:215000-232500 GCA_038501785.1 Myoxocephalus aenaeus | reverse complement strand
CAATAATAATAAAACAACAACACGCTGCTCGTTAGATTAGACAAGACCGCAACCACTTTATTCTTGACTCGCTCCTCTCTCCTTACGTTTTCCCCTTCAGAATAAAAGGTTTATATTAGTATTGATATTGTTCATTATTATTGTTCATTATTATTGTTCATTAGTATTGTTATTGTTCATTATTATTGTTCATTAGTATTGTTATTGTTCATTATTATTGTTCATTAGTATTGTTATTGTTCATTAGTATTGTTCATTAGTATTGTTATTGTTCATTATTATTGTTCATTAGTATTGTTATTGTTCATTATTATTATTCATTAGTATTGTTATTGTTCATTAGTATTGTTCATTAGTATTGTTATTGTTCATTATTATTGTTCATTAGTATTGTTATTGTTCATTAGTATTGTTCATTAGTATTGTTATTGTTCATTATTATTGTTCATTAGTATTGTTATTGTTCATTATTATTGTTCATTAGTATTGTTATTGTTCATTATTATTGTTCATTAGTATTGTTATTGTTCATTATTATTGTTCATTAGTATTGTTATTGTTCATTAGTATTGTTCATTAGTATTGTTATTGTTCATTATTATTGTTCATTAGTATTGTTATTGTTCATTATTATTGTTCATTAGTATTGTTATTGTTCATTAGTATTGTTCATTAGTATTGTTATTGTTCATTATTATTGTTCATTAGTATTGTTATTGTTCATTATTATTATTCATTAGTATTGTTATTGTTCATTAGTATTGTTCATTAGTATTGTTATTGTTCATTATTATTGTTCATTAGTATTGTTATTGTTCATTAGTACTATTATTGTTCAATAGTATTGTTATTGTTTTTATTAGTATTGTTATTGTTCAATAGATTTGTTATTGTTTTATTAGTATTGTTATTGTTCATTAGTACACAGTAATCCCCACAGTATTGGGATCAGGCCTTAATGGGGACACTGGTCTTATAGTGTCACTGGTCTTAGGGGGTCACTGGTCTTAGGGGGTCACCTGGATCAGACCTTTTATGGATCCATTAAATCAACAAGCAGAAAAAGCTCCACTTTAAAAAACATTATTATTATTATTATTATTAATATTAAACAATATGTTTACTGAGAAACTGAAAATCCCTTTTTGAGCCTGAACGCAAGCAGGTTCTTCTTCTTGTGTGTGTGTGTGTGTGTGTGTGTGTGTGTGTGTGTGTGTGTGTGTGTGTGTGTGTGTGTGTGTGTTGGAATGTCAGCTATTCAGTATGGGGCTGCGGGCTGAGCCGTGCCAGGACAGGCTGGGAACACCCGACACACACACACACGCACACACACACACACACACACACACACACACACACACACACACACACACACACACACACACGCACACACACACACACACACACACACACAACTGTGACGCAAAACGAACGAACCTAAATAACACGTATTTAAGTCGTAACTCGGTTGTTACGTCGTCCTCCAGACAGACCGCGGGCTCCAGCCTGGAGGAGCCGTGAAGACGCTTTCCTCAGAAGAAGTCGCGGCCGAATGGAAGACGAGTCAACGCGGTCCATGAAAGCCTTCAGAGGTTCCTCTCCGCTGCTGGAGGCGACAGCAGCACGAGGACATTCCACCAGGCGCGCCTCTACAGGAGTCTGGTGTCACACACGAGCAGCTGCAGCTCGGGACCGCTGGGGTCCAGAAGGGGGGTCGGGGGGATCCGGGTCAGACTCACCTGAGCTCGGCGGTCAGCTCTTCCGGTCCGCGAGGGTCCAACCGGTCCGGTGAGACGTCCAGAAACCCCGCAGAGTCCAGCAGCAGAGACGCAGACCTGCAGGATCCGCACCGAGAGCCGCACACAACAGGTCCCGACAGAGACCCCGCCCCGCTGCCCGCTCCGCTCCGCGCGGCGCCGGGAGGCTTTCCGAACGCCCCTCGGCGGGGAATGGAACCGACAACCTGCTGCATCACGTGTCAGGAGAGCTACGAGGAAACAGAAAAGTTAAACATATTACACCACGAGAGGTTTTAAAAAGAATAGCGCCGGGATTACATCTGTGACGTCATTTACTTTTACTACTAAACAAATGAAGACTTCCGGTTTTCATTCTTCACTAAAGTACATCAATACTATCATAAAGTACAGCAATACTATCATAAAGTACAATAATACTTCATAAAGTACATATATACTATCATAAAGTACATTAATACCATCATAAAGTACATTAATACTTCATAAAGTACATTATTACTTTATAAAGTACTTTAATACTTTATAAAGTACCCTTAATACTATCATAACGTACATTAATACTTCATAAAGTACATACATACTATCATAAAGTACATTAATACCATCATAAAGTACATTAATACTTCATAAAGTACATCATTACTTTATAAAGTACTTTAATACTTTATAAAGTACCCTTAATACTATCATAAAGTACATTAATACTTCATAAAGTACATTAATACTATCATAAAGTACATTAATACTTCATAAAGTACATTAATACTATCATAAAGTACTCTGTGTTTTAGTGATGGGGTATTCAGATCACCGATTACTTCATAAAGTACATTAATACCATCATAAAGTACATTAATACTTCATAAAGTACATACATAATATCTTAAAGTACATTAATACCATCATAAAGTACATCAATACTTCATAAAGTACTCATTTCTACTTTAATGCTGGAGGTTTTAACGAATCATCAGATTTGATTCGTGAGCTCTTATTCTGAAAAGTCACCAGTATCTGTCAGTACAAGTATGAATACTCAAGTACAAGTACCTCTGAATAGTACTCATGTTACTTTCCATCAACTTCAATCTAAAGTTAACGTCGATCACTCTTCATCATAAATATAAATATTTATAAAACACTTCATGATACAAAAGTCCAAACCATTTGTTTTCTGTTTCTTCATGATAACTTTATTTTGAAAAGCAGTGGACATATAAAGGTTTTTATCATCATCATCATCATCATCATCATCATCATCATCATCATATATATAGACAACATATAGATTTATAGATTTTAAAAACAATAAAATATTTAAATTGGCACAGTGAACCTGAGTCATGTGACAGAATCATGTCTGTGACTCCACCCACTTCCTGTTTGCACTGTAACCATGGAAACGGACATCAGGATGTGTTCAGGTACAGTGCTGAGCGTCGGTCACCCGCGTGGATCAGTGAGCAGCCAATCACAGCGCTGAGAAGAGTTATTGATCCACTGAGGATCATCGATCACTTATCGGTTTGAATTATGCTGCATTCACCTGTCTCACCCTCTCTCCTCCTGTCTCACCCTCTCTCCTCCTGTCTCACCCTCTCTCCTCCTGTCTCACCCTCTCTCCTCCTCCTGTCTCACTCTCTCTCCTCCTGTCTCACCCTCTCTCCTCCTGTCTCACCCTCTCTCCTTCTGTCTCACCCTCTCTCCTCCTGTCTCACCCTCTCTCTCTCCTCCTGTCTCACCCTCTCTCCTCCTGTCTCACCCTCTCTCTCTCCTCCTGTCTCACCCTCTCTCCTTCTGTCTCACCCTCTCTCCTCCTGTCTCACCCTCTCTCTCTCCTCCTGTCTCACCCTCTCTCCTCCTGTCTCACCCTCTCTCTCTCCTCCTGTCTCACCCTCTCTCCTCCTGTCTCACCCTCTCTCCTCCTGTCTCACCCTCTCTCTCCTCCTGTCTCACCCTCTCTCCTCCTGTCTCACCCTCTCTCCTCCTGTCTCACCCTCTCTCTCTCCTCCTGTCTCACCCTCTCTCCTCCTGTCTCACCCTCTCTCCTTCTGTCTCACCCTCTCTCCTCCTGTCTCACCCTCTCTCTCTCCTCCTGTCTCACCCTCTCTCCTCCTGTCTCACCCTCTCTCCTCCTGTCTCACCCTCTCTCTCTCCTCCTCCTGTCTCACCCTCTCTCTCTCCTCCTGTCTCACCCTCTCTCCTCCTGTCTCACCCTCTCTCTCCTCCTGTCTCACCCTCTCTCCTCCTGTCTCACCCTCTCTCCTCCTGTCTCACCCTCTCTCTCTCCTCCTCCTGTCTCACCCTCTCTCTCTCCTCCTGTCTCACCCTCTCTCCTCCTGTCTCACCCTCTCTCTCCTCCTGTCTCACCCTCTCTCCTCCTGTCTCACCCTCTCTCCTCCTGTCTCACTCTCTCTCCTCCTGTCTCACCCTCTCTCCTCCTGTCTCACCCTCTCTCTCCTCCTGTCTCACCCTCTCTCTCCTCCTGTCTCACCCTCTCTCCTCCTGTCTCACCCTCTCTCTCCTCCTGTCTCACCCTCTCTCCTCCTGTCTCACCCTCTCTCTCTCCTCCTGTCTCACTCTCTCTCCTCCTGTCTCACCCTCTCTCTCTCCCCTCTCTGTCTCCCCCTGTCTCTCTCTCCTCCCCTGTCTCGTCCTGTCTCTCACCCTGTCTCTGTCTCTCTCTCCTCCTGTCTCACCCCCTCTCTCTCCTCCTGTCTCACCCCTCTCTCTCCTCCTGTCTCACCCCTCTCTCTCCTCCTGTCTCACCCCTCTGTCTCCTCCTGTCTCTCCCCCAGCAGGACACACAGCTCAGTCAGTCTCTGTTGCATCTTGGGAATCCCGGACAGCTGATTCTCCAGACGCTGTTTCTCGTCCTGAAACAGGAAACACACAAAGTCGAATGAGTCACATGACACTGGCGGAAGCCACTGATTGGCTGTTTGTATATATGTATATATATATATATATATATATACACATACACATACACATACATATATATATATATATATATATATATATATATATATATATATATATATATTATTGATCATGAAGCTTTTCCTAGAAAGAATGAGGTCACATGACAGGAAGTGGTTTCCAGACACACACACACCTGCAGAGAGAGACGGGTGGACGCATCCAGAGGCTCAAACTTCCATCCTCCTTCTCCATCAAACTGAAGCAGGTGAGAGTGGTACTTCCTGTTGGGGGACACGATCAATAACCAATAACCAATAATCAATCACCCTCTAACAGTCTCTATAACACACATACATGCCAATAAAGATGAGTCTGATAACACAAACACTGTGTGTGTGTGTGTGTGTGTGTGTGTGTGTGTGTGTGTTTAGGTGTGTGTGTGTAGGTGTGTGTGTGTGTATGTACTGACCACAAAGAGGGTCTGTGTGTGATTGACAGCAGGGATATCCCAGCATCCTTTGCAGCCTGGAAGATGCTTCCCTCCACGTCGATGCTGACGGCGCTCGTGCACTCGTCCAGCAGAGCGTACCGCGGGCTGAGAGAGAGAGGGGGTTAGAGTGTAGTACTACTGTATATATATATATATATATACACATAAGTGATACTGTGCAGTATAATATGAAGTACCGGTGGTAGAACATGCGAGCCATCCCCATCCTCTGTTTCTCTCCTCCAGACAGAACGTCTCTCCAGTCGCTGACCGACTCCCAACCTGAAGAACATCACAGTATTGCAGTAGTACTACACTCTAACAGTACTACTAGTACGAGTACTACCCCTCAGCACACACTGACCGGACTCTCGGTCCAGGATGTAGAGCAGGTGCACCGTCCTGAGGATCTCCTCCAGACCCGAATCTGTGACTCCTCTCTGGACCATCTCCTCCACCGAGTCCGGGTAGATCACCTGATCTCTGAGGGTCCCCTCTGCCATGTAGGGCCTGGAGGACACAGTACTACTGCATTACTGCAGTACTACTACAGTACTACTGCAGTATTAACACAGTACTACTGCATTACTGCAGTACTAGTACAGTACTGGATAGCTCATAGTTAGCACTGGTTCAGGTCTATAGTTAGGACTGGTTCAGGTCTATAGTTAGGGCTGGTTCAGGTCTATAGTTAGAGCTGGTTCAGGTCTATAGTTAGGGCTGGTTCAGGTCTATAGTTAGGACTGGTTCAGGTCTATAGTTAGGACTGGTTCAGGTCTATAGTTAGGGCTGGTTCAGGTCTATAGTTAGGACTGGTTCAGGTCTATAGTTAGAGCTGGTTCAGGTCTATAGTTAGGACTGGTTCAGGTCTATAGTTAGGGCTGGTTCAGGTCTATAGTTAGGACTGGTTCAGGTCTATAGTTAGGACTGGTTCAGGTCTATAGTTAGGGCTGGTTCAGGTCTATAGTTAGGGCTGGTTCAGGTCTATAGTTAGGACTGGTTCAGGTCTATAGTTAGGACTGGTTCAGGTCTATAGTTAGGACTGGTTCAGGTCTATAGTTAGGACTGGTTCAGGTCTATAGTTAGGGCTGGTTCAGGTCTATAGTTAGGGCTGGTTCAGGTCTATAGTTAGGACTGGTTCAGGTCTATAGTTAGGCCTGGTTCAGGTCTATAGTTAGGGCTGGTTCAGGTCTATAGTTAGGGCTGGTTCAGGTCTATAGTTAGGACTGGTTCAGGTCTATAGTTAGAGCTGGTTCAGGTCTATAGTTAGGACTGGTTCAGGTCTATAGTTAGGACTGGTTCAGGTCTATAGTTAGGGCTGGTCCAGGTCTATAGTTAGGACTGGTCCAGGTCTATAGTTAGGACTGGTTCAGGTCTATAGTTAGGCCTGGTTCAGGTCTATAGTTAGGACTGGTTCAGGTCTATAGTTAGGCCTGGTTCAGGTCTATAGTTAGGACTGGTTCAGGTCTATAGTTAGGGCTGGTCCAGGTCTATAGTTAGGGCTGGTCCAGGTCTATAGTTAGGCCTGGTTCAGGTCTATAGTTAGGACTGGTTCAGGTCTATAGTTAGGGCTGGTCCAGGTCTATAGTTAGGACTGGTCCAGGTCTACAGTTAGGGCTGGTTCAGGTCTATAGTTAGGCCTGGTTCAGGTCTATAGTTAGGGCTGGTCCAGGTCTATAGTTAGGACTGGTTCAGGTCTATAGTTAGGGCTGGTTCAGGTCTATAGTTAGGACTGGTTCAGGTCTATAGTTAGGACTGGTTCAGGTCTATAGTTAGGACTGGTTCAGGTCTATAGTTAGGGCTGGTCCAGGTCTATAGTTAGGACTGGTTCAGGTCTATAGTTAGGCCTGGTTCAGGTCTATAGTTAGGCCTGGTTCAGGTCTATAGTTAGGACTGGTTCAGGTCTATAGTTAGGCCTGGTTCAGGTCTATAGTTAGGGCTGGTTCAGGTCTATAGTTAGGGCTGGTTCAGGTCTATAGTTAGGGCTGGTTCAGGTCTATAGTTAGGACTGGTTCAGGTCTACAGTTAGGGCTGGTCCAGGTCTACAGTTAGGGCTGGTTCAGGTCTATAGTTAGGGCTGGTTCAGGTCTATAGTTAGGACTGGTTCAGGTCTATAGTTAGGGCTGGTTCATGTCTATAGTTAGGGCTGGTTCAGGTCTATAGTTAGGACTGGTTCAGGTCTATAGTTAGGACTGGTTCAGGTCTATAGTTAGGACTGGTTCAGGTATATAGTTAGGCCTGGTTCAGGTCTATAGTTAGGGCTGGTCCAGGTCTATAGTTAGGACTGGTTCAGGTCTACAGTTAGGGCTGGTCCAGGTATATAGTTAGGCCTGGTTCAGGTCTATAGTTAGGCCTGGTCCAGGTCTAGTTAGGCCTGGTCCAGGTCTAGTTAGTTACCTCTGTGGGATGTAGAACATGTGCTGTGGGTCTGGACGGTACAGGGCTCCTCCATAAACCGGCCACAGTCCGCTGAGGATCCTGAACAGAGAACTCTTCCCACATCCGTTTGGACCGGTGATCAACACATTCATCCTCTCCTCCACCTGAGAGACACAACCGCCATCTTTAAACCTCAGCGGGAAGACCAGGTTTAAGTTTAAGGTCAAGTCACAGCCAATCAGCTCGTAGCGCTCACGGTTTCCAGGCGGAACTCGTGAACTTTGGTTCCACATAAATCTACATAAACCGGAACGTTCAGCACTAACACACTGTGTGTGTGTGTGTGTGTGTGTGTGTGTGTGTGTGTGTGTGTGTGTGTGTGTGTGTGTGTGTGTGTGTGCGTGTGTGTGTGTGTGTGTGTGTGAGAGAAACAGCCGTAAACTGATGCAACTGCAGAACCTGAAATTTGAGAGAACGGACCAATCACAGAGCGTCTGTCAGAGCGGAGGGGTCAAAGGTCACGAATCAGACGACAGAGAGGAGATTCTGTTTCCATCAATGTTCTTCTTCTTCTTCATGTTTCCTTCAGTCTGACCCACAACATGCCGATCTATAATCCCCCCATTGTGTGTCCGTGCTCTCACACACACACACACACACACACACACAGTCAATGCTAATGAGCGCTGACCTTTGACCTCAGTCAGAAATGTAAAACTGGTGGAAAGAATGAGGATGAAAGGAGGACCGCACTGAGCATGCTCAGTAGCACGGTGACATCACCGGGACAGAGGATCAATAAAACTATTATTACTGACGTTTAACGTGTTTTAATACTAGAACGGAGTCTGACAAGTACTCAATAAAAGTACTAATACCACACAGTGACAATACTCTGTTCTAGTAAAAGTACTAATACCACACTGTTACAATACTCTGTTCTAGGAAAAGTACTAATACCACACTGTTACAATACTCTGTTCTAGTAAAAGTACTAATACCACACAGTGACAATACTCTGTTCTAGTAAAAGTACTAATACAACACAGTAAAATTACATCTGATGAACGTAGTGAACAAGTACCTCACATGTGTACTGAAGTAAAGTACTGCAGTAAATGTACATTCAGCTTTGATAACATCAAGTATCACAAGACAACACTGCCACCATGTGGTCACACACACACACTGCATCACGTGCTGTGTGTGTGTGTGTGTGTGTGTGTGTGTGTGTGTGTGTGTGTGTGTGTGTGTGTGTGTGTGTGTGTGTGTGTGTGTGTGTGTGTGTGTGCGTGCGTGTGTGTGTGTGTGTGTGTAAGTGTGTGTGTGTCTCTCTGTGTGTCTGTGTCTGTGTGTGTGTGTGTGTGTGTGTCTGTCTCTGTGTGTGTGTGTGTGTGTGTGTGTGTGTGTGTGTGTGTGTGTGTGTGTGTGTGTTACCTGGATGTTGAGGCTAGAAACCACCACGTCTCCATTGGGTGTGATGATTGGCAGGTTCTCACAGCGAATCCCCTTCTCCACACTGATCACCTGACCTGCAGAGTCAATATATATTTAAATATAAGAGTTAGGGTTCCACACTGTGTGGTTCTACCTCTGATCTGGTTCCACTGTATGGTTCTACCTCTGATCTGGTTCCACACTGTGTGGTTCTACCTCTGAACTGGTTCCACTGTGTGGTTCTACCTCTGATCTGGTTCCACTGTGTGGTTCTACCTCTGAACTGGTTCCACACTGTGTGGTTCTACCTCTGATCTGGTTCCACTGTGTGGTTCTACCTCTGAACTGGTTCCACTGTGTGGTTCTACCTCTGAGCTGGTTCCACTGTGTGGTTCTACCTCTGAACTGGTTCCACACTGTGTGGTTCTACCTCTGATCTGGTTCCACTGTGTGGTTCTACCTCTGAGCTGGTTCCACTGTGTGGTTCTACCTCTGAACTGGTTCCACACTGTGTGGTTCTACCTCTGAACTGGTTCCACTGTATGGTTCTACCTCTGAACTGGTTCCACACTGTGTGGTTCTACCTCTGATCTGGTTCCACTGTGTGGTTCTACCTCTGATCTGGTTCCACTGTGTGGTTCTACCTCTGAACTGGTTCCACACTGTGTGGTTCTACCTCTGATCTGGTTCCACTGTGTGGTTCTACCTCTGAGCTGGTTCCACTGTGTGGTTCTACCTCTGAACTGGTTCCACACTGTGTGGTTCTACCTCTGATCTGGTTCCACTGTGTGGTTCTACCTCTGATCTGGTTCCACTGTGTGGTTCTACCTCTGATCTGGTTCCACACTGTGTGGTTCTACCTCTGATCTGGTTCCACACTGTATGGTTCTACCTCTGAACTGGTTCCACACTGTGTGGTTCTACCTCTGAACTGGTTCCACACTGTGTGGTTCTACCTCTGGTCTGGTTCCACTGTGTGGTTCTATCGCTGAACTGGTTCCACTGTGTGGTTCTACCTCTGATCTGGTTCCACACTGTGTGGTTCTACCTCTGATCTGGTTCCACTGTGTGGTTCTACCTCTGATCTGGTTCCACACTGTGTGGTTCTACCTCTGAACTGGTTCCACTGTGTGGTTCTACCGCTGAACTGGTTCCACTGTGTGGTTCTACCTCTGATCTGGTTCCACACTGTGTGGTTCTACCTCTGATCTGGTTCCACACTGTGTGGTTCTACCTCTGATCTGGTTCCACACTGTGTGGTTCTACCGCTGAACTGGTTCCACACTGTGTGGTTCTACCTCTGATCTGGTTCCACACTGTGTGGTTCTACCTCTGAACTGGTTCCACTGTGTGGTTCTACCGCTGAACTGGTTCCACTGTGTGGTTCTACCTCTGATCTGGTTCCACACTGTGTGGTTCTACCTCTGATCTGGTTCCACACTGTGTGGTTCTACCTCTGAACTGGTTCCACTGTATGGTTCTACCTCTGAACTGGTTCCACTGTGTGGTTCTACCTCTGATCTGGTTCCACACTGTGTGGTTCTACCTCTGATCTGGTTCCACACTGTGTGGTTCTACCTCTGATCTGGTTCCACACTGTGTGGTTCTACCTCTGATCTGGTTCCACACTGTGTGGTTCTACCGCTGAACTGGTTCCACACTGTGTGGTTCTACCTCTGATCTGGTTCCACACTGTGTGGTTCTACCTCTGAACTGGTTCCACTGTGTGGTTCTACCGCTGAACTGGTTCCACTGTGTGGTTCTACCTCTGATCTGGTTCCACACTGTGTGGTTCTACCTCTGATCTGGTTCCACACTGTGTGGTTCTACCTCTGAACTGGTTCCACTGTGTGGTTATACCTCTGAACTGGTTCCACTGTGTGGTTCTACCGCTGAACTGGTTCCACTGTGTGGTTCTACCTCTGATCTGCAGGCGGCCGGTGAGTCGGGTTCCGTGCTGGATCTCAGCTCCTGCTGGCTCCTCCTCCTCTGTGCCAGAGCGCCGGTAGACTCCTTCAGTCACGTCCTCAAACACGTCTAACATCTCAGAGACCCGAGAGGTGTACCCCGCCAGCTCTGTGACCTGCAGGACACCAGGCTTTACTAATCCAGGCTTTACTAATCCAGGCTTTACTAATCCTGTGATTAGTGAGCGTGGGGTGTTTGGAAACTAAAATGAGCGTGGGGCGTTTGGGAACTGAAATGAGCATGGGGCATTTAGGATCTAAAATGAACGTGGGGCGTTTAGGAGCTAAAATGAACGTGGGGCGTTTGGGAACTAAAATGAGCGTGGGGCATTTGGGAGCTAAAATAAGCGTGGGGTGTTTGGGAACTAAAATGAACGTGGGGCATTTGGGTACTAAAATGAGCGTGGGGTGTTTGGGAACTAAAATGAGCGTGGGGCATTTGGGGAGGTAGGAGAAACAGGAGAAGTGAAGGAAGAAGAGGAAAAGGAAGAGGAGGAGTTAAAGAGGAGTGGGAGGAGTTAAATAGGAGGAGGAGGAGTTAAATAGGAGTGAGAGGAGTTAAAGAGGAGGAGTGGGAGGAGTTAAATAGGAGGAGGAGGAGTTAAATAGGAGTGAGAGGAGTTAAAGAGGAGGAGTGGGAGGAGTTAAAGATGTGCACCTCCTTATATGAGATCATGATCCTCTCCACGGCGTCGGCCGCTGCGTTCAGGAGGTTTCGGGCCGTAGTAAACGCCTGCGTCCTCTCACTCACAAGCTCCTCCTCCTCCATCAGCAGGGCCGCCTGCTTCACCTCCTCAGAGTCTGAGGCCACAGGTCACCGCGAGAGTGTTTAATAGGGCTGGGAGGGTACTGCTGGGGTCAAAGGTCACGCAGGTCTGTACTCACCGTATCTGGAGTAGCCCGTGGCGGTGATGATGGGCACGGCGACCATCACCAGGCCGGAGGCGCTCCATACGTACTTCATGAGGAACTGCTCCAGCATGACGTACCACAGGCGCTTCACCAGGATGTGGTGGATTTGAGAGGACAGGGACGCGTAGCTCCTCTGCAGCTGGGCCATCTCCACCTGCGAATCAAACGCACCCACACCCATTATTACTATCAGGGCGGGGCCATCTCCACCTGCGAATCAAACGCACCCAAACTCATTATTATCAGGGCGGGGCCATCTCCACCTGCGAATCAAACGCACCCACACCCATTATTACTATCAGGGCGGGGCCATCTCCACCTGCGAATCAAACGCACCCAAACTCATTATCAGGGCGGGGCCATCTCCACCTGCGAATCAAACGCACCCAAACTCATTACTATCAGGGCGGGGCCATCTCCACCTACGAATCAAACGCACCCAAACTCATTACTATCAGGGCGGGGCCATCTCCACCTACGAATCAAACGCACCCAAACTCATTATTATCAGGGCGGGGCCATCTCCACCTGCGAATCAAACGCACCCACACCCATTATTACTATCAGGGCGGGGCCATCTCCACCTACGAATCAAACGCACCCAAACTCATTATTATAAGGGCGGGGCCATCTCCACCTACGAATCAAGCGCACCCAAATTGTTATCTGAAGTCTGTCCACTAGAGGGCGCTCACCTTGTGTCCCCCGTAGAAGGCGATCTCCTCGGAGTTGGCGATGATGCGAGAGTGCATGTACCTCAGGTCTCCTTTCCTCTTGGCCTCCTCGGCCACCAGCCGGCCGAATCGAGGCGAGCAGGAGCGAAGCACTTTGGCGGTGAGCGCCACCACCAGGCCGGCGATGACGGCCGGCCACGTGGTGTTTGCTCCTGCAACGAGGAAGAGGACAGTCTTCACACTCAGAGGTTTAAACTGGACAAAGTGGACCAGGTGTATAAAGTGACAAAAATGAGCGTGGGGCGTTTGGGAACTAAAATGAGGGTGGGGCGTTTGGGCGCTAAAATGAGCATGGGGCATTTAGGATCTAAAATAAGCGTGGGGAGTTTGGGAACTAAAATAAGCGCGGGGCATTTGGGAACTAAAATAAGCGTGGGGCGTTTGGGAACTATAATGAGCGTGGGGCGTTTGGGAACTATAATGAGCGTGGGGCGTTTGGGAACTATAATGAGCGTGGGGCGTTTGGGAACTATAATGAGCGTGGGGCGTTTGGGAACTATAATGAGCGTGGGGCGTTTGGGAACTATAATGAGCGTGGGGCGTTTGGGAACGAAAATGAGCGTGGGGCGTTTGGGAACGAAAATGAGCGTGGGGCATTTGGGAACGAAAATGAGCGTGGGGCATTTGGGAACTAAAATGAGCATGGGGCGTTTGGGAACTAAAATAAGCGCGGGGCATTTGGGAACTAAAATAAGCGTGGGGCGTTTGGGAACTATAATGAGCGTGGGGCGTTTGGGAACTATAATGAGCGTGGGGCGTTTGGGAACTATAATGAGCGTGGGGCGTTTGGGAACTATAATGAGCGTGGGGCGTTTGGGAACTATAATGAGCGTGGGGCGTTTGGGAACTATAATGAGCGTGGGGCGTTTGGGAACGAAAATGAGCGTGGGGCGTTTGGGAACGAAAATGAGCGTGGGGCATTTGGGAACTAAAATGAGCATGGGGCGTTTGGGAACTAAAATGAGCATGGGGCGTTTGGGAGCTAAAATGAGCGTGGGGCGTTTGGGAGCTAAAATGAGCGTGGGGCATTTGGGAACTAAAATGAGCGTGGGGCGTTTGGGAGCTAAAATGAGCATGGGGCATTTGGGAGCTAAAATGAGCGTGGGGCGTTTGGGAACTATAATGAGCGTGGGGCGTTTGGGAGCTAAAATAAGCGTGGGACGTTTGGGAACTAAAATAAGCGTGGGGCGTTTGGGAACTATAATGAGCGTGGGGCGTTTGGGAGCTAAAATGAGCATGGGGCGTTTGGGAACTAAAATGAGCGTGGGGAGTTTGGGAGCTAAAATGAGCATGGGGCATTTGGGAACTAAAATGAGCATGGGGCGTTTGGGAACGAAAATGAGCGTGGGGCATTTGGGAACTAAAATGAGCGTGGGGCGTTTGGGAACTATAATGAGCGTGGGGCGTTTGGGAACTATAATGAGCGTGGGGCGTTTGGGAACTATAATGAGCGTGGGGCGTTTGGGAACTATAATGAGCGTGGGGCGTTTGGGAACGAAAATGAGCGTGGGGCGTTTGGGAACGAAAATGAGCGTGGGGCGTTTGGGAACGAAAATGAGCGTGGGGCGTTTGGGAGCTAAAATGAGCGTGGGGGCGTTTGGGAACTAAAATGAGCGTGGGGCATTTGGGAACTAAAATGAGCGTGGGGCGTTTGGGAGCTAAAATGAGCGTGGGGGCGTTTGGGAACTAAAATGAGCATGGGGCGTTTGGGAACTAAAATGAGCATGGGGCGTTTGGGAACTAAAGTGGACCAGCTGGACCAGGTGCGCCAGGTGTACCTTTGGAGTGCGCGGTGCGCAGCAGGGTGTAGCAGGTCACCACCACGTCCAGGATGGGTTTGGTCAGGTTGGAGTACAGGTGAGCGACCGAGGCGGAGAACACGGCGATGTCCTCGGTGAGCGACTGGTCCGGGTTGGACAGCCGGCCGTCCATGTTGCTGACGCGGTAGAACGTCTGCAGGGACACGGCGCGAGGCGTTCAGGAACCAAAATGAGGGCGGTGCAATAGAATGTCCCACAGTGCGTGTGCGTGTTACCTGGTTGGTGAAGTACAGCTGGTAGGCGTGGTCGACCAATCGGCTCCTGAACCTGAGGGTCAGCTGACCTTCCAGGAAGCGGATGGCGCTGTTGATGAAGGTCGCAGGAACGGCAACCAGGAGCCACTTGAGGAGCTGCAGCCCGAAGGCCTGAGGGTCCTTCTGCACGATGCACCTCACGATGACGCCTACGACCACCAACACTCTGAGTACACACATACTGTGTACTGTATGTATGTATGTGTACTGTATGTATATATGTGTATATGTGTCCTGTATGTATATGTGTATATGTGTCCTGTATGTATATATGTGTCCTGTATGTATATATGTGTACTGTATGTATATATGTGTCCTGTATGTAGATATGTGTACTGTATGTATATATCTGTACTCTATGTGTACTGTATGTATATATGTGTCCTGTATGTATATATGTGTACTGTATGTATATATGTGTCCTGTATGTATATATGTGTACTGTATGTATATATCTGTACTCTATGTGTACTGTATGTATATATGTGTACTGTATGTATATATGTGTCCTATATGTAGATATGTGTACTGTATGTATATATCTGTACTCTATGTGTACTGTATGTATATATGTGTACTGTATGTATATATGTGTCCTGTATGTATATATGTGTACTGTATGTATATATGTGTCCTGTATGTATATATGTGTACTGTATGTATATATCTGTACTCTATGTGTACTGTATGTATATATGTGTACTGTATGTATATATGTATACTGTATGTATTTACAGTATGTATATGTGTCCTGTATGTATATGTGTGTATATATATGTACTGTATGTATATATATATATATATATGTATATGTGTATACTGTATGTATATATGTATATATGTGTACTGTATGTATATATTTGTATATATGTGTACTGTATGTATATATTTGTATATATGTGTACTGTATGTATATATGTATATGTGTATACTGTATGTATATATGTATATATGTGTACTGTATGTATATATGTATATATGTGTACTGTATGTATATATTTGTATATATGTGTACTGTATGTATATTTGTACTGTATGTATATTTGTATATATGTACTGTATGTATATATGTGTACTGTA
Source organism: Myoxocephalus aenaeus (assembly GCA_038501785.1). Lineage (NCBI taxonomy): Eukaryota > Metazoa > Chordata > Actinopteri > Perciformes > Cottidae > Myoxocephalus > Myoxocephalus aenaeus. Next base: position 216,742 of record JBAMJR010000310.1, on the reverse strand, counting down.
TGTATATATGCATATATGTGTACTGTATGTATATATTTGTATATATGTGTACTGTATGTATATTTGTATATATGTCCTGTATGTATATATGTGTACTGTATGTATATATGTATATGTGTCCTGTATGTATATATGTGTACTGTATGTATATTTGTATATATGTGTACTGTATGTATATATGTGTACTGTATGTATATATGTATATATGTGTACTGTATGTATATTTGTATATATGTACTGTATGTATATATGTGTACAGTATGTATATTTGTATATATGTACTGTATGTATATATGCATATATGTGTACTTTATGTATATATTTGTATATATGTGTACTGTATGTATATTTGTATATATGTACTGTATGTATATATGTATATGTGTACTGTATGTATATTTGTATATATGTACTGTATGTATATTTGTATATATGTACTGTATGTATACATGTATATATGTACTGTATGTATATTTGTATATATGTGTACTGTATGTATATATGTGTACTGTATGTATATATGTATATATGTGTACTGTATGTATATTTGTATATATGTACTGTATGTATATATGTGTACAGTATGTATATTTGTATATATGTACTGTATGTATATATGCATATATGTGTACTTTATGTATATATTTGTATATATGTGTACTGTATGTATATTTGTATATATGTACTGTATGTATATATGTATATGTGTACTGTATGTATATTTGTATATATGTACTGTATGTATACATGTATATATGTACTGTATGTATATTTGTATATATGTGTACTGTATGTATATTTGTATATATGTGTACTGTATGTATATATGTGTACTGTATGTATATATGTATATATGTGTACTGTATGTATATTTGTATATATGTACTGTATGTATATATGTGTACAGTATGTATATTTGTATATATGTACTGTATGTATATATGCATATATGTGTACTGTATGTATATATTTGTATATATGTGTACTGTATGTATATTTGTATATATGTACTGTATGTATATATGTAGATGTGTACTGTATGTATATTTGTATATATGTACTGTATGTATATTTGTATATATGTACTGTATGTATACATGTATATATGTACTGTATGTATATTTGTATATGTGTACTGTATGTATATATGTATATATGTATATATGTGTACAGCTGACCGTCCAGAGTAGCCACGTAGATGGACAGGAAGGTTCTGGACATCAGGGTCAGGGAGTGCAGAACCAGCAGGCCGACCTCTGGACTCAGGAACCGAGGGAACAAGAGCTTCAGCAGACGAGACAGTCTGAGGAGGAAGTCCCTGTTCACTGACGGAGACCTGAGGACACAAGACCACATCCTGGAGTGGGTTAGGAGACCAGAACCACATCCTGGAGTGGGTTAGGAGACCAGAACCACATCCTGGAGTGGGTTAGGAGACCAGAACCACATCCTGGAGTGGGTGAGGAGACCAGAACCACATCCTGGAGTGGGTAAGGAGACCAGAACCACATCCTGGAGTGGGTTAGGAGACCAGAACCACATCCTGGAGTGGGTTAGGAGACCAGAACCACATCCTGGAGTGGGTTAGGAGACCAGAACCACATCCTGGAGTGGGTTAGGAGACCAGAACCACATCCTGGAGTGGGTTAGGAGACCAGAACCCCATCCTGGAGTCGGTGAGGGAGACCAGAACCTCATCCTGGAGTGGGTTAGGAGACCAGAACCACATCCTGGAGTGGGTT
>JBAMJR010000310.1:192500-212500 GCA_038501785.1 Myoxocephalus aenaeus | reverse complement strand
GTTACGTTAACTCCCGTTAGCTAACCTTCCGTAATGTGTTCCTCTTCTAGTGGTCCAGATTAAAACCCGGTCCCGTAAAGCCCGGTCCCGTAAAGCCCGGTCCCGTAAAGCCCGGTCTCGTAAAACCCGGTCCCGTAAAGCCCGGTCCTGAAACCAAACCGAACTAAAAAGTTTTACCCGAGTTTTAAAAGCAGCTAACGGAGCAGGAAGCTGGTTGAGTTCAAAGTGTAACCTGATCCCAGATCTGCTCTCAGACCTGATCATCTGATCCCAGATCTGCTCTCAGGCCTGATCATCTGATCCCAGATCTGCTCTCAGGCCTGATCATCTGATCCCAGATCTGCTCTCAGGCCTGATCATCTGATCCCAGATCTGCTCTCAGGCCTGATCATCTGATCCCAGATCTGCTCTCAGGCCTGATCATCTGATCCCAGATCTGCTCTCAGGCCTGATCATCTGATCCTAGATCTGCTTCAGACCCGATTATCTGATCCCAGATCTGCAGATCCGGGTCCTGTTCCCCTCCTCCCCTCCTCCCCAGGTCTCCTACACATGTACATAAACATTATTTATATCACTGATATTAATGTATACGTATCATAGTATTCTTATTTATATCATGGTATTGTATTAGTACTGTGTGTGTGTAGTACTTGTATAAGAATGAGTCTGACATATTATTATGTATATTGTATTAATTAAATATAACTATATACGGAGCGAGAGATCAATAAAGTGATTGGTCTATAATATAAAAGTAAGTTGTATCAAAACTGATCATGTGGCGTTCAGGCTCCCTCCGCTGAAGAGTAAAAGAGAGCACACCTGTATGAACTCATGCTTGTAGAGATAAAACAGAGTAGTAATAATAATAATACAGTACATATTTTGTTCATAATGTCAATCGTTTATTTACATTTTCACATCAAACAGCAGAACGAGTGAAAAAAGATAGAAAAGTATTTTTCAGAAAGTTTCAAAATGAAGAGAAATAAAACGACTGTACAGAGTGACCCTGAACGCACCGCGGCGGAGACATCAATCGGTCCTGGACCTGAAGGACCCCATACTACTAGTACAACAAAGTACTACTACACAGGTAGAGTACTACTGTAACTCAGGTACATACAGATACTTTTTACTGGTGTTACTGCATAGTATTACTTACTAGTACTGCAGTATTCAGGGTTCTGTGTTACACTGAGTATTCTGTTCTGCTTTGGCGTGAATAAGAAGAGGTGCATGCTGGGACTTTCTGATCCTCTGTAGCTCGATCACACAATTAGTGCAGCCAATCAGACGTCTCCTACGTCTACCTATAGGTGTATCTATACATGTATATATATATATATATATATATATATATATATATATATATATATATATACACACACACAAAGGTATATACATATATGTATATACCTTTACATGTATATATATATACCTATACATGTGTGTATATATATATATATATATATATATATATATATATATATATATACACACACACACAAACACACACATGTATATATATATACCTATTTATCTATCTATATACATATATATGTATATACCTATACATGTATAGATATATATACATGTAAAGGTATATACATACATATATGTATATACCTTTACATATATATATATATATATATATATATATATATATATATATATACACACACATATGTATAGATATATATACTGTATATACAGTATATATATATATATATGTATATAATATATACATATACAAATATATATGTATATATATATTATGTATATATATTTTTTCATACATACACACACATATGTCTGTATGTATGAAAAAATGTATATGTATATATATATATATACATATACATATATATATATATACCTAATGATCTTCTTCGTGTTTAAATGTGAATGCAGCTTTAGACGAGTTTTTGTGATTTTAAAGAACTGAACTCAGAACAAACGACACGTTAAAACACTCAGACACATGTAACTGATCAATAATCAATAAATTCAATAATCAACGCCTTGGTGGGTCATCAAAGTCCGTCGGACGATTTAAAAAAGTTGCATTTCATTCATGTTGAGTTCAAGGACATCTGTATAAAAGAGTTTCACTAAAGCTCCAAACAAAACGGGCTCAGTGCAGCCGATCAATAAACCGATCGATCGACCTGTGACATCATCGTCTGATTGTCGCCGCAAATGGTTTTCATCCTGAAAAGGTTCAGAACCCGTCACGGACCCCCGGGTCCTCTTATTGCTCTCACACTGGACCTGGACCTGGACCCCATCAGACCACATCGGGTGGTCCGGACCACATCGAGGACCTGAGAACTGATCAATATTGATCGGATCTGATCAATTTAAAAAGTAATGTCACTTAATTAATTCTGTTTTATTTTGTGTGTTTGACTCCAATAATTAGTGTATTGTAGTGAATGAATTGTAGTCTTTTACTTTGTTAACTCATTGAGTGTCTTATAAATAATACTATAAATATATAATAATATAAATATATAATAATATAAATAATATTCTAAATATATATTAATATAAATATATAATAACATACATAATTAATATATATATATAAATAAATAATAATGTTAATAATAATATAAGTAAATAAATAAATAATGTAAAGATAAATAAATAGTGTAATTATTACAATGGTGTTACTGGTGCTACTGGTGTCACTGGAGTCACTGGTGTCACTGGTGTCACTGGTGGTCCTGGTGTCACTGGTGGTCCTGGGGTTACTGGTGTTACTGGTGGTCCTGGTGTTACTGGTGGTCCTGGGGTTACTGGTGTTACTGGAGTCACTGGTGTCACTGGAGTCACTGGTGTCACTGGTGTCACTGGTGGTCCTGGGGTTACTGGTGTTACTGGTGGTCCTGGTGTCACTGGTGGTCCTGGGGTTACTGGTGTTACTGGTGGTCCTGGTGGTCCTGGGGTTACTGGTGTTACTGGTGGTCCTGGTGTTACTGGTGGTCCTGGTGGTCCTGGTGTTACTGGTGTTACTGGTGTTACTGGTGGTCCTGGTGTCACTGGTGTCACTGGTGTCACTGGTGTTACTGGTTCTTCGCAGGGTGCAGGGAAGGAGGAAGAGACGTTGAGTCCAAACTAAGAATACCTGAAGAGTCTCACCTGCTGGTTTCTGTCTGGACTCACCTGAGGGATCAAACAGGTCACCTGATCTGATCACTTAAACGTCATTAAAAGGTCGACTGGTTTGAGCTGGTGATTATCTGTCCTCTTCATCATCATCATCATCATCATCATCATCATCATCATCATCTAAAGTTAATATAAAACTCTGGTTTTGTCCTGATTGTCTGAGCAGATAAAAGACGTAGAAAATGTTAAAAAAAAAACTGCAGTTCTTTTTTTTTACCCAGAAACCCTTTGGGGTTGAGCAGTAACACCTGGGACGCCACCCTGAGGTCACAGGACGGTGACATCATCACCCTCCATGTGACGTCACGGCGGGCGTTGATTCAGGTGAAGTAAGAGGGAAGCAGGTTCTCTTGGTTCTCCTGAAGAACCCGCAGGACACAGAGTCCAGAGAGGTGCTGGTCCCAGCAAGCCGGCCCGGGGATTGGTGCTCGGATCTGTCCGTGGATCTGTCCGTCTGCGTCCCGATTGGTCCGTTGGATCTGTCTGTCTGGCGTCCCGATTGGTCCGTTGGATCTGTCTGTCTGGCGTCCCGATTGGTCCGTTGGATCTGTCCGTCTGCATCCCGATTGGTCCGTTGGATCTGTCTGTCTGGCGTCCCGATTGGTCCGTTGGATCTGTCCGTCTGCGTCCCGATTGGTCCGTTGGATCTGTCCGTCTGCGTCCCGATTGGTCCGTTGGATCTGTCCGTCTGCGTCCCGATTAGTCAGTTGGATCTGTCCGTCTGCGTCCCGATTGGTCCGTTGGATCTGTCCGTCTACATCCCGATTGGTCCGTTGGATCTGTCCGTCTGCGTCCCGATTGGTCCGTTGGATCTGTCCGTCTGTGTCCCGATTGGTCCGTTGGATCTGTCCGTCTGCGTCCCGATTGGTCCGTTGGATCTGTCCGTCTACATCCCGATTGGTCCGTTGGATCTGTCCGTCTGCGTCCTGATTGGTCCGTTGGATCTGTCCGTCTGCGTCCCGATTGGTCCGTTGGATCTGTCCGTCTGCGTCCCGATTGGTCCGTTGGATCTGTCCGTCTGCGTCCCGATTGGTCCGTTGGATCTGTCCGTCTGCGTCCCGATTGGTCCGTTGGATCTGTCCGTCTGCGTCCCGATTGGTCCGTGAGTCAGACCAGAGTTCCGGGAGACGGCTGGTCTTCCTGCGCCTGAGGAGGGAAGGAGTCCACAGACCTGAGAGAGAGAGAGAGAGCGAGAGAGAGTCAGCTGGTCAGCTACAGGTGTTCTCACAGCCGTACCTGTGCAGGTGAGCGGCTCCTACCTGCCGTGCAGTGGGTGTCCGTGGAACGTGGCCGAATGCGGCAGCGTCTTCTTGTGAGGCTGCAGGTCGTGACGATGACTCGTCTCCGTCCGATGACTCGTCTCCGTCCGGTAGGTCGCCTGCTGGATTACACCAGGAGTCCTCCGTCTGCTTGGCAGAGCTCCTCCCCCTCCGGCCTGACCTTTGACCCCCCCGTTGACCTTGGTGTTGACCCCCGCGTTGACCTTTCCGTTGGCCTGGTTTGGGTGGGTGGAGCCTATCGTGTTCCTCAGATACCAGTCCCGGAGACCTGTCGATCACACACACACCTCAAAGGTTAGCAGGTAACCTCCACCTATGCTTTGTCTCATGCCTCCATCATCGGGCCACACCTGGAGCCAAGGTCACCTGGAGTACAAGATACCTGGAGTACAGGACACCTGGAGTACAAGACACCTGGAATACAATATACCTGGAGTACACGACACCTGGACTACAGGACACCTGGAGTACAGGACACCTGGAGTACAAGATACCTGGAGTACAAGACATCTGGAGTACAAGACATCTGGAGTACAGGACACCTGGAGTACAGGACACCTGGAGTACAAGACACCTGGAGTACAATACACCTGGAGTACAATACACCTGGACTACAATACACCTGGACTACAAGACACCTGGAGTACAGGACACCTGGAGAACAGGTCACTTGGAGTAAAAGACACCTGGAGTAAAAGACACCTGGAATACAGGACACCTGGAGTACAGGGCAGACGTCACCTTGAACCCAGGATACCTGGAGGACAGGTAACCTGGTCCACTGCTCACTAATCCACCGCAGCCTCGCTGTTTAATGGCAAACTGCGTTAATGGTGGACTTGTTCCTTCAGGTGCGTCTCGGCCGGGTGCTGGACCAGGAGGCAGCTGGTGCTTACCTTCCAGGGCGAGGGCCTTGTGCAGGCTCCTGGTGGCCTCCTCCAGCTGAGCGTCCTGGGCGGGCGGCAGGTGAGGGGGTCTGGGTGGCAGCAGGTGGGGGTGGGGGTCTGGCTGGATGGCCGCCGGAGGAAGAGGAGGATCGTGGGTCTCGGCCTGGCCCTGGTGCACCGGGAGGAAGGGCCCGCAGGACTTCGTGCGGGTCACTTTGACCCGGCGCTGGTCGCGGTAGGTGGGCGGGGCTCCGAGGGGCTGGGGGGAGGAGCCGTTGAAGAGCGGCTCGTGCGGCGACGTGATTGGATGCCTGCTGTTGGGCTGCTGCAGCTGCAGCTGCTGCCGCTTCCCCCAAACGTAGTCCAGCAGGACCTCGCCGTACCCGGCCCCTCTTCCTCGCCCCTGGGGGAGGCCGTTACTCGCCCTCGCCCTCGTCGGTCCCTCCTCCGTCAGCGCCTCCGAGCTCCTGAACGCTCCAGCGCCGTTCGTTCCTCTTACCCACAATCCCCCCTGATGCGGCCCCGCCTCGTCCTCTAGGGGGGCGATGCGATCCAGGAGGCCGTCGGAGCTGTTGCTATGACGAGCTGCGTTGACCCCCACCGCCGGTCCCGTATCAGACGGGCCCCCGGACGAGGAGGAGGAGTCCTGGGAGTGGGGGGGTGGAGGATGGAGGGGGAGGGGCTTGAGGGTCTGAAGAGTCTCTGATTGGTCAGTCCTGAAAGAGACGAGGGACAGAAGGATTTGTTGGTTGATCACATGACCCTACTAGGCCGTCTGGGGGGTCAAACTCACAAACGGCCCAATTTGACCAGTAAAACCATTAACAGGGTTCATACACATTTTGACCAATGGATTTCCATGACTTTTCCATGACTTTAAACCAAATTTCCATGACCAAACACTGTGTGAAATCTCAGTGTATACATGAAAAAGTGAGAACATGTAGTATTTAAGCAGGGTTCTTACGGTCATGGAAAACCTGGAAAAGTCATGGAATTTTAAAATGGTTATTTCCGGGCCTGGAAAAGTCCTTGAAAAAAATTAAATCCCAAATGTTTAGTAAAAGTCATGTAAATGTGTTATATTCATGTGTTCATGACGTTCATTTACGCTGAGTTTGAAATAATTAATATGCTTTTAAAAGAAAGACTCAAAATATAAGCAGGCATCCATACAGGCATCTATATAAATGTTTATTCTTTTAATCAAACTATTGTCTCATTCATTTGAGTCATTTAAGGTTTACTGTATGCTTTGTATTCTCATTGTTAGTTTAAATACTACATTTACTCACTTTTTCATGTTTACACCCAGACTTCACTAAATGTTTGGTCATGGACATTTGGTTTAAAGTCACGCAGGGTTCATACACATTCTGACCAATGGATTTCCATGACTTTTCCAGGTTTTCCATGACCGTCAGAACCCTGCATTAACTAAGAGGTGAACCCACAGAAACAGGAGTGTTGTGTCACGTGACCCGGCGCCATGTGGGATCATGTTCCTTTGATGCTGAAGGTTGATCTTATTGAGTTATTAATAATTGCTACATATTTTGATATTCATTCATTATTATTTATAGAAACTGCTACAAGCAATCCGGCTCCATGTATTATAAAGTCAAACCGCTCATAATTCATCTTCAATATCTATTTAATATTCATGTGAAAACATTCTAGCTTATCACCCAAAACTATATTATACATATTAATGTTATGCAGTTGTTCCCAAACCTATTCTGTCACGGCCCACTTTGATGATAGATCACATCCCTCTGCATAGATCACATCTATCTGCATAGATCACATTCCTCTGAATAGATCACATCCCTCTGAATAGATCACATCCCTCTGCATAGATCACATCTCTGCATAGATCACATCCCTCTGCATAGATCACATCCCTCTGAATAGATCACATCCCTCTGAATAGATCACATCCCTCTGCATAGATCACATCTATCTGCATAGATCACATCTATCTGCATAGATCACATCCCTCTGAATAGATCACATCCCTCTGCATAGATCACATCCCTCTGCATAGATCACATCCCTAACCACTGCTGTAATGTCACTATGTCCCCACAAGGGCAGTAAGAAAAGCACGAGTGTGTGTACCTGATGTGCAGAGAGCTCCTCTTGGTTTTGTTCTGGAAGAGAACGACTGGAGAACCAGCTGAGACCAGCAGGGGCCGGGACCCCCCCTCATCTGGAGGGAGACAGGGAGACAGGGAGGGAGACAGACAGGGAGACGGGGAGGGAGACAGACAGGGAGACGGGGAGGGAGACAGACAGGGAGACGGGGAGGGAGACAGACAGGGAGAGAGACAGACAGGGAGACAGGGAGGGAGACAGACAGACAGGGAGAGAGACAGACGGGGAGAGAGACAGACGGGGAGAGAGACAGACGGGGCGAGAGACAGACGGGGAGAGAGACAGAGACAGACAGGGAGAGAGACAGACAGGGAGAGAGAGAGAGAGAGACGGGGAGAGAGACAGACAGGGAGAGAGAGAGAGAGACAGACGGGGAGAGAGACAGACGGGGAGAGAGACAGACAGGGAGAGAGACAGACAGGGAGAGAGAGAGAGAGAGAGAGAGAGAGACAGACGGGGAGAGAGACAGACGGGGAGAGAGACAGACGGGGAGAGAAAGACGGGGAGAGAGAGAGAGAGAGAGAGAGAGAGAGAGAGAGAGACAGACGGGGAGAGAGACAGACAGACAGATGTGGAATTATGTTTAGAAGATGTCAACGTTTAACTTCCGTATCATCAGAACCAAAAACAACATACAAACTTTAAAACTTAAACATAAATCTGTACAACGTGATGTCGCTGTGATGTCACTGTGACGTCACTGTGATGTCACTGTGATGTCATTGTGATGTCGCTGTGATGTCACATCCCACACATTACATCTATAAGATGTTTTTATGACTAAAAGACAAAATGGATGAAAGTTACCGTTTTCTATTCCTGTGGAGTCTGAAGTGGAGCTGCTCTCTGACCTCACGGTGTCTGGACACACACACACACACACACACACACACACACACACACACACACACACACACACACACACACAGAGTCAGAATAAATGCAGGAAGAAACACGTTTTCCTTGTCTTCCTGAAAAAATGGCATCTCATGTACTGCCTGCTGTGTGTGTGTGCGTGTGTGTGCGTGTGTGTGCGTGCGTGTGTGTGTGTCTCTTACCTGTGTGGCAGCCCCTGTGTACGGTCCTCTTGCCGTGGTGTGTGTGAATGTGTGTGTTGTGTTCAGGGTCGCTGTGTTTCCTCAAAGCTCCACTGAATAAAGTTTTCTTCGGCTTTGAACGCTGAGAGTCTTCATCCTGAAGGCACACACACACACACACACACACACACACACACACACACACACACACACACACACACACACATTAGATAATCTACATCATGTGTCAGCTGATTCAGCGATACATGGACTCTCTATCGCCCCCCACAGGTTATGAGTGGTATCACGGGACAGGACGGACCGCGGCTAGCTAGTTAGCAGCTGCTAGCTGGTTAGCATGCTAACCGATTTTACACCTTTAGAGGTGAGATTTCCAAATGAAGCTTTGAAGATCTGTAGTCATATTTCATGACATTATTATTGTTGTATTATTATTGTTATATTATTATGATATTATTGTATGATGAAGTCACATGGCTCACCTCTGATCGAGACTTCCTGTTTCTCTGGCGAGACGTCCCACCTCGCCGTCGGACACAAGGGGGTTTCTCCCCGGCCTCCAGGGGGAAGTCTCTGGGCACCGCCCCCGTCAGCTCCTGACCAATGAGAGCACAGCTGTCAGCTCCTGACCAATGAGACCACACCTGGTCACATCGTACCCACAACGAGACCCTGACCCGGGACGGTCCAGGACCACGTCAGACCCTGATCTCTGATTGGATAATCCCTGTTGGAGGGAGGGGTCAGTTTATGACATCACTCACCGCCTCCTGCAGACAGATGCGTCTCAGCTCAGCCAATCGTGTGCTCAGCAGCGCCTGCAGGCCCCGCCTCCTCTCCTGCAGCTCTGCCATTCGCTCCTTGTGCTTCCTTTCTGGACAGGTGAAAGGGTCTGCTCACACACACACACACACAAACACACACACACACACACACACACACACACACACTGTAACACCTGTCCTCGTTAACACACGTCACCGCCATGTTGTTGCTGTTCGTTCTTACCAGATGCTGAGATGAGTTGACCTTTGACCTCCATTGCTGGTGTTTCCCATGTGACCCCGCCTCCTCACCATGTGACCCCGCCTCCTCACCACGTGACCCCGCCTCCTCACCGCTCACACACACTTCGCTCCTGAAAGCAGAAGAGAGCGGACAGTTTTCAGCTGACAAAGAATACACAGGAAGTCACAGAAAGAGTCACTTCCTGTTTCGATCTGATCCACTACATTGACCAACTTATAGCAGAGGTATATATATATATATATATATATATATATATATTTATATATTATATTTATATATAGTATATATAATATTATACATACCATATCTTCCACACAAACAGTCTTCAGTACAGTTATCATGCACATATATATATATATATATATATATATATATATATATATATTACTTCTCAAAGCACGTAGTAGACAGTTTGTTCATCTCACAGTTCTTGTCGACCACAAATAAATATATTTAGTCTACTTTCTCCTTTCAGACAACTTTAACAGAATGTATTGAAACATAGACGGAGTATTAAAATCATAATTTATGATCTGATGTTTTAATATGTTAACTCTTCACCTTTAATACTTTATAGTTTGTGTAAATGTGAAGCAGCTTCATCCTCCTATTGTCTGTGTGACAACGTCCTCATAGAGATAGAAACACACAGACAGGTACACGTACTGTATGTGTGTGTTTGCGTGACTGTGTGTGTGTGTGTGTGTGGGTGTGTGTGTGGGTGTGTGGTGTGTGTGTGTGGGTGTGGGTGTGTGTGTGCCTGCGTGTGTGTGTGTGTGTCTGTGTCTGTGTCTGTGTCTGTGTGTGTGTGTGGAAGATAAATGTAGGTCAGGCAGCAGATTCTCCGCATGGCAACAATGTAGAAAATCCCAACTCTGAACACTCACATCTGATTGGCCGAAGCTCCAGCCAGAGAGCCAATAACCTTTCAACCCACGGGGCTTCAGTGTGTGTGTGTGTGTGTGTGTGTGTGTGCGCGTGTTACAGTAGACTCTGGTCTTGGTGACATCACAGTGACATCACACATACAGCAGGTGAGGGGGCGGGCTCACAGACAGAACAAATAAACAGACCTGAACCTCTCCAGCAGTCAAACTACAAGTCCCAGAATGCCTTGCTGTAAGAACCGTCCAATCAGAGAGCTTCAGACTGTTGTCAGGCTGCAGCTGAGTTCAATTCTGATGATGTAACTGTGACATCAGTCCTCTGGATGGAGGCGTCTCCATAGCAACAGAAGCTGAGGCTCATGGGTAATGTAGTGTTTGGAAACATTTAGAATTGGAAAGAAGGTGAAACACAAACTTAAACCAATATAACTATAAGATAAAGTTAATAATATAGTTTATATGTAATATGAAGTTTATACTGTATATAATATATGGTTGTATATAGTATAAAGTTAATATATAATCTATGTTTATATATAATATATAGTTTGTATATAATATAATGATATATATTATATATGGTTATATGTAATATAAATGTAATATATAATTTATTGTTGTATATAATATAAAGTGTATATATAATATATGGTTATATATATATATTATAAAGTGTATATATAATTTAAGGTTATATATAATATAAGGTTGACATATAATATATGGTGATATATAATATAAAGTTGATATATAATACAACAGTTAAAATAATATATGGTTATATACAGTATGATATAAAGTTGATATAGAATATATGGAATATAAAGTTAATATATAATATATGGTTGAATATAATATAAAGTTAATATATAATATAAAGTTAATGTATAATATAAAGTGAATGTATAATATCAGGTTGATATATAATATAAAGTTAATGTATAATATATGGTTATAGATAATATTAGTAACATTTCATTTAGCTGACGCTTTTATCCAAAGTGACTTACAATAAGTGAACTCAGGACAATAAGAATCAAGAAAGTATAATTCATTTAAGTGCTACTAAAGTGCTAATATAAAGTTAATACAAAGTTAATGTATTGTAAGGTTGATATATAATATATGGTGACATATAATATAAAGTTTATATATAATATAAAGTTAAAACTACAAACGGCCGTGAACGGGCCAATGAGACGCAGCGGTGGAAACCGCGTCGTCCAATGAAACAACAGTCGTGGAAACAGAAACCAGGGTGAGGATGATGATGATGATGATGATGGTGAAAATGATGATGAAGATGTCCTGTATTTAGAAACCAACGCTATATTTCTGTTTATTTAACATTATATTTCTGTTTATTAACATTACAACTACAAAGTTGTAATGTTAAACACTTGATTGTTGACTATTAGTCTCAGGATTAATCTAAAAACACATCTTATAATACAATAATAATAATCATAATACAGGTTGTTTATATAAAACTAGCAGCAAAGTGTTTCACAAACATCAAAGAAAAAAGAATAACACACAATGCAGATACAGACAAATATATATTTACACATAAATATAGATAATATATTTACAAACACATATCACTAAGCTACAAGTAGCCTACAGATCGAACCGGAAGTCACTGTTTCTGTGACTTCCGGTGTATTCTTTGAAGGCAGCTGGACCTCCCAATCTTTTTTCAAACGTCCTATAATCGATTCATCGTGTCGTCACTGATGAACCACGTGACGTCAGAACAACAGACCGACTTCCTGTTTCCTCAGTCTGGTGAAACAGGTGAGGAGGAGCCCCTTCGTGAAGCTGAACACACGCACGCGCACACGCACGCGCACACGCACGCTGGCACGTGGTGCTGGGTGGGGACATCCCATAATAACAACACGCTGAATAACAGACTTGACTATTATTATTGACTCTGCTCTTTGCGGGTTACGAGCCGAATGAGAGAGAAGCTCGCGACCGTTCACGTGCACGGCTCGTCTTTGACGTGCACGCTGTGACCCGCTGGCACGAGCGACGAGACCTTAAAAAAAAGGAACAACTTTCAGATGGAGACTGGCGCGCGCGCGCGTCCTACCTGGATCACCTGCGGGGCCCCCGACTCTTCACCTGCGGCGGGGATCGAACCTGCGGCTCGTCGGTCACATGACCCAGAAACCAGCCACCGAGTCCAGAACCCGTCCTCCGGTCAGCTGATGGGCTCGCACCTGTGTGATCGATCGATTAATTGATTGCGGTCCTCGAGCAGCCGCTCCGGGGATCAAACGAGCCGATCAGCGCGGCCGCGCCGACGATCGATCATCGCGGATCGATGACCTGATCGGATGGAGGATCCCTGCTCTTCATCCTCCCTCTCCTCCTCTTCCTCCTCCTCTTCATCGATACAGCAGCAGACTGAATGAAGCTGCGCTCCATCAGCACCGCGAGGCGCGCTCACGACGCTGCGGGCGCGCGCACGTACATGCGCGCACACAGACTCGTACGTGAGACGGATTTCTGTTGAACAGATCGATAACTGCGTTGAGTCTGTGCTTATTGATCACGAGATAATCGATCGAGTTTTCTTTATTAATAATGTTGAAATGTTTTTGTATTTGGACACAAAACAAATTCAAATTATTTTAAGTTAGTCGATAATAAATAATAATATTTTATATTTAAAGTTCCAATTTTGTTTAAATATTATTTAATATTTATAGTATTTCATTTTATAATATTTAAACTCAACAGGTCTGTTATTACTATTATTAGTTATTACTACTATTAATGTATAAGTACTATTATAACTATATAATTATAACTATATTACTATAATTATTACTACTATTTGTATTATTATTACTATTATATTATTATTATTACTACTATTATTATCACAGATAGCACCGTGGGGGCGGGGCTTCATCTCCATTAATAAAAGTGAAAACTGTTGATTCTGCATTCTTCGGCATTTCCATGACAACCAAACCTTCAGAATAAAAGATTCAGCGTTCTGATTTGATTCACGATGTATGAGAAATCCTAAAAGTCTTTTATTTTGTCAGTTTCCTGTGGGTCAGAGCCCCGCCTCCTCCTCTTCAACCAATCACAGTCCTTACTGGTAACACTAAGTTACTGGTAACATGACACTGGTAACACTAAGTTACTGGTAACATGATACTGGTAACACTACGTCACTGGTAACATGATACTGGTAACACAAAGTCACTGGTAACATGATACTGGTAACACTACGTCACTGGTAACATGATACTGGTAACACAAAGTCACTGGTAACATGATACTGGTAACATGATACTGGTAACACTAAGTCACTGGTAACATGATACTGGTAACACTACGTCACTGGTAACATGATACTGGTAACACTACGTCACTGGTAACATGATACTGGTAACACTACGTCACTGGTAACATGATACTGGTAACACTAAGTTACTGGTAACATGATACTGGTAACACTACGTCACTGGTAACATGATACTGGTAACACTACGTCACTGGTAACATGATACTGGTAACACTACGTCACTGGTAACATGATACTGGTAACATGATACTGGTAACACTAAGTCACTGGTAACATGATACTGGTAACACTACGTCACTGGTAACATGATACTGGTAACACTACGTCACTGGTAACATGATACTGGTAACACTACGTCACTGGTAACATGATACTGGTAACACTAAGTTACTGGTAACATGACACTGGTAACACTACGTCACTGGTAACATGATACTGGTAACACTACGTCACTGGTAACATGACACTGGTAACACTAAGTTACTGGTAACATGACACTGGTAACACTACGTCACTGGTAACATGATACTGGTAACACTACGTCACTGGTAACACTAAGATACTGGTAACACTACGTCACTGGTAACATGATACTGGTAACATGATACTGGTAACACTAAGTCACTGGTAACATGATACTGGTAACACTACGTCACTGGTAACATGATACTGGTAACACTACGTCACTGGTAACATGATACTGGTAACACTACGTCACTGGTAACATGATACTGGTAACACTACGTCACTGGTAACATGATACTGGTAACACTAAGTTACTGGTAACATGATACTGGTAACACTACGTCACTGGTAACATGACACTGGTAACACTACGTCACTGGTAACATGATACTGGTAACACTACGTCACTGGTAACACTAAGATACTGGTAACACTACGTCACTGGTAACATGATACTGGTAACATGATACTGGTAACACTAAGTCACTGGTAACATGATACTGGTAACACTACGTCACTGGTAACATGATACTGGTAACACTACGTCACTGGTAACATGATACTGGTAACACTACGTCACTGGTAACATGATACTGGTAACACTAAGTTACTGGTAACATGATACTGGTAACACTACGTCACTGGTAACATGATACTGGTAACACTACGTCACTGGTAACATGATACTGGTAACATGACACTGGTAACACTACATCACTGGTAACATGATACTGGTAACATGATACTGGTAACATGATACTGGTAACACTAAGTCACTGGTAACATGATACTGGTAACACTAAGTCAGGGGCGAACCGGGCTTTGTCACTTTTTCATGGCACGTGGGGGGGCGGCACGACCACTTATGGTTTTCCATTATCGATCATATCACTGTGTGGGGAATTGGCAAATTGGCGCCCCCTGCA
Source organism: Myoxocephalus aenaeus (assembly GCA_038501785.1). Lineage (NCBI taxonomy): Eukaryota > Metazoa > Chordata > Actinopteri > Perciformes > Cottidae > Myoxocephalus > Myoxocephalus aenaeus. The sequence continues at coordinate 197,300 of JBAMJR010000310.1, read as the reverse complement.
GCTGCAGGCGAATAATTCGCGCTGCGAGAATGAAAGCGTATGCCTGCTTATATATTTCTTTTAAAAGCATATTCATCATTTCAAACTCAGCGTAAATGAACAACATGAACACATGAATACAACACATTTCCATGACTTTTCCAAAACCTTTGGGATTTTATTTTTTTCCATGACTTTTCCAGGTTTTTCATGGCCGTACGAACCCTGCAGAACGACTGTGTCCCAGGGAAAGGTGAACTGGTTTAGTCTGAACTTCAGCTCTTTTCTTTCTATATCTGATTGTATATATTTTTGCCACTTTTATGTTGTAACTTATACTGTGTTGTGCAGAATTGTGTGCATTGATTCTCTTAAGTGTGTTATTCAAATGTTCTATTGAAGGATTTGTGCAATTGAGAAATTTAAGTTTACAAAAAAACAACAAAAAATATATATATATATTAAATTAAACAACATGATACTGGTAACATGATACTGGTAACATGATACTGGTAACACAAAGTCACTGGTAACATGATACTGGTAACACCAGGTCACTGGTAACATGATACTGGTAACACCTGGTCACTGGTAACATGATACTGGTAACACAAAGTCACTGGTAACATGATACTGGTAACACCTGGTCACTGGTAACATGATACTGGTAACACCAGGTCACTGGTAACATGATACTGGTAACACAAAGTCACTGGTAACATGATACTGGTAACACCAGGTCACTGGTAACATGATACTGGTAACACCAGGTCACTGGTAACATGATACTGGTAACACAAAGTCACTGGTAACATGATACTGGTAACACCAGGTCACTGGTAACATGATACTGGTAACACTAAGTCACTGGTAACATGATACTGGTAACACAAGGTCACTGGTAACATGATACTGGTAACACCAGGTCACTGGTAACATGATACTGGTAACACCAGGTCACTGGTAACATGATACTGGTAACACAAAGTCACTGGTAACATGATACTGGTAACACCAGGTCACTGGTAACATGATACTGGTAACACCAGGTCACTGGTAACATGATACTGGTAACACCAGGTCACTGGTAACATGATACTGGTAACACCTGGTCACTGGTAACATGATACTGGTAACACCAGGTCACTGGTAACATGATACTGGTAACACCAGGTCACTGGTAACATGATACTGGTAACACCTGGTCACTGGTAACATTTTATTGTACATATTACTGTTTATTGATTCGTACAAAGTTAGTGAATGAATCGTTTCAGTTCTGCTTCACATGTTGATTCAACATCAAAGCAGCGACACAGCGTCCGTCTTCCAGTTCATGGAACCCAGCGAGAGACGTCTCACAGGTCGGGCGGCTCGAGTCGGTGGTGCTCAGCAGGGAGGTCATCCAGCTCGTCGCTCTCCTCGGGTCCTCGCTCAGAACTCCTCCCTCCGTCTGAGGTCACACAGGAAATAAGACACGAGACGCCAGATGAGGACATTCAATGCTGTAAAATAAAAAAAAGGGACATGGAACATGTCGGTGCTTTACGTACAGAGGTCATCGGACGACAGCAGCTCGGGAGTTTGAATCCTTCCTTCTTCGTGCAGAGCTTTCTTCTGCAGGAAGCGCTGCTCACTGGGACTCACAAGGACTGAAACAGGAAGGGGATCAGCTTTTAGATTCTGTATCGTCTCCGAAACAAACAAATAAACAACTTTTATTATAGAATTCACAGTAATTGGGTCCTTTAACAACCTGGTGTTGGACTAGCCCTGGATCGGTGTTGGACTAGACCTGGACTGGTGTTGGACCTGGACTGGTGTTGGACTAGACTTGGACTGGTGTTGGACCTGGACTGGTGTTGGACTAGCCCTGGACTGGTGTTGGACTAGACCTGGACTGGTGTTGGACTAGACTTGGACTGGTGTTGGACCTGGACTGGTGTTGGACTAGCCCTGGATCGGTGTTGGACTAGACCTGGACTGGTGTTGGACTAGACTTGGACTGGTGTTGGACCTGGACTGGTGTTGGACTAGACCTGGACTGGTGTTGGACTAGACTTGGACTGGTGTTGGACCTGGACTGGTGTTGGACTAGACCTGGACTGGTGTTGGACTAGACTTGGACTGGTGTTGGACTAGAATTGGACTAGTGTTGGACTAGACTTGGACTGGTGTTGGACCTGGACTGGTGTTGGACTAGACCTGGACTAGAATTGGACTAGACTTGGACTGGTGTTGGACTAGACCTGGACTGGTGTTGGACTAGACCTGGACTGGTGTTGGACTAGACCTGGACTGGTGTTGGACTAGACCTGGACTAGAATTGGACTAGACCTGGACTAGAATTGGACTAGACTTGGACTGGTGTTGGACTAGACCTGGACTGGTGTTGGACTAGACCTGGACTGGTGTTTGACTAGACCTGGACTGGTGTTGGACTAGAGTTGGACTAGACCTGGACTGGTGTTGGACTAGCATTGGACTAGACTTGGACTGGTGTTGGACTAGACCTGGACTAGAATTGGACTAGACTTGGACTGGTGTTGGACTAGACCTGGACTAGAATTGGACTAGACTTGGACTGGTGTTGGACTAGACCTGGACTGGTGTTGGACTAGACCTGGACTGGTGTTGGACTAGAGTTGGACTAGACCTGGACTGGTGTTGGACTAGCATTGGACTAGACTTCTGATCTACCTGAGGGGTCCGGAGACGACGACTGCAGGGACCCCCCAGGAGAGAGGCATTCTGGGACGGCAGAGAGTCCTGCTGTGGTCTGTCCTTCGGTGTCTGGTTCTGGTGGGCGGGCCGTGAGGGGAGGGAACTGGTACTGGTCTTCAGTGGGGACAGAAGGCTGGGACTCTGTGGACCCAGTTGGACTATGATACTGGTTTCTGGGGGATGGAGACTGGAGAGACCTGGAGCCGTTCCCGTTAGAGCTGAACTGGGAGCGAATGTCATACTGGGAGAAGCCTCGACTCTCATCGGTTTCACAGGGACCGGCGAAAGAGGAGGAGGAGGAGGAGGAAGAGGAGGAGGAAGAGGAGTGTAGCGCGTGAGGAGCGGTGAGGGAGCAGGAAGAGGACAACCGAGAGCACTGGGAGACCTGGTAGGTATCCTCCAGTGGTCCCAGTTTGGACAGCTGGGTGGACAGCGCTCCCACACTGGAGTCCAGGGGCCGTGGAGGTTTGGGGAAAGACCGGGAGGGCGGTTGAAGATGAGGATGAGGAGGGTGATGAAGGGGGGAGGAGGACCTGGTCGGGCTCGCGATGACGAGGATATCCTGAAGTATGTCAAACACCTGCGAGGAGAACATCGACATGAGGAACCGAAGAGGATCCGACCAGGATCCCTGAGGAACACCATGCTGGTCTTAAATAAACAAGGATTTTAAAACCTGACTAAATCGTGGTTACATTTTAAATTGTGTCGCACCAAACTTTAAAACTAGCTTGAAATGAAGAAAGATTAGACGTAACCCAACTACTATATCTAGTGGTGATTGAACTGCGGCGCCTTCAGGTAACGCAACAAAGGAGCAACATGGCCGACTCCCTGAGGAAGACCCACAACGTCAGGTCCCTGTGTAGATGTGAAGCAACAATTCTTAGTTTCCGGTGATTCTACACATACCTGCAAACTTGTCACCTTTCGACGAAATTTGCCGTTTTGAAATGAAAATATGTCATCCACGTGAATCGTGTAGATCCGAAGAGTTTTAGTTTTTTGGGGGGGGGGGGTCAACTGGCCGCCCAGCGTTTCTGAGATTGGATTGGGACACGGAAAAAGAGCTGATGTTGTGATCTTCACAAATAGAACATCTTTGATGTGACGTGTCGAGTCTTGGCCAATCAGCGTTAAGATGTCTACAGCGGCTTCATTTCCCTCCCACCAGTTTTTTAATGGAAGCTAGTCAGCTTGCTAACACGTTAGCTAACGTTGTTGAGAGAGACAGCGAGTGAGATTACTGGCAGCGGCGACTCAGCGGCACTGAGGTTCTACCTACCGACACCTGACTATATATAAGGAGAGGACAATGGAGATTTTATCCAACTTGTATTTTAATTAAAAAACAAGTGAGTTTCCTCCGTAGGGTGGCCGGGCTCCTGTTTATATTCAAGGGTTTAAGATCTACGTGTAGAAAAAAGTATATCCTCCAGTTAATTATAATCTATATAGTTATGCGGTTATGATGATGTCACACAGAGAGAGGTGTGCATGTTCAGGTTTACCTGGTGGAAACATTATTCAGTGTTCTAGACTAACAGTGACGTCTCCTCAAAGTAAAGTGGTATAACAGTATGACATAATATGGTTAAAATAAAAAGGCTGGTACATTATACATATTATGGCATACAAGTGTAATATTATGAAGTGAAATGTAGTAGTAGCAAAACAATATTCAGTATAGTACAGCAGTATTGCATATTGTAAGTATTAAGTCTACAAAATACATTATATATATATATATATATATATATATATATATAATCTGTTATAACTACTGTTCAAAAGTTTTATGGTCACTTAGAAGTGTCCTTATTTTTCAAAGAAAAGCACAGTTTTGTTCAATGAAGATAACTTTAAATTAATCAGAAATACTCTATACATTGTTAATGTGGTAAATTACTATTCTAGGTGGAAACGTCTGGTTTGTAATGAAATATCTACATAGGTGTATAGAGGCCCATTTCCAGCAACTATCACTCAGTGTTCTAATGGTACATTGTGTTTGCTCATCGCATAGAAGACTAATGGATGATTAGAAAACCCTTGAAAACCCTTGTGCAATTATGTTAGCACAGCTGGAAACAGTTC
>JBAMJR010000310.1:75000-187500 GCA_038501785.1 Myoxocephalus aenaeus | reverse complement strand
TGTGTTACCCATGTGTGAGTGTTACGTGTGTGTGCGTGTTACCCATGTGTGAGTGTTACATGTGTGTGAGTGTGTGTGTGTTACCCATGTGTGAGTGTTACGTGTGTGTGCGTGTTACCCATGTGTGAGTGTTACGTGTGTGTGCGTGTTACCCATGTGTGAGTGTTACATGTGTGTGTGCGTGTTACCCATGTGTGAGTGTTACGTGTGTGTGTGTGTTACCCATGTGTGAGTGTTACGTGTGTGTGAGTGTTACATGAGTGTGTGAGTGTGTGTGTGTTACCCGTGTATGGGCGTGTTACCTGTGTGTGAGCGTTACGTGTGTGTGTGTGTATTACCTGTCGAGCTCAGTCTGACGGTGCTCAGTGTGGGCGTTGCTTCAGGAGGAGGAGGAAGAGGATGAGGAGGAGAGGAGGAAGGCTTCAGACTGGAGGCCCCTGCAGAGTGAGAGAGCGAGTGAGAGAGAGAGAGAGGTCAGCTGTCGTGTGTGACCTCTGACCCTACAGAGGTCATCACAGGTCAGAGAACTCACAGTCCAGGATGACATCACGGGGGCGGAGCAGCTCCAGGCGCTCCAGCAGGTCGACCAGCTCCCCCACACAACCGTTCCTGCTCTCCCATTGGTTCATCACCCAGTCGGTCCGCCTCCTGCTCTTCTCGGCCAATCGTACGGCGGTCTGATCCCCGAGGACCTCTGAGGCTTCAGACACACGACAACACACATCAGTACTGTGTATACTACTTCAAGGTACTTTTTTTTACTACATTCTTCTTCTTATTATATATATATATATAATATATATATATATATATATATATATTATATATTATATATATATATAAATTATTAATCAACTAATAGTTCATAACACTTTAATACATCAAAACAATCCGATAATATAACAGAGATACTTTATTCTAGACAATGAATACTTACTACTTACTTTAGGTATCGTTTGATGGCAATACTAGTGTACTTTTACTTCAGTATCAGGATAATATTGTGTACTTTTACTTCAGTATCAGGATAATATTGTGTTCTTTTACTTCTGTATCCAGTTAATATTGTGTACTTTTACTTCAGCATCAGGATAATATTGTGTACTTTTACTTTACTATCAGAGTAATACTTGTGTACTTTTACTTCAGCATCAGGATAATATTGTGTACTTTTACTTCAGCATCAGGATAATATTGTGTACTTTTACTTCAGTATCCGGTTAATATTGTGTACTTTTACTTTAGTTTCAGGATAATAATAGTGTACTTTTACTTTACTATCAGAGTAATACTTGTGTACTTGATGGTACTTTTAACAGAGTAATACTTGTGTACTTGATGGTACTTGTTATCAGAGTAATACTTGTGTACTTGATGCTACACGGACAGGTAGCGCTCCACCTTGTTAGCATTAGCAGCGTTAGCCGCTCCGAGTTCTGGTTCCGGTTCCGGACTCACCGAAGCGGGTCCAGTCCAGGTCCGACAGGGCGTCCATGACCCGGCAGAACTCCCACAGGACGGCGGGCGGCAGCCGGAACAGGAACGTCGCTCTCTGCGATGCTGCCGACATGTTTACTGGCACGAGACGGTCCCTGAAGCTAACAGGCTAACGGCTAACAGAGACCCGCCTTCAGACCGGGACCCGGACCCGGTCCACCCGCATCAGAACAGTCCGGAACGGACAAGTTACAAACTTTAAAAGTCTGTGAGATCAACAAGTTCTGGTCCTCTGCTGCTTCCGCCCTCTGCGGATCAAGCTCACTGCAATAAGAGCCGCTTCCGGTTAGCAGTCCTCCAAAATAAAAGACTGAGAACTGAATCACGTTTTCTGTAATTACACAAAAACAAACAGTGAGATTTAGAGAAGTCAGCCCTCAACAGGTGCAATATTAATATAATAAATATAATTATTATTCTAACTACTACAATAATAATAAGTATAATACTATATATAGTAAATTATTAATAATAATAATACTAATAATTATAATAATGATAATAAGAATAATGGATGATAATGAATTCCTTCATCTCTTCATCCCTTCCTCCCTCAATCCTTTCCCGCTTCCCAAATCTCGTTCACTCGTTCCATCTCTCCATTCAGCATTTGAAACCTATCACGATGCGTGTGGTCTTTGTTGGTGAAAGGGTTAGGGTTAGTAATAACAAGTGAAATATATGGTTTGGTACATGAGAAAATTCAAATATCACAGATGTTCGCAATGATAGATTTAGATGGGGAATGGAGCGTCGTCGATTGTGAGAATCTATTCGATGTCAAAGGTGAGAATATTAAAGTTACTACGAGAAACTTTCCTTCTGTGTTGGTTCTGTCGCCCCCTGTGGACTAAAGAGGTAGTGTCTCTGAGCACCATGGTCCCTTTAGGAAACCTCTCATTTTACTGCAGCAGGTCTGACAGTCTGGTCCTCTCAGTCCTGGTTCTGGTTCCCCCGTTGCCTCCCTTCCCTCCAGCGGGTCCAGCAACACGTCCTGGTTCTCCAGCAGCGTGGTGTCGGGACTAAAGGCGGTCTATAGAGGATCAGGACTAACCTAAGGTCATATAGAGGACCAGGACTAAACTGATCCACAGCCTACAAGCTACTGGTGGTGTAATTCACACAATACAAGCATTGAGGTCTGAGGAGAAGTTTGCCGAAATATTTCAAGGTGCGTCAGAGAAGCTGTGACTAGCGGGGCTTTCAAACAGTCCGTCTCCGCATTAAATGGGTCGGCGTATTTTTTTTGAAAAAAAAACACAAACTTCGATATGAAAGTAAGAGCCGCATGAAACCAGGCAAAGAGCCGCATGCGGCTCGGGAGCCGCGGGTTGGCCAGGCCTGGGCTAGACAATCAGGAAGTCTGGGGTTCATAAATAATATGTGGAATTGTGTGGTTTTGATTAAATGTATCAAACTGAGAACTATGGTGAAATCAGAGGTTTGTAAACGCCTGGAGTGTCAAGAAGGAGAAGTTGAGAAAGGAGGAAGAAGGAGTTTGGGCATGGAGAAAGCTGATTTGTCTTACAGGGGGGTGAAGAGGTCAGATATAGGACAGAAGAGGTTAGATATAGTCACCTCAATGTTTACTGTTGCTGAATGGTTGCTGTTGGGATGTTCAACATGATGAATGGGGCATTTTTGTGCCTGGGCTATTGAGGGAAGTTTGTGAACATTGCTAGCCTATTTGGTATTAACTGGTAACCATGAAATGCCTCAATTCAGTCCAGAAGAGCAGGTACCTGTAGGGTATGTGGAGACTGTTTCTATGTATAAACATTTCGCTGCTTCACTCTTCTGGGCTAAACCCCAGATGTGTCAAAATCCTAGAGACGCCCCTGCCCGTGCGTCGAGCCCAGTGCGGCTGTTTGCTGTTCTGAGACGCGGTCTGACCCCTGTGGGAGGTCCCGTGTCCCGCGGGGCTCTCAGCGCACCTGTCAAACACACATATATATATATTCTCTCTCTCTCTCTCTCTCTCTCTCTCTCTCTCTCTCGTGACTGGCCCCTCCCTTCCCATTCCTTTACTTCCGCTTTGGCAGCTCGTGCGTCGCAGCTCTTCTTCTCGTCTGAAGGCTCGTGAGGACTCTTTTCTCTGAGGGACTCTTGGAGGACTCTCTGGTCCTCCAGGTCCAGCAGAACCAGTTCACGTGGAGGTCAGAGGAGGATCCGTGAAGAAGAACACGTCACAAAGTCTGCAGTGCGCGTGTCTTCTTTCCTCGTGAAGGAACCAACGGGACTTTGGATTCAGTCTCGCGAGAAGAAGTTACAGAAATACTTTGTTTTTCTTCATCAACGGAGTACAAATGATTTAAAACGAAGTTTCGTAAGTATAAGTATTACGTCATCGTCCGCTGTAAAGCCAGCGCACGTTCCTCATAGGGACACTTCCGGAAGGGATACTTCCGGTCCGGATTTCAAAGTAAAATATCACGTGAGTTCTAATTTACGTTATTTTAGATTAAAGAACAGCACAGTAATTTATGAGCCTGTTATTTAGAATCAGTACTATTTAGACTACAGTCAAAGATAATACTTGTACTTGTACTGTGTACTTCCTGTGTAGTCTCATGTCAAAGCAGAGAGCAGTAATGTGTGATCTCTCCAGCAGGTGGTGCTGTTGGTGTGAAGGTGTGGACTCTGCTATGAGTCAGTGTGAGGACCGAGAGGAGGGAGTCCCTCCCTCTAAAACCAGTCTGTGTGGGGACCATGACCAGACCAGAGCTCAGAGGTGAGAGGACCATCTCTACCTGTCCATGACTCTTCTCATGTCACAACGTCTTTGACTCACTGACTCTGCTTCTACATGTGTGACCAGGATCCACCAGAGACCAGACTGTCCTGGACCTGGACCTGAACCTGGACCTGAACCTGAACCTGGACCTGAACCCAGCTTCAAAGATGGACACCGTTCTTCTGACCCAGAGTAAGTTCTTAATGAAATGGTCAAGGAGAAGTGGTTAGGGTTAGACGTTAGGAGGTCATGTTTGACTATTCAACTGCAGCCCTAGTCTTTGTTGGTAACTAGGCTGTTGCCTTGCAGGAACCTCCAGAAACACCCTCATTAAAAAAGCTGGATAGTTAATCACAATTGCAATCAGGGAAGGTAGTGCAGGCCCCACCCACAAATGACCAGGACAAAAGTTTAGCACTGACACACACTGACCTCACTCCCAGGTGAGCTGCAGCCCAAAATGATTACAGGTGAAGTCAAACCGCTACAAGATGCTAGTAGTTTTAGTTATTACGTCTTAGCAAACAAGTCACCATGAAGAAGCTGTGCCTTATTTACTATCAAAGAAATGTTGAAGCTGTAATAAAATGACCTTCTATCAGTTCACAGAGAGAAAAGTCTCCTGAACCCAGCTGTGTGTCCATGAAGAGTAACTGGTCTAAAGACTTTCTGATTGACTTCAAAGATGGACGCCGTTCTTATGACCCAGAGTAAGTCGTCCTTCATCTCCAGTCTTTAGCATCTGGTTTATGAAATGATTAATCATGACAGAACACAACATCTTTAACTTATTGTTGTATTTGTGTTTTAATATCATGAACAATAAACAGTCTGTGGAGCAAACACAATGTGAGCTGATTGTTCATGACTCCTCCACAGAGAGGACCAGCAGAGCTCAGAGGTTCCCAGAGGTCCGTCTGCCCAGCAGCATCAAACACACCTGGACTCCATATTTATGGTCTGTACATGTGCAACTACTTTTACATCTATTCTGTTCACAACCATCTCCATGCTGCACTCTTTAGACCAGTGGGTTATCAGTCTGTCCAACATGAATCTGATGTTTGGTTCCATGGTTTTAGTTTGTCATTCATAGAATATTCTGTTCCAGCTGCTGGAGGAGAACATCCTCACTTTTGTGAAAGACGAGCTGAAGAAGATCCAGAAGGTTGTGAGTTCAGATTACCCAGAATTCTTAGAGATTCAGAGTGAGGATGAGGAGGTGTTGGATGGTGAGGATGAAGCGCAGAGGAGGAGGAGCAGAGAAGCATTTCAGAAGATCTCACTGCACTTCCTGAGGAGCATGAAGCAGGAGGAGCTGGCTGACTGTCTGCAGAGCAGTAAGAGGATTTCTCTAAAGATTTAACATGCTGGATAAATGGGACGTTTACTAATGTCTCAAGAGATGGACCAGAATATGTTCATAGACTCATTCTTTGAGGAAATGACATGTTGAAATATATTCTTTGACTCATTGATCTTCTTTGTTGTGTGTTCATTCAGGACTTCCTGCTGGAGTTTGTCAGCGTAAACTCAAATCTAACCTGAAGAAGAAGTTCCAGTGTGTGTTTGAGGGGATCACTAAAGCAGGAAAACCAACCCTTCTGAACCAGATCTCCACAGAGCTCTACATCACAGAGGGAGGGACTGCAGAGGTCAATGATGAACATGAGGTCAGACAGATTGAAACAGCATCCAGGAAACCACACAGACCAGAAACCACCATCAGACAAGAAGACCTCTTTAAAGCCTCACCTGGAGGAGAGGAACCAATCAGAACAGTGATGACAAAGGGAGTGGCTGGCATCGGGAAAACAGTCTTAACACAGAAGTTCACTCTGGACTGGGCTGAAGACAAAGCCAACCAGGACATCCAGTTCACTTTTCCATTCACGTTCAGGGAGCTGAATGTGCTGAAAGAGAAGAAGTTCAGCTTGGTGGAACTTGTTCATCACTTCTTCACTGAAACCAAAGAAGCAGGAATCTGCAGGTTTGAAGAGTTCCCGGTTGTGTTCATCTTTGACGGTCTGGATGAGTGTCGACTTCCTCTGGACTTCCACAACAATGAGGTCCTGACTGACGTCACAGAGTCCACCTCAGTGGATGTGCTGCTGACAAACCTCATCAGGGGGAACCTGCTTCCCTCTGCTCGCCTCTGGATAACCACACGACCTGCAGCAGCCAATCAGATCCCTCCTTACTGTGTTGGCTTGGTGACAGAGGTCAGAGGGTTCACTGACCCACAGAAGGAGGAGTACTTCAGGAAGAGGTTCAGAGATGAGGATCAGGCCAGCAGGATCATCCCCCACATCAAGACCTCACGAAGCCTCCACATCATGAGCCACATCCCAGTCTTCTGCTGGATCACTGCTACAGTTCTGGAGGACGTGTTGAAGACCACAGAGGGAGGACAGCTGCCCAAGACCCTGACTGAGATGTACATCCACTTCCTGGTGGTTCAGTCCAAAGTGAAGGCCAAGTATGATGGAGGAGCTGAGACAGATCCACACTGGAGTCCAGAGAGCAGGAAGATGACTGAGTCTCTGGGAAAACTGGCTTTTGATCAGCTGCAGAAAGGGAACCTGATCTTCTATGAATCCGACCTGACAGAGTGTGGCATCGATATCAGAGCAGCCTCAGTGTACTCAGGAGTGTTCACACAGATCTTTAGAGAGGAGAGAGGACAGTACCAGGACAAGGTGTTCTGCTTCATCCATCTGAGTGTTCAGGAGTTTCTGGCTGCTCTTCATGTCCATCTGACCTTCATCAACTCTGGTGTCAACCTGCTGGCAGAAGAACAAACAACCTCCCTGTTGTCAAAACCTGAACCAAAGCATCTCTACCAGAGTGCTGTGGACAAGGCCTTACAGAGTCCTAATGGACACCTGGACTTGTTCCTTCGCTTCCTCCTGGGTCTTTCACTGGAGACCAATCAGACTCTCCTACGAGGTCTGCTGACAGGAAGTAGCTCACGGACCAATCAGGAAACAGTTGAGTACATCAAGGAGAAGATCAATGAGGATGTGTCTCCAGAGAAAAGCATCAATCTGTTCCACTGTCTGAATGAACTGAATGATGGTTCTCTAGTGGAGGAGATCCAATGGTACCTGAGTTCAGGACGTTTCTACATAGATGAACTGTCTCCTGCTCAGTGGTCAGCTCTGGTCTTCATCTTACTGTCATCAGTAAAAGATCTGGAGGTGTTTGACCTGAAGAAATACTCTGCTTCAGAGGAGGCTCTTCTGAGGCTGCTGCCAGTGATCAAAGCCTCCAACAAAGCTCTGTAAGTACAGAGAGAGTTAGATTCATACATCATAACTTAAATACGCTGCTATCTTTTCCACGTATTATTTCTTCTTCATCATTGTCTCTTCAGACTGAGTGGCTGTAACCTCTCAGAGAGAAGCTGTGAAGCTCTGTCCGCAGTCCTCAGCTCCCAGTCCTCTAGTCTGAGAGAGCTGGACCTGAGTAACGACAACCTGGAGGATTCAGGAGTGAAGCTGCTGTCTGCTGGACTGGAGAGTCCACACTGTAGACTGGAGACTCTCAGGTCAGGATTCATCAACACGTAAAACTAGTTGACACTCAAATCCTGATTTACATTCATGGATAAACTCGTATCCTCCTTCAGATTGTCTTAACTCACTGGACACTGGAGGTCATTTTCAGTCGATTTTCTCGATTTGACATAATTTTCTTAGATTCACCTTTTAAGGCACTTCCATATAAGATATATACCCATGTTTTTCATCATAAATTACAGAACAATCTCAGCTATCTATATAATGAGGCACCATTGTCATAAGGCAAAAGTGTAAAGAGAAAAACTTTATAATATGACGCTAAAGCTGAAAAATGGAATCTCGATTTTTGGAAATTCTTCATATCGCTTGAAAAAAACTAACTTTACTCAGGTGGTGACTCTGTTTAGGTGATGGCAATTGGTTTACCAAAGGTTTTAGGTTCACAAAAGCAGTGAAATATATGAATAAAATGGTAGATACATGTAAATAAATGTCTAAAACTAAAAATTTTACTATCGTTTTTTGAGTAGAAATATGGTCTTTCACAGCTTTCACCAAAATGATAAAAATGGGACTGAGAAATGACTTCATAGTGCAGATAAAGCTTCATGAGGTGTGTGCAAATGAAAAATTACCATCACAACACTTTTTTTTTTTTAAATAAAAATATGTATTATATATTTTTTTAAATTACAGAATATATATTGAGAAATATAAAACAGAACAAAAACTAGTCAGACTATTTACAATATACAAGTATGGCTTGCTTTGCTTCAATGGCATATCCTCATGCCATGGCATGCCATTCCCGAACAGTTTCTGTTCAGCTGCAGGCAGAGGGGAACGTTACACGCCTCGCACTTCCATGCCGTGTCTTTTCGCACTTTCTTCATGCTGCAAAGCTCGCAAACCCTGCGACCCGCCGTTGACTTTGTTTTGGGGCAGGCTGCAACAGCAGCAGAGACAGGCACAGGACCATGACCTGCAGGTGCCGGTGTGGACCTGGTGTCCGGGCTGGCTGGAACTTGATGACGGGGCGAGCAGTGTCCGGGTCTTCATCCGTCCTCCAGGACAGCGTAGGTGCAGGTGGTGCACACGCTGCCGTCTTTCTCCACCTGGCCTGTGGTGAAAGTAGTCGCCGGGCAGCACGCGCCCTGTTTGCCGGCGATGGTGTCTTTAGTCGTCGTGCAACGCGCTGCCTCTTTGCTGGCCAGGCTGGTCGGGGCAGCTGGTGCTCCTCTCTGTACAATAAATGAATACTAGTCAGTTGAAAGAAAGATGACGTAGCGATTGATCAGAGTGCTCCGCATGCGATGTGTAAATATTACTCAGATCATGACTGTGGTAGTAATTTGAGCATAGTGCTCCGCATGCCATGTGTAAATATTACTCAGATCATGACTGTGGTAGTAACGTGAACAGAGTGTTGTACAAAGCAGACTGTGTATAAACATTACTCAGATCATGACTGTATAACGTGAGCAGCAGTGTGCACCGCGTGGTGGGCTCTCGTGCTCTCGTGCACAGTGTACACATTACTAGTTTGTACACATTACTAGTTTGTACACATTACTAGTTTGCACCATGCAGTCTTACAGACACGTAACAAAGTTTAGTAACTACACTTACCCATCTTCCTCAGAAGAACTAAAGCCTTCGAGCTCTGACGACGCGTCGTCCTCCTCCTTGCTGGTCTCCCAGAATCATGCGTTTTGCTTCCTCCGTGTTGAATCTCTTTGTCGTCATGATGTCGCTTTTCTCTGACTGAAAACTGTAGCGTGTGTACATGCTCAAGTGGGTAGTCCTTTGAGATTTTCCTGAGTGTACATTGGTTGTTTAGTTCACGAAATGGCGACGGACATATGACTCAACAAATCACAGAGAAGGATTTTCTTTTTTTTTTTACCAGCGTCAGATGACACACTGCTGCCCTTTCGCTTGCTTGATGATGTTAACATTATGCTGGGCTCTGCCTGGGCAGGCACCCGGAAGCAGGAAGCCGTCTCTTTCCGCCAGACGTAAAATTATATTTCTGCAATGTATTATCGGGGTGCTGTGAATATTTTAGAAACTTAGAGAAACGTTTCAAGTGTCACCACGCGAAACCGCGGGCTCAGTGGACGAAGGGTTAAGATGTGATGTGTGTTATTTTGTGTGTTTGCAGGCTGTCAGGCTGTCTGATCACAGAGGAAGGCTGTGCTTCTCTGGCCTCAGCTCTGAGCTCCAACCCCTCCCATCTGAGAGAGCTGGACCTGAGCTACAATCATCCAGGAGACTCAGGAGTGAAGCTGCTGTCTGCTGGACTGGAGGATCCACACTGGAGACTGGAGACTCTCAGGTATGAAGAGGCTGCAGCCACAGAGCATCAGTCTGATAGAGGAGGTAGAGCTGGAAACCTGTTCTCTGTCACACTGTCAGCCTGGTTAATATGACCCTGACACGCCAAGCTGACCTCAAACTACCAGAGACTCATCTAACTGTTTGGGTCCCACATGATGTTGCACGGTGTATCGATACTAAAAGGTACCGCGGTACCCGTACGTTAAAAATGATGTGACTTTGCATATCTTTAGTATCGATACTTCATTAAAATAGGGTGCGATCAGAGCGCACTCACTGTTCCGTTCCCTGTCATGCTGCCTGCAAGCATTGACTGCAAGGAGGCGGGGCTTACGGTGGCGGGGCTTAAGGAGGCGGGGCTGCCCAACGCTCACACATGCAACAGGCAATGCTCACTAACAGCTTGTTGGAACAAAAGATGAAGAAGTGAAATGTGAAAGTACTTTGGCTCCATTACCGACTGAAGGAAAGCCCACTGACACACAGAGACCCGTCTAACAGACCAAGGGAGGACACGTCAAACATGGCAAAGCTCCTTTCAGACAGACACCAGACAACAGGATACATAGCCGTGTAGAATCAATGCTGTGATGGCACCATGTAGTGTTCATTCATATCTTGCTGGAGGCTAATACTAATATTAATGCCATTTGTTAAGTGTTCAAAAAGCTGAGCAGGAACAAGCTGGTAAAAAAGGGAACCAGACAGACGTTTGATTTATTATTATTCAGTCTCCAGTGTGTGTTTCCCTTTAGTCCAGACATCACTGTGAAAAGACAAATAAACAATCTGTTTAAACCTTCTTGATAAATCATCACAATAGGAATGTGTTGCTGTTTAAAGGAGTTCAGCTCCACCTGGTCTTGGTTTGTTTTGCACTGAGAGACAGTTCTCTGGCTGATAAGAGTGGACTTGTTGAAGCTACAGGTGACAGTCGGCCACAGACGCTCAGCTGGTGAACATAGTGGAGCATTTAGCAGCTAAAGAGACAGATGTTTCCCTCAGGAGGTGGAGACCAAACACAGAGCTAACAGAGAGAATAGTGGACTTCCATTCATCAGGTGACACAAACACAAAGAGTCCTGATGAGTCATCATGTTGATGTGGAACTGCTGGAAGTAACAGAATATGAGCTGATGAATAATAAGTGGTCCATGTGAACATGAATAACAAAGCTCTGTGATGAGAGTGATGTCATGTCCATGTGAACATGAATAACAAAGCTCTGTGATGAGAGTGATGTCATGTCCATGTGAACATGAATAACAAAGCTCTGTGATGAGAGTGATGTCATGTCCATGTGAACATGAATAACAAAGCTCTGTGATGAGAGTGATGTCATGTCCATGTGAACATGAATAACAAAGCTCTGTGATGAGAGTGATGTCATGTCCATGTGAACATGAATAACAAAGCTCTGTGATGAGAGTGATGTCATGTCCATGTGTCCATGCTGCTCTGACTCCTCCTCCTTTCAGGGTGGAGCCTGCTGGAGTCCGATGGTTCAGACCAGGTCTGAGGAAGTGTAAGTGTGCTTTGAGTTTGATTCATGAAAACATTCAACCATCTTCAGACTGTGACATCACTCATTCACATCTCTGATGTCATCATCAAAGTGTCAACAGATGAACAGATGATAGATTAATAACTGCAGCTGTATTGTGTCTTGTTCTCTCCATCAGATTCCTGTGAACTCACACTCGACACAAACACAGTAAACGGATACCTTGAACTGTCTGACAACAACAGGAAGGTGACATGTGTGATGGAGGATCAGTCATATCCTGATCATCCAGACAGGTTTGACTTCTGGCCTCAGCTGCTGTGTAGAACTGGTCTGACTGGTCGCTGTTACTGGGAGGTCGAGTGGAGAGGAGGAGTTTCTATATCAGTGAGTTACAGAGGAATCAGCAGGAGAGGAGACATTATGGACTGTTGGTTTGGAAGGAATGTTCAGTCCTGGAGTCTGGAGTGCTCTGATGATGGTTACACTGTCTGTCACAATAAGACAGTAACACCCATCACCACCACCCCCTTCTCCTCTGGTAGAGTAGCAGTGTATGTGGACTGTCCTGCTGGCTCTCTGTCCTTCTACAGAGTCTCCTCTGACACACTGATCCACCTCCACACCTTCAACACCACATTCACTGAACCTCTTTATCCTGGGTTTGGGTTTGGGTCCAGGTTTGGTTCCTCAGTGTCTCTGTGTTCTCTGGAGGATTGAGAGTCTCCTCCTGGTAGAGAAACGTTCTCTCTGCTGTCCAGATAGTTCAGCCTGTACAGGATCACACAGCTGATGTTAGTTAGAACCAAACTGAGGTTCTACCCAGAACCCTTTGCTTCTTCAAGGATTTTTAAAAGCACAGATGAAAAAAAGAGACAGAAATGTTCTTTATGAACCTCATGAGGAACCCATAGTGAGTTCTACATAGAACCCTTGGTTCCTGGAGGATCTTGGTTGCACCCTTAGAAGGTGGAAATGTTCTGCATAGAACGTCCAGAGAAGATTTTAGGCATAACCGTTCCACCATATGACGGTTCTCTGTAGAACCTTTGGTTGGAAACTTTCTCATGTGGTTCTGGGTAAAACTCTTTATGCTGTGTTCTATGTAGAACCCTCTGAAAGGGAACCTTTAGGTTAGCTAAAATGCTAAAATGCTACTTCCATGTTATAATGATGCAATAACACGCTGTTTATTATATTATCGCTCTCTGAAAGAGTTTAATCTGCATAAAGAGTGCTTTTACGTTTGATAATGAAGAACCTTCTTCTGTAGTTTTACATCATAGTTCTGAACGTAGCTCTTTTATTGGTAACGTGTGTTCTTTCATCGTGACGATGCTTCTGTTGCTTCAATAAAACATTTGACTCAACGTTCTGTGTCGCCACAGTTCTTCAGGTCCTTCAGCTCAGAGTAGAGTCTGATCACCGGAACCCACCAGAACAAGCCTTCCTGTTTGTGTTCCACTGGAATATGAGATCACATGAATATGAGATCACATGAATATGAGATCACATGAATATGAGGTCACATGAATATGAGATCATTTGAATATGAGATCACTTGAATATGAGATCACTTGAATATGAGATCACATGAATATGACTGAAGTCTTTATTTCTGAATGGACTTCCCACCTGACCTCAGATGACCTGAGTCACATTTCTCTGGTTTCTGCTCGTCATCACAGTTTCAGAGATGTTTTACTAATATCTTTAAAGATATATAAATATCAGTGGCGGGCCGTGCGTTTTAGACCAAGGCCTTCAGTGACGTGTGTCCACATCAGGTGCGGACTGGAAAAAAAAAGTGTCCCTGGAGTTACTGTCAGAGCGGCCCGTGCGTGTATTGAACACGGCGCGCTGCCCACTACACGACACGTTCACACAGACTGTGACTGCTTATAAATGCACAACAGCTTGAGATGATTTAGTTTTTTTACCAAAGAGGATGTATGTCCTCCCCTTATCATCGTTCTCTGTGGTCAGCGAAATTGAAACGATATGTAATGAAAGTGGAAATCACTCTTTTGCTTTAACTTAACGGGGTGACTATGGCTCAGTGGTTAGCATTCCCCTCTTTCAATCAGAGGATTGGTGGTTCGAACCCCGGCTCTGCTAGTACATGTCAATGTGTCCTTGAGCAAGGCACTTAACCATGAATTGCTCCCCGTTGCTGTGTCTCCGGTGTATAGAGCGAAAATCTAAGTCGCTTTGGATAAAAGCGTCAGCTAAATTAAATGTAACTTGTCATTGTGAAGTAAATGTTGATCGCACAGTGTAAGTCCTGTAGAAACATGACACCACGTTCTTTTTGTCTTCGCCAGCATCGTCTGCTGTTCAAGTTCAAATGTGTCAGAAATAAAGTGATGGGATTTACTAGGTTACATGTGTCACACATCAGTCATGTGAATTAGTAGAGAGGGAACCTCCACACCACTGGTGGTACCGCTCCAGAGAGGGATGTACAGACTACTAGCAGTGTTTTACATAATGAAGCACATTGGATTCATGTGAATAACGTCTAGACATGGTATCATGCTGGATACCATGTCTGACACGTCGCCGACTCCCCACAGTCCATTTTGTGTCTTGAAAACGTCGACTCATACTGCTCGATGAGCCGCAGCAGCTTATCCTTCCACTCAAGGGAAACTTCACAAGAAGAGAGGTCCACATCCTGCAGGCCCATGTCACTCAGGATGTGCAATATCTCCTCTTCCGACCTTGGTGAAGGTGGTGAGCTCTGTGTGTATTGCGCATTGGATTGGATGCGATCTGGTTCAGGTAAGTCCTGCACAGAAAGACAGGGGGACACATCTGCAACCTTTGCATTTCTTTTAATGGTGAGAGGCTTGTCTGTAGGATTTACTATTTTGACTGGAACCCAGCCATCTCCCCATAAGGAAGTAACAACTCTCCCCACCAAAATGTGTGCAGGCCTGGCCTTGGACTGAGTGGGTTCGATGAGGACCGTATTCCCCACTCCAGAGATGTCAGATGCAGGCAGTTTAGCCCACACTAAATGTTCAGACATCGGCTGTAGAGTGACACATCTTTTGAGTTTAGCCGTGCCGATTCTGTTTGGCATTGCACCGCTTTCCCATCCCTCTGAGTAGGATAGCAGGGATGCTAAATAGGGCAACTCATTATTTGGCGCACTGTTCGCTGGAGATGTGATGTTTTGGCCACTAACAGTCACTTTCATCTGTGGTATGAGCCACTTGATGGCGTTGCTGCCGAGAATCATTTCATCAGTTTGGCCTGGCACAACTAGAACAGGAATTATCACCTTGTAGCCATAAACTGATGCAGTGAGGTCATACATGGCAGAAGGTGTGACAAGGTGACCTCCACAGCCAACAATGACAAAGTCCTCAGCTGATTTCTTCTCAATGTTAGGGATGGACTGTGAAAGTTTTGAGGCAGACGTCTCACTTATAGTGCATGCCATAGATCCACTGTCTACTAATGCTCTGAGGACATGCCCGCCATCAGTAGTCACGTCTGTGTAGAATAGACTGTCAGTCTTTGAAAGTCTCTGCAAGCCTTGCACAATCAATGTTTTTTGTGACGGCACTATGCTGCTGTAGTTGTCATACAATGTTTCATAATCATCAATGTCTGTCAAATCCGAAGTGGGAGGCTCACTTACTCGATCTGCGCTGTCCTCCCCTGCGCGCAGATCATTCAGTTTCCCTCTTGGACGTCTTCCCTCTGGGCAGTTGCGTCTTGGATGGCCAGGTGAGTGACACAGGAAACAGAGCCTGTTCTCTCGACAGTGTGTGAGGGCAGAGTGAGAGCCGTCTTTACATATGGAACATGGCGTCTCATTTAATCCCTCAACTCTTGGAAGCCTGTTGTTGGAATATGGCTTTTTGTTGGCTTGAGTATGACCTGGGCCCTGGAGCAACACTTTTTCTAGCATTCCAATTAACCTCTCCAGAGTAGAGGTCTCTTGACTCACAGCCCTTTTCTGTTCGGGGACGTCTGAAACTAAAGTAGCATTAGCGCTAACCTCAACTTTATTCATGTTAAGTCTGCTGCCCCCCACTGTAGAAGATCTGATTCCCTTCTCCAGATGGTATTCATCCAAGACTTCCTGAACTTCACGAGCTGACCATTTATCCATTGTCTTGGACCCAAAGGTAAGAGCTAGATCTTTACTGGGGCAGTGTCTGATGAACATCCGTGTGACTTCAACACTGGGGTTGTCAAACATTTTACCCTGCTCTTCAAGACCACTTGCAGCAACATCAGCAGCACGGTTCAGTCGAAGCCAATACTCATATGGATCCTCCTGTTCCTTTGGCGTGGTGGAATAAAAGTCAGCCAGCGGCACAGAGGAGCAATAGCTCATACTGAAATGTCTGCGCAGGAGTCCATAGATGGCCTGTGGGTTATGCTGGACATCAACATCACCGTTTCTTATTCCAAGTCTCACAACGTCCTTTGCTCTGCCTCTCAGGTGGATGAGAATTTCCTCGGCCTGATTCTCGAGCTGAATGCCACTCTTTCTGATGTAATTTCTCATTGATTCTTCCCACAGCCAGCGTATCCGAACTCTCTCCTCGGAATGCAGGTGGGTCCTTGACTCCTCTCTGAGTTACTAGCTGGACTTGGGAGAGATCCAGTGTGCGGCTGGTGTCTTTTTTTGGGCATGTTTCTTCATGAGTTGTATGCACAGAAGATGTAGGGCTTGATGTGTTGAGGCGTGACATAATGCTATCAGCTAGCTGATGCCCCTATCTGCTGCACAATAGTGCTCATTTGGTCAGCTTGTCACGGGAGACTCTGAGAGAGGACCCAAACGCAGATGCGTGGTGAAAACAAAAGTAGCTTTATTCCTTCCGAGGACAGACAGGATGCTCAAAAACGAAAACAGGATTCTCAAAAACACCAAACGGCAGAAAGCAGGCACAAAAAGCAGGAACAGGGGGCACACAGACAGTTTCACACAGTACGACCAGACAAGGGAACAGAGGACACACAGGGCTTAAGTACAAGGGGAAGGTGTGGGTGATTAGACACAGGAGGAAACAATCAGACAATCAACAGACAGGAAGGGGAACAGGACACACGAGACAGGACTTCAGAATAAAACACAGAAAAAACCCAACCCGTGACACAGCTAGTCTCACCTCATCAAGAGGAGGGTCTGGAACTGATGTACTAGCGCCCCGTGGTGGATGTAACTCAACTATAGGCTGACTCTGAGGTGTCACTACTTCCCTAACTCTGAAAGGACTGTGGACCGAATCCCCACCAAAAGCTGTTCTATCCCCCACCTGCCAACACTGAGAGGAGTCATATCGGAGGTATTACATTTGTTAAGACTCATACTTATACATATAACAAAATACCCACTCAGACTCAGTCACATACAGTCTCAAGAGAATATGGCTGTTAGCTAAATAAACCTGACAGTCAGAAGAATCGCAGCTCCAAAACGATGATGTGGCGAGAAGACATCTGCCCGGTCCGGCATAGTCATGGACGGGTCACGGCACCAATGTAACCTCTGTGATATGTCTCCTGGTCAAATGAATCTCCTGGAGCTGGGCAGGCTTGTGGCAACAGCAGGTTTATTATGTTTCTGCATTCATGACAGAAAAGGACACATATAACGGTCAGCTCCTGTGGACAGCGTGCTGTCTAGAAAGACGGCATCATGTTAGTGTTAGCTAGCTACTCTGGTGACATTCTTACTGGCAAATAAAACACATAAAAAACGAATAGTTAACTTAATAAAAAACAAGGCAAATATACTCCCAGACAATAACTTTACAAACCAATAAAGCCAGCTCAACTCTTAGATCATTTTACAATTATTTAACACTATCTTTTCCACAGACATACATAGACACGTTACCTTCTAAAGGAATCCTCCGTTACACTGAGGATTTCCCAGAGTCCTTTGCGTCTAATATTAAGCGCAGGTACACATTTGGAACAGCAGGTGGCATAGGTTTCCCATTTTAGCTGGATTTAACATGAACCTATTCAACTATGTTACATGGGCACGTACGGTTCTTTTTTTCAGTTCTTCTCCTATCCTTTATAACAATATCACTAGGATAATTATATTTATTTTCTACTGTTTCTACTGTGTCCATGCCTCCCTGTTACAGAGGGGGGGGGGGGGGGGGGTCACACATGTCCCTGGCAGAGGCCGCTAAGGTAGTCAAAAAGCTCCTTGGTGGCAAGGTGCCGGTGGGGTGGATGAGATCCGCCCTGAGATGCTGAAGGCGCTGGACATTGTTGGGCTGACACGCCTTTTCATTGTTGCATAGGGGGTCGGGAACAGTGCCCGTATACTGATATTATTATTATTTAGAGACACCTCAGTCACTTACTCACCTCGTCCACTGTGTGTGTGCCTCTCTGTGACATCAGCTAAACATCTAGCTCATCATGTCTCAGTCTAACTGTATGCTTAAAAATAGAAAGGAGTGGGAGTCAAACCCTGAATTCAAAGGCTGGCTGAAGCCGTTCATTGGCCGTTTGGTGTGTGTGTCCTTGTATGAATTGCATTGTGGGGTCAAAGATCTTTACACGATGTTCATCATTCAATATTAGGGTTAAAACTTGACTTTCTAGGGTTCAGTACGTTCCTGTCTGCCGTTTGTGATCGCTCTAATGATATTAATGTATTCATGATCCGCCTCCCAGAACGAAGGGTAACTTCCTTGCGTGGAAGAAGAAGAATGTGATCAAACATCCACGGGGCATTGCCAGAGGACAGGGAGGAACCGGTTGACTTCAGGTCTTTTTTATTGATGTTGGCAGAGCAGACAGTCTTTAGAGAAACACGGTGGTGAAACAGGACAGAAAGAAAGAGCCTGATCTCACAGCAATATGTGAAGAGACAAAAACCTCTGAGCTCATAACATGGTGGTCGTCCGTAGTGGGTTTGGATCACGTGTCCGCTCCACCAAACAGGAACGCAGGCTTGAATTCGTCCATCATGTGAGCTTCAATGTGAGTTAATGCCACCAATGAAAGCACAAATATTCAGAGGACTGAAGTGTGCAGACATTATAAGTAAATGTCTGTATGGATGGTAAAATAAATACATTTAAAATACATCACTCTGTCAGTCACAACCTGGCTCATGTTTTAGTCAACTGACCCATAAATAAAGCTAAAAGCCCAAAAGGTGAAAGTCAGGAGACAGAAGGATCCCAGAGTCAGTCCAGGTGAGCGGACCAGCTGACTCCTCCCTCCAACCCCATGCAGGTAGAGGACAAAGAGTCGTGTTCAGAGGAGCTGATACTGGTTCAAACTGCTGAACGCCCATTATTATTATTCATTTCTTCATCTAAGGATGATTCAGAGCTGCTGAAGACAAACACAAGTTCATCATGTAGATCTCTGTTTGCTGTGAAAGCCCTTCAGGGTGAGGAGTAGTCCTGCAGAAAACTAATTTAATGATGAAAGCAAACAGAAAGATCAACTGTCTATTCTAATGAGTAAAGTACAACACGGTGCTGCTGTGTTCAATAAGAAGGTTTTACTCTTCTTCTTTGTTACCATCCAACTGCCAACAATGATGAGCAACTGGTGCACTCAGCAGTCCATGTGATGTAAAGCTGACATCAGCTGACCATCACTGTACAGACAATGACAGACTTGTTGACTTCCCATAAGCCAGCAGGTTTCCATCAGAATATAGAGCAACGTTTAACCTCATGTTGACCATAGATTCATGCTTCACATTTGTACTGAGTTCTTTAATATATTATATTATGCTTGTATTCTATTTATAATTCAGTTTTGTAAAATGTGTCCCTTTTCATAGAAGCTTGCTTTTTAACATGTGCTGTATCTGACAGTATTATCCAGCTCTGCTCTGATTGGTCCAATCTGAGGGGAGATGGACTCTAAACCACCCGAGTGCTGAATGTGTTTGTGTCTCTGTATTCTGACTGATAGAAGATCTCTGTGAGAGCCAAACGTTGCTCTGTTACATCCAGAAGAAGAGCAGTGAAGTGCAGAGCAGTAGATGGCTGGCTGAGAGGGGAAAGGGGTGGTGGTGGATGGTAGAGGAGGCGGGACAAGTGGACGAGTCTGAACGGCCTGGCAGGCTGAAGTTGCACGAAGGTTAGGAGGCGGACAAACATGAGGCCATCCTGAGGGAAAAGGGGAAAGAGAGTTAACTAGAAAGTGCATTTCCTGCTGTAAATAGTACGTTGGAATGCTGAAAGCTGAAAGATTGAAGCTGGAATATTTTAAATAAATAGCTAAAAATAGCTGAAAATAGAGAAAAGGGAAACTACCTGATGAAAAGTGTTGAAGCCAAAAAGCATGCCGTCAGGCAGCCATGCCGAAACGTACATTTAGAATATTGTATTTGTTATCATTATTGCTTTAATATATGAGGAGGACTGAAAAGTATCTTAATTTTCTTATTTTAATATGTGGCTGTATAAAGTATTTATTATTTAGAATGTTTTATTTGTTATCATTATTGCTTCAATATATGGACAAGACACATTAAAGAAGCACTGGACTAAATGCCACAAAAAGATTTGTTTTACATTTGCACTTTGCAATTTTGTTAAAGTTCAATAAACAGATGTTCATATAGTTATATCTTTTTAGGTGAGCCTCTGCAGCTGCTCTTACTTCCCTGTTCTATGTGAAGCTTTTTTGCTGACTAGGCTGTGACATATGGGGACTCTTCCTCTGCCCACATACGCTGTTAAGCTTCCTCCAGAGAAGCTTACAGTGACTCCACCAGGGCCATGATGATGAGGAATTCACATGAACTGCAGGTTATCAACAATATTCTCATGAAAATCTTTTCCAACAGGCCACTAAACAAAGTTCTCCTCTTTGGTCACTAGAGGGCAGCAGAGAGTCAGAACATTGTAACAAACTTGGCCCATTAGAGTCAAACGTTCTGCTGTTTGTCTCTTTGTTCTCCATCAGCTGAGAAACAGAGAACCACACTGTAACTAATAAAGAGGAGGAACTCAGGTACTAAAGGACCACAACAAAGTACCCTCTTTGTGTTGTGTCTCTTTGTGTTGTGTCTCTTTGTGTTGTGTCTCTTTGTGTTGTGTCTCTTTGTGTTGTGTCTCTTTGTTGTGTCTCTGTGTTGTGTTGTGTCTCTTTGTGTTGTGTTGTGTCTCTTTGTGTCGTGTCTCTTTGTGTTGTGTCTCTTTGTGTTGTGTTGTGTCTCTTTGTGTCGTGTCTCTTTGTGTTGTGTTGTGTCTCTTTGTTGTGTTGTGTCTCTTTGTGTTGTGTCTCTTTGTGTTGTGTCTCTTTGTGTTGTGTCTCTTTGTGTTGTGTTGTGTCTCTGTGTGTTGTGTCTCTTTGTTGTGTCTCTGTGTTGTGTTGTGTCTCTTTGTGTTGTGTCTCTTTGTGTTGTGTCTCTTTGTGTTGTGTCTCTTTGTGTTGTGTCTCTTTGTTGTGTCTCTTTGTTGTGTGTCTCTCTCTAGTTGTGTTGTGTGTCTCTCTAGTTGTGTTGTGTGTCTCTCTCTAGTTGTGTTGTGTCTCTAGATGTGTGTCTCTCTAGTTGTGTATGTCTCTCTAGTTGTGTTGTGTCTCTCTAGTTGTGTCTCTCTCTAGTTGTGTTGTGTCTCTCTAGTTGTGTCTCTCTCTAGTTGTGTGTCTCTCTCTAGTTGTGTTGTGTCTCTCTAGTTGTGTCTCTCTCTAGTTGTGTTGTGTCTCTCTAGTTGTGTCTCTCTCTAGTTGTGTGTCTCTCTAGTTGTGTTGTGTCTCTCTAGTTGTGTCTCTCTCTAGTTGTGTTGTGTCTCTCTAGTTGTGTCTCTCTCTAGTTGTGTCTCTCTCTAGTTGTGTTGTGTCTCTCTAGTTGTGTGTCTCTCTCTAGTTGTGTCTCTCTCTAGTTGTGTGTCTCTCTCTAGTTGTGTCTCTCTCTAGTTGTGTGTCTCTCTAGTTGTGTGTCTCTCTCTAGTTGTGTGTCTCTCTCTAGTTGTTTTGTGTCTCTCTAGTTGTGTGTCTCTCTCCAGTTGTGTGTCTCTCTAGTTGTGTGTCTCTCTAGTTGTGTCTCTCTCTAGTTGTGTGTCTCTCTAGTTGTGTTGTGTCTCTCTAGTTGTGTCTCTCTCTAGTTGTGTTGTGTCTCTCTAGTTGTGTCTCTCTCTAGTTGTGTCTCTCTCTAGTTGTGTCTCTCTCTAGTTGTGTTGTGTCTCTCTAGTTGTGTGTCTCTCTCTAGTTGTGTCTCTCTCTAGTTGTGTGTCTCTCTCTAGTTGTGTCTCTCTCTAGTTGTGTGTCTCTCTAGTTGTGTTGTGTCTCTCTAGTTGTGTGTCTCTCTAGTTGTGTGTCTCTCTAGTTGTGTGTCTCTCTCTAGTTGTGTGTCTCTCTCTAGTTGTGTTATGTCTCTCTAGTTGTGTTGTGTCTCTCTCTAGTTGTGTGTCTCTCTAGTTGTGTGTCTCTCTCTAGTTGTGTGTGTCTCTCTAGTTGTGTGTCTCTCTAGTGGTGTGTCTCTCTCTAGTTGTGTGTGTCTCTCTAGTTGTGTGTCTCTCTCTAGTTGTGTGTCTCTCTAGTTGTGTCTCTCTCTAGTTGTGTTGTGTCTCTCTCTAGTTGTGTGTCTCTCTCTAGTTGTGTCTCTCTCTAGTTGTGTGTCTCTCTCTAGTTGTGTGTCTCTCTAGTTGTGTGTCTCTCTGCAGAATAACAGACAGACCAACAATGAGACAGTCTCCATGAAGCTCAGGTTACTTATCGGGTCAGAAGAGGTCAACACCAGGAGATCAGTCACTCAGGTTACCAACTCTGAAAAGGTTCAGGTAGAGAATCTAAGGTCCAAGAAGCAGGCGATCCGGGTCAGAACAGATCAGACGACACGGACCAGGAAACACTGGAGAGTTTGGAGAAACACACAAGAGCATCTGGCAGAGATGGAGAGAAAGTGGACTCTACAAATACTGAGGACCAATGAGAGAAGTCATTCAATTACATTCATTTAGTAGAGCCCACCATCACACATCACAAATAGATGTCATGTGACCAGAAGGACAATAGATGTCATGTGACCAGAAGGACAATAGATGTCATGTGACCAGAAGGACAATAGATGTCATGTGACCAGAAGGACAATAGATGTCATGTGACCAGAAGGACAATAGATGTCATGTGACCAGAAGTACAATAGATGTCATGTGACCAGAAGTACAATAGATGTCATGTGACCAGAAGTACAATAGATGTCATGTGACCAGAAGTACAATAGATGTCATGTGACCAGAAGTACAATAGATGTCACGTGACCAGAAGGACAATAGATGTCATGTGACGAGTCTGCAGACAGAAGGGAGTTCATTCCTTGTGTGGTGTTCAGGTCTGTGGGACGATTCATTATTGTTTCAGACTCAGACTGTGTGTGTGTGTGTGTGTGTGTGTGTGTGTGTGTGTGTGTGTGTGTCTCTCTCTCAGCAGAATGAGGATCACAGCGTCAAGTCAGCAAATCTTGACACTGTATATATAGTTATATATATATATATATAAAACTATATATAGAGATATATATATAACTATATCTATATGTGTATATATATATATATATATACGCTGTATATATAGTTATATATATATATATATATATATATATATATATATATATATATATATATGTATATATATAGATATATATACACATATATATATATATATATATAACTATATATACATCGTCAATATTTGCTATATATAACTATATATATATATATATATATATATATATATATATATATATATATATATATATATATTTATGAGTTCTCTCTCTTTGAGTCTCTTCCATAAAGGTTCATGTCTGAATGAAGCTGTGAGCTCATGTAAAAGTCTCCTCTGTCTGAATGAGTGATGTCATCACTTTAACAAACACATGCAGACAGCAATGGTTCATATTGATGTTTAAATGCAGCAGAACACTGATGGGTCTGACCTCTAGCAGCTGGACCACATGAAACCTTCCTGCTGGCTTCATTCACACCTGTGGAGGTGAAGTCATGTCCTCTGTTCAAGCCCAACACAGTGTGGAGGGTTGATGTTCAGGGAGGAGGAGCTTCATGTTCTCCGCTTGGTTCCAGTGGGTCAGAGGAAGCAGGAAGAAGCTGAGGGTTAATCTTTAACATGCTCATAAAGTCATAACACATGATCAGCTCTCTGAACTGAGTGCTGCAGGTTCACACTGGTTCATCACAGTGGTGGAGTGGGACTCACACTGGTTCATCACAGTGGTGGAGTGGGACTCACACTGGTTCATCACAGTGGTGGAGTGGGACTCACACTGGTTCATCACAGTGGTGGAGTGGGACTCACACTGGTTCATCACAGTGGTGGAGTGGGACTCACACTGGTTCATCACAGTGGTGGAGTGGGACTCACACTGGTTCATCACAGTGGTGGAGTGGGACTCACACTGGTTCATCACAGTGGTGGAGTGGGACAGCAGCCTGAAGACACGCAGGACTGGTGAAGAAGAGAAGGAAGAGGAAAACTCTTCTTCCACACAGACCTGGTCCAGAGGGTTGAAGTCCAGGAGGAGAAAGTGAGTAAGTGGCCCTTGAATTCCTTCCAGTGTGTTTCATGACCAACAAGCTGCTCTTTGCTGTTCATGTGTGGACCTCCTGTCTCTGAGAAGGAGTCCACAGCTCAAAGTGGATCTGACCCGTCTGTCTGTCTCCATCAGGGCTGCAGGTGAACCTGTCTGTCTCCATCAGGGCTGCAGGTGAACCTGTCTGTCTCCATCAGGGCTGCAGGTGAACCTGTCTGTCTCCATCAGGGCTGCAGGTGAACCTGTCTGTCTCCATCAGGGCTGCAGGTGAACCTGTCTGTCTCCATCAGGGCTGCAGGTGAACCTGTCTGTCTCCATCAGGGCTGCAGGTGAACCTGTCTGTCTCCATCAGGGCTGCAGGTGAACCTGTCTGTCTCCATCAGGGCTGCAGGTGAACCTGTCTGTCTCCATCAGGGCTGCAGGTGAACCTGTCTGTCTCCATCAGGGCTGCAGGTGAACCTGTCTGTCTCCATCAGGGCTGCAGGTGATCACCAACATGAACAGGTATCACTCAACTCTTTTTCCCTTCAGCGTATTTACTCTGACTGACTTCATGTTGACTGTTTCTCTGCTCCTTCACTTGAACCTTGACTCTTAATAAACCTATAAATCTATAAAACACATTCAGTCGTTAGATTGAGTTCTGATACTGGACTAAAGTCTGGACTTTGGTACTTCAGGTGTTTTATGAAGCTCATATTTCATGTTTATTGAGGCCTCTGCTGGTCAAAGTGCTCTCAGAGATCAAATATCTACTCTGTTGATTAATAACTTCATCTATGAAGCAAGAATCAATGTATGCCAAGTAGTCTGGGGACCAGATCCAGATCAAAACAGTGTATCTGCATTGTGATATGGCATAATCCAGATTACAATACAATGGTGATTGCATAATTTACAGGTGAATCATTACTTTATATACCTGCTGTATCATATTTGATATCTATGTTTTCAACACTATTGTACTATGAAATAAGGAAGGAAACATGAAGTAATTATAGGTTGCTTCAATACTGCAGCTATGAGCTCCCCCTGGTGGTCAGTGAGGGTTACAGCTGGTCTCAGTGTTCCTGTCAGTCAACAGAGTTCATGTTCAGCTGAGGTTAATTAAGCCTAATTACTTTCTTTAACTGTTTTATTGTATAGCTTCCTTGGTGCAGTGTGAACCTTGTTGATTAAACGTCATCAGTTCAAATCCCTTCTGTCCAAGAAGATGCTACGTGTCACATAATTACAGCTTCTTTCATCATAATCTTCAGATCCTCAGCACTCACACACATTTTCAGGAAATCTATGTCAAATATAACGTTTCTGTATTGATCCTTTTCTTGTTGATAGCTGATAGTTTTTCCCAACAGCTGCTCTGGCTGAAGATTAAAAACTGAATTCCCCTCCCTGCTGGTCTTCTTCTCTGTTGTAGGACCCATCAGAGAGCAAAGTCCCCTGGACCTGGACCAGAACCTGGACCTGAACCAGAACCTGAACCTGAACCTGAACCTGAACCCAGCTGTGTGTCCATGAAGAGTGATCGGTCCAAAGGTGCTATAATTCACTTCAAAGATGGACGCCGTTCTTATGACCCAGAGTAAGTTCTTAAAACAGATGAAACAGATGACTAACTGTTCTGATTCTCAGTTATGAAACACATAATTGGTCGTGCATCATTTACAGTGTTGTTTTCATGATGATCAATCATGACAGAACTCAATATCCTTTATTAACTGCTCTGTATGAGTTTGTTTGTGTGTAAATTGAAAATTGTAAACAGTGTCTGGTGCAAACACAATGTGAGCTTATTAGACTTGAACAGGAGATGTCAGATTTAGAGAGAGCTGGAGATAGATGACTGGGACTCGGTGCAAAAGTCTTCAGAATAGGTCCAGAGTTCTAGGGACTGGCTGAAGTGGTTTGAGGAATAGTTTCAGAAGACCATGTATCAGATTCAGAGGTCTGGGGACTAGCTACAGGGTTCTGGGTCTACATTCAGAGGTCTGGGGACTAGCTGCAGGGGTTCTGGGTCTACACTCAGAGGTCTAGGAATATGTTATAACGCTATGCAGACTAGTGTCAGATGTCTGTTAGAAGTCTGGAGGCAGAGTGCAGTTTGATGAAGAGTCAGTGGTTTTAAAGAGTTGCCTGTTGGAGGGTTGTCCTCATGAATCCTAGTCTTTGTTGGTAACTAGGCTGTTGCCTTGCAGAAACCTCCAGAAACACCCTCAATAAAGCCAAAGCCGCTGGATAGTTAATCACAATTGCAATCAGGGAAGGTAGTGCAGGCCCCACCCACAAATGACCAGGACAAAAGTTTAGCACTGACACACACTGACCTCACTCCCAGGTGAGCTGCAGCCCAAAATGATTACAGGACTTTGATACTTCAGGTGTTTTATGAAGCTCATATTTCATGTTTATTGAGGCCTCTGCTGGTCAAAGTGCTCTCAAAGATCAAATATCTACTCTGTTAATTAATAACTTCATCTATGAAGCAAGAATCAATGTATGCCAAGTAATCTGGGGACCAGATCCAGATCAAAACAGTCTATCTGCATTGTGATATGTCATAATACAGATTGCTTTAGATTATGATTAGATTGATTGATTAAACGTCATCAGTTCAAATCCCTTCTGTCCAAGAAGATGCTACGTGTCACATAATTACAGCTTCTTTAATCATAATCTTCAGATTCTCAGCATTCACACACATTTTCAGGATATCTATGTCAAATATAAATTTTCTGTATTGATCCTTTTCTTGTTGAAAGCTGATAGTTTTTCCCAACAGATGCTCTGGCTGAATTAAAAATAGAATTCCCCTCCCTGCTGGTCTTCTTCTCTGTTGTAGGACCCATCAGAGAGCAAAGTCCCCTGGACCTGAACCTGAACCTGGACCTGAACCCAGCTGTGTGTCCATGAAGAGTGATCAGTCTAAAGGTGCTATAATTCACTTCAAAGATGGACGCCGTTCTTATGACCCAGAGTAAGTTCTTAAAACAGATGAAACAGATGACTAACTGTCACACAGATGGTCGTCCTTCATCTCCAGTCTTTAGCATCTGGTTTATGAAATGATTAATCATGACACAACACAACTTCTTTTACTTATTGTTGTATTTGTGTTTTAATATCATGAACAATAAACCAGTGGTGTATAAAGTACCCAAAAGCCGTACTTGAGTAAAAGTAAAGATACCTTACTGGAAAATTACTCCAGTAAAAGTAAAAGTCACCTAATAAAATACTACTTGAGTAAAAGTCTTAAAGTATTTGATATTTTCTGTACTTAAGTATCAAAAGTATTTTTCTGATATAAAATGTACTTAACTATTGAAAGTAAAAGTAGAAGTACATGCTTTTAATAAAAAAGCAAAGGGTCAGAATTTTGAGAATTATGAAGTTTATTCTTTTAAGTGCTGTGGCCACCATGACCAAGGACAAGGAGTTGTGTTGAAAATAACTGGGTTGGCTGTGATCCATCGATATATATTACGTTCAACATAATATATTGTACCTAAGTATACTCTTGCATCTACTATGAACTTATCATCATAATTCTCCAAAAAGCAATATGACACTAAGGAGTTGTAACAGTGTGGTTATAAGTATGCTCATTCCGCCCGGTACCGGTCTGTGGGTCCCTTGGTACCGGGTCGTGGGTCCCTTGGTACCGGGCTGTGGGTCCCTTGGTACCGGGCCACACAGAAAGAATGAATGAAAAATAAAAATAAAATTAAAAAAATAAAGGCCGGAACGATGTTTTATTGTGAAAAAAGACCGCATACACATGTCAAGAGGTTCCGTCACTCTAAAAATGAAACTTAAAAGTCTGTTTAACTTTGCCGGTGTTCTGGATTAAAACCAAGGCAGAGTATCCTGAGATCGCCAAAAAAGCAGGAAAACCTGCTTCCATTCCAACATCCTGTCTTTGTGCAGCGGGTTATAAGTTAAGCAGTAGACTGGACTAAAGGTTTAGTTAGCAGTAGAGTCAGTAGACTGGACATAACGAACACACACGTCAGGTGTCGTTGTCTCCCGTCTCTCCGAGGTCGGACCCAGTCCGTGAAAATATTGGCTTCACGTAACCGGCCTGTGGCGCATAAAGGTTTGGGAGCGCTGGACGAGAGGATGTAGAGGGCTAATGCAGAATATTGTGATTCGCAAAACCTGCTTGGTGGAGTCTGTGTTCTGTGTTTTTTTTCTTCTAAAGATAGATTTGATTTTGTAGCGAGTAACGAAGGTTTCAGGGGAAATGTATGGGAGTAAAAGTACCAGTTTTCTTTGCAAAATATAGTGAAGTAAAAGTAAAAGTAAACAGACATATAAATAGTAAAGTATAGTACAGATATCCCAAAAAACTACTTAAGTACAGTAACGAAGTATTTCTACTTCGTTACTATACACCACTGCAATAAACAGTCTATGGAGCAAACACAATGTGAGCTGATTGTTCATGACTCCTCCACAGAGAGGACCAGAAGAGCTCAGAGGTTCCCAGAGGTCCGTCTGCCCAGCAGCATCAAACACACCTGGACTCCATATTTATGGTCTGTACATGTACTACTACTTTTATATCTATTCTGTTCACAACCATCTCCATGCTGCACTCTTTAGACCAGTGGGTTGTCAGTCTGTCCAACATGGATCTGATGTTTGGTTCCTTGGTTTTAGTTTGTCATTCATAGAATATTCTGTTCCAGCTGCTGGAGGAGAACATCCTCACTTTTGTGAAGAACGAGCTGAAGAAGATCCAGAAGGTTGTGAGTTCAGATTACCCAGAATTCTTAGAGATTCAGAGAGAGGATGAGGAGAAGTTGGACGGTGAGGATGAGGAGCAGAGGAGGAGGAGCAGAGAAGCCTTTCAGAAGATCACACTGCACTTCCTGAGGAGCATGAAGCAGGAGGAGCTGGCTGACTGTCTGCAGAGCAGTAAGAGGATTTCTCTAAAGATTTAACATGCTGGATAAATGGGACGTTTACTAATGTCTGAAGAGATGGACCAGAATGTATTCATAGACTCATTCTTTGAGGGAATGACATGTTGAAATCTATTCTTTGACTCATTGATCCTCTTTGTTGTGTGTTCATTCAGGACTTCCTGCTGGAGTTTGTCAGCGTAAACTCAAATCTAACCTGAAGAAGAAGTTCCAGTGTGTGTTTGAGGGGATCACTAAAGCAGGAAACCCAACCCTTCTGAACCAGATCTACACAGAGCTCTACATCACAGAGGGAGGGACTGCAGAGGTCAATGATGAACATGAGGTCAGACAGATTGAAACAGCATCCAGGAAACCACACAGACCAGAAACCACCATCAGACAAGAAGACCTCTTTAAAGCCTCACCTGGAGGAGAGGAACCAATCAGAACAGTGATGACAAAGGGAGTGGCTGGCATCGGGAAAACAGTCTTAACACAGAAGTTCACTCTGGACTGGGCTGAAGACAAAGCCAACCAGGACATCCAGTTCACGTTTCCATTCACGTTCAGAGAGCTGAATGTGCTGAAAGAGAAGTTCAGCTTGGTGGAACTTGTTCATCACTTCTTCACTGAAACTAAAGAAGCAGGAATCTGCAGGTTTGAAGAGTTCCCGGTTGTGTTCATCTTTGACGGTCTGGATGAGTGTCGACTTCCTCTGGACTTCCACAACAATAAGGTCCTGACTGACGTCACAGAGTCCACCTCAGTGGATGTGCTGTTGACAAACCTCATCAAGGGGAAACTGCTTCCCTCTGCTCGCCTCTGGATAACCACACGACCTGCAGCAGCCAATCAGATCCCTCCTTACTGTGTTGGCTTGGTGACAGAGGTCAGAGGGTTCACTGACCCACAGAAGGAGGACTACTTCAGGAAGAGGTTCAGAGATGAGGATCAGGCCAGCAGGATCATCCCCCACATCAAGACCTCACGAAGCCTCCACATCATGTGCCACATCCCAGTCTTCTGCTGGATCACTGCTACAGTTCTGGAGGACGTGTTGAAGACCACAGAGGGAGGACAGCTGCCCAAGACCCTGACTGAGATGTACATCCACTTCCTGGTGGTTCAGTCCAAAGTGAAGAAGGTCAAGTATGATGGAGGAGCTGAGACAGATCCACACTGGAGTCCAGAGAGCAGAAAGATGACTGAGTCTCTGGGAAAACTGGCTTTTGATCAGCTGCAGAAAGGGAACCTGATCTTCTATGAATCCGACCTGACAGAGTGTGGCATCGATATCAGAGCAGCCTCAGTGTACTCAGGAGTGTTCACACAGATCTTTAGAGAGGAGAGAGGACTGTATCAGAACAAGGTGTTCTGCTTCATCCATCTGAGTGTTCAGGAGTTTCTGGCTGCTCTTCATGTCCATCTGACCTTCATCAACTCTGGTGTCAACCTGCTGGCAGAAGAACAACCAACCTCTCTGTTGTCAAAACCTGAACCAAGACATCTCTACCAGAGTGCTGTGGACAAGGCCTTACAGAGTCCTAATGGACACCTGGACTTGTTCCTCTGCTTCCTCCTGGGTCTTTCACTGGAGACCAATCAGACTCTCCTACGAGGTCTGCTGACACAGACAGGAAGTAGCTCACAGACCAATCAGGAAACAGTTGAATACATCAAGGAGAAGATCAGTGAGGATTTGTCTCCAGAGAAAAGCATCAATCTGTTCCACTGTCTGAATGAACTGGATGATGGTTCTCTAGTGGAGGAGATCCAACAGTCCCTGAGTTCAGGACGTCTCTCCACAGATGAACTGTCTCCTGCTCAGTGGTCAGCTCTGGTCTTCATCTTACTGTCATCAGGAAAAGATCTGGAGGTGTTTGACCTGAAGAAATACTCTGCTTCAGAGGAGGCTCTTCTGAGGCTGCTGCCAGTGGTCAAAGCCTCCAACAAAGCTCTGTAAGTACAGAGAGAGTTAGATTCATAGATCATAACTTAAATACGCTGCTATCTTTTCCACGTATAATTTTTTCTTCATCATTGTCTCTTCAGACTGAGTGGCTGTAACCTCTCAGAGAGAAGCTGTGAAGCTCTGTCCTCAGTCCTCAGCTCCCAGTCCTCTAGTCTGAG
Source organism: Myoxocephalus aenaeus (assembly GCA_038501785.1). NCBI lineage: Eukaryota > Metazoa > Chordata > Actinopteri > Perciformes > Cottidae > Myoxocephalus > Myoxocephalus aenaeus. The sequence continues at coordinate 156,341 of JBAMJR010000310.1, read as the reverse complement.
AGAGCTGGACCTGAGTAACAACAACCTGCAGGATTCAGGAGTGAAGCTGCTTTCTGCTGGCCTGGAGAGTCCAAACTGGAAACTAGAAACCCTAAGGTCAGATCAAGTTAGTTTGTCTTCAACGATTATATGTGTCTCTAAACTATCAGCTCCATTCAGTGTAAACAACCTCTCTATTTCTGCAACTTTGAACTTGTTAGTCAGGATTTCAGATTTCATGAACCACTTTTTCACCAGAAAATGTACCACAACTATGAACCGGAGGAACTAATATCCAAGAGTAAACTAGAGAACTTTGTAGAACAGACAAATTTTATCCACAGTGGATTAATAAATGATGGCAGCGTTTGAAACACAACTTTCTTTCACAATAAAACATCACAGGTTTGTCCTGTTGTTCCTCTTATTTATGCTTTAAGATGTTATATGTGATATAAGTAATGAAGGAAAAGGAGAAATGCAGGAAAAGAGACAGAAAACTTGAATGTGTCTCTACAGTGACGATCTGCTGAGAGTTTCATGGTTGTTTATTTCTGATTTAGAATGTAACAAAGATTGAATCAGAAGATGATTTTAATTTCTTGTTTTCTTTCACTTTGTTCTCTCTCTCTCGTCAGGAAAATGACAGAAAACCGTAACTGTGTTTTTTAAAACCCTAATAAACAACATTACATATTCACCCATCCTCCTGAAAGTAATACTACAATACTTCTGTTTCCAGTAGATAACAATAAACTGATTTATTTTATCTTGTTCAGATTAAAACAGCAATCATTTGTATCCACTTTCACTGAACAAATAATCTGTGTTATTTCTTTCTGATTCTACTTTAGTCCAGACTCATTATCAAAAAAAATGTTATTTTTCTTCTTGTTGATTGTTGTCTCTTCAGACTAAGTAACTGTAACCTCTCAGAGAGAAGCTGTGAAGCTCTGTCCTCAGTCCTCAGCTCCCAGTCCTCTAGTCTGAGAGAGCTGGACCTGAGTAACAACAACCTGCAGGATTCAGGAGTGAAGCTGCTGTCTGCTGGACTGGAGAGTCCACACTGGAGACTGGAGACTCTCAGGTCAGGATTCATCAACATCTAAAACTAATTGACACTCAAATCCTGATTTACATTCATGGATAAACTCGTATCCTCCTTAAGATTGTTTAAGATGTGACGTGTGTTGTTTTGTGTGTTTGCAGGCTGTCAGGCTGTCTGATCTCAGAGGAAGGCTGTGCTTCTCTGGCCTCAGCTCTGAGCTCCAACCCCTCCCATCTGAGAGAGCTGGACCTGAGCTACAATCATCCAGGAGACTCAGGAGTGAAGCTGCTGTCTGCTGGACTGGAGGATCCACACTGGAGACTGGAGACTCTCAGGTATGAAGAGGCTGCAGCCACAGAGCATCAGTCTGATAGAGGAGGTAGAGCTGGAAACCTGTTCTCTGTCACACTGTCAGCCTGGTTAATATGACCCTGACACACCAAGCTGACCTCAAACTACCAGAGACTCATCTAACTGTTTGATATCATGTCAGACACAACTACTTCATAAGATGATAATGTGTCAGATGTTGTGTTTACAGCTTGTTTTCACTGAACCACAAACAAAGAATCAACTGATGCAGGTTTAAACATCTGATTTACTGACTGACTGGTAGAGGAAACTGAGTCTGAACTGGAGGATGAGGTCAATAAAATACTGATGATAATATGTCATGAATAAGTGAACATGATGAGCTGTCTTCATTGGCCAATCAGAAGAAGTTTCATAAAGTAACAGAATATGAGCTGATGAATAATAAGTGGTCCATGTGAACATGAATAACAAAGCTCTGTGTTGAGAGTGATGTCATGTTCATGTGTCCATGCTGCTCTGACTCCTCCTCCTTTCAGGGTGGAGCCTGCTGGAGTCCGATGGTTCAGACCAGGTCTGAGGAAGTGTAAGTGTGCTTTGAGTTTGATTCATGAAAACATTCAACCATCTTCAGACTGTGACATCACTCATTCACATCTCTGATGTCATCATCAAAGTGTCAATAGATGAACAGATGATAGATTAATAACTGCAGCTGTATTGTGTCTTGTTCTCTCCATCAGATTCCTGTGAACTCACACTCGACACAAACACAGTACACAGGAAACTCAAACTGTCTGACAACAACAGGAAAGTGACATGTGAGGAGGAGGATCAGTCATATCCTGATCATCCAGACAGGTTTGACTGCTGGCCTCAGCTGCTGTGTAGAACTGGTCTGACTGGTCGCTGTTACTGGGAGGTCGAGTGGAGAGGAAGAGTTTCTATATCAGTGAGTTACAGAGGAATCAGAAGGAGAGGAGACAGTATGGACTGTTGGTTTGGAATGAATGATCAGTCCTGGAGTCTGAGATGCTCTGGTGGTCATTACGCTGTCTGTCACAATAAGATAGGAACATCTATCATCTCTTCCTCCTCCTCCTCGTCCTCCTCTGGTAGAGTAGCAGTGTATGTGGACTGTCCTGCTGGCTCTCTGTCCTTCTACAGAGTCTCCTCTGACACACTGATCCACCTCCACACCTTCAACACCACATTCACTGAACCTCTGTATCCTGGGTTCGGGTTCAGGTCCTGGTCCTTGTCTAGTTCCTCAGTGTCTCTGTGTTCTCTGGAGGACTGAGAGTCTCCTCCTGGTAGAGAAACGTTCTCTCTGCTGTCCAGATAGTTCAGCCTGTACAGGATCACACAGCTGATGTTAGTTAGCAGCAACCTGATCTCTCAGTGGTTGTAAACATTTGCAGCAGGTGAGGGGTACCTGAGCTGGTCTGGACTCTGGGGGGTTGAGAGCTCTCTGGACTTGTGATGTTGCAGATGGATGTCAGAGAGCTGAGCGAGGTCCATGTAATGACCTGAAATGATCTGTTGTCTGAGAGAAGCTGTGAAACATGTTTTACTTTGTGTATAAAACTCAACTTTGTTGTCTTGAAACATTTGTTTGTGTGAAGAAAAACCTACGAATGTCAAACGAGAGTCTTTCTGGATCAGATTCAGCTTCTGTGGAAAAATAATCACAACTTGTAAAGAGTTGTTTTGATTTGAACAAACTAAATTCATCATCTTTGATCGTCGTGTAACAAATGAACAAACCTTGATAAGTGACGTTAAATAAAAATAAATCAAAGTGTTGGATGATTCTAGATAATGAACCACATAAACTTCATGTCAAAGCAAAAATGTCCAAATCCATCACAACAGTGTATAAATGAAGGATTTGTTAAATCCAGCTTCATTATTCACGTATTGTTGTATTGTTCACTTTGACTTCCATTCATCACTGACTGTGTGCTAGTTTGGGGAAACTCAGAGAAACAAATCAAAAGAGACAAAAGAAGTTAGAACCAAACTGCTGATCAAGAACCAACTCAGCTGTTTATTCAATGAAACGCTGCAGAATTCAGAGAGTTGGTGAATTTTCAACCAACACAGATCAGGTATCAAGTGAGAAACTAATGAGGACCTGAAAGAGTCCAAATGATTTGGGAGGAATCTGCAGGTTTAAGGACTGATGTCAAAGATCACTTGTGTTGAAGAGGTGAACTTATGGAGCAGCTGGAGTGAGGAACTCAGTCAGGAAGTGAGACCCTAAAGCTCAGCATGAAGCGTTCTGTGGTTGATCACCTGACTTATTATTATTATTATTATTATTATTATTATTATTATTATTATTATTATTATTATTAATTATGCAGCTCGGCTCTTATAACCTTTAGCCATGGAGCTTCGTTAGCAGTATTTCTAAGTGATGTTTACCATGGTAACTGTTTAGGAGACATCCTGCCTGATGTTCCACCAGGAAGACCAGACAGGAACCTTAGAAATAAATGTTAACTTAAAGAAGTCTGTCATGAATTGAAGAAATATGACGAGACAAGAAAGAACCAGGACTTGTTTTTTTTAGGCTTCTTTTCAGGCTTCTGGTTTGTTGGTGATTTTAACTTTTACGGTTTTTGACATTTTATCTTTTCTTTTCTTTTCTTTGCTTCTTGCATTATCCGTTGTAACCTTGTTATTATAAAAACAAATAAAACTGGTTTGTATTTTGTACATTCCAACCAAAGTCCAGTCTTGCTCGTCTCTGAAGGCGTCTGGTCGTCTCCATACGGTGAGAGAGCTCTTCTCCTGTGATAGGCTGACAGGAGTGAATGATTGGTTCTCTCCTGAAGGTTCCAACCACACGGGGTTCCTCCTCCAGCGGTGGCCCTTTAAACAGATCCATGCTGGAGTACTTCCAGTCCACCACCTGTTGCACCACCTATCCGGCTGTCGGCTGTTTCATCAACCAGAATTCATCCTTTTTCAGGTTTGTTCACAAGACACAAAAAAAAAAAAAAATCTTTTATATTGTAAGTTATTTTTAATGGAGTTTGGATTGATCAGTGCGAGGCTATGCTAACATTGTAGCTCTCCATCAACACTTAAAATATCATCATACCATTCCTCTGATTTCATCTTTAATCCATAATGTTGTAGTGTAAAGATATTTTATCGGGCTAAACACCGACGTAACTCTTTGTTCACCTTTTTTTTTTTACGTCTCCCTTCCTCCATTGGTAACTACGTTTTTAACGTCACATTGCTATGAATTGTGGGTAATTCTCTTAGACAAAGTCGGCATCTAATGCTGACTTACGGAAAGGGTTCATAAAGGGCTCAAAATGTCTGCCAGAGACTCAAGCACTCCACGATGTGACAGTGGGACAGAACTAAACCCTGACAGAGTTAGTGGAGCGAGCCTCAAAGTCCTTGAGTCCTTAAGGGTGGAGATTGGGATTGGGCCATAGACAGTCTATGTCAGGGCTAGGCAGCCTCAGGCATGCATGGTATTGTACCTTAACCCTTCAGGGTCTTAGGCCTTTTTCTCGATTTTACATAATTTCTTAGATTCACCTTTTTAAAGGCACTTGCATATGAGATGTATACCCATGTGTTACATCAAAAATTGCAGAACAATCTCAGCTCTCTGTATAATGAGGCACCATTGTCCTAAGGCACAAGTGTAAAGAGATAATATGGCCCTAAAGCTGAAAAATGTAAGCTCGATTTTTGAAGTTCTTCATATCTCTTGTGAAAACATAACTTTACTCATCTGGACAAACTGTTTTGGTGATGGAAATTGGTTTACCAAAGGTCTCATTTTCTATTATCGTTTTTTGAGTAGAAATGTTTCACCAAAATTATAAAAATGTGACTGAGAAATGACTTCCTACTGCAGATAAAGCTTCATGGGATGTGTGCAAATGAAAAATTACCACTACAACATTTTTTGTTTTCAAATAAAATATGTGTTATACATTAAAAAAAAATATTTACAGAATATACATGTTCAGAAACAGAAAACAGACCCGGAATGGTGGTGGTGAATACTCTCTGTAAAAAAAATGACTACTAGTCAGTACTACGTTCACTGAAAGAAAGTTGACTGATAGTTACGATGGTCGTAACGATTACGCACCGTGCCGTCTTACGGACACGTAAAGGACATCCAGCACGGACTATGCTCACGGCATGAGCTACATGTGCTAACTTTGCTAACGTAAATATGCTATTGCAATACAAAGTTTAGTAAATACACTTACCCATCTTCAAATGGATCCCTTCTGTTGGCATATTCCTCTTCATCGCAGGAATCAAATCCTTCAGGCTCTGAAGCTCCTGTGTCCTCGTCGCTACTCGCCAAAATCGCCCCACTGCTTCCTCCGTAGTAAAGTAAAGTGCGTCCTCGTCAACAAATCACGGTAAAGGATTTCGTGTGACGAGTACTTTGGCCACCGCGTCACCCAACACATCCCTGCTCATATCTCTCTGTGTGAATCACCTTCGAGCTCACGGGAGGAAGGAAGCGGAAAGCCTACTGATTCCTCTAGAATTGGAAACGTATTTCTGTACTGTAATATCGCGTAGATATGAATATTTACAAAACGTAAACATCGTAAAATGCGGATCTGCGTTGCGAGTTTCAGAAGTGTTAACGGATGCTGTTATTAATGAATTTCCTCAGACGAGTGAGCGGTCATCAGGTGAAAGTGTAACAACGTAATATGGATCCTGTTTGTGGTTCTATTGTTGATGTTCATTGTCCCTCTATATTGATACAATCTGAAACATGGTCATTCTGTTTTGTTATACATGTAACATGTACATTTAAATTCAATAAAGTGATTCTGATTACTATCTGTGAAGTTCATTCAGCATTTAGGATACTGTAATACATTTATAATATTTTAATGGACAATAGTATGTAGTGTACAAAGTAATATAGCATAGTAATAAGAAAGTGTGCTTTCTTAGTAATTTGAATAAACCAAAAGTATAACTTTGATTGTGGTTAAAGTATACTATAACCACAATATTAATATATTTATAATGTGGTATATAAAATTATAACTTATATACTATTGGTAAATATTATAATATTTATAATGTGTTAATAGTATACCAAAAGTTATAATTTGGTATACTACAATACAATATAACTATATTAATATTGAAATGTTTATATATTTGTAAAATACTCATAATATAGTTAAAATATACTTAAAACACAAAACAAATTATAATGTAAGTGAGCTATCAGCATGTATATTAATACATACACAGTCATATACTTTAATTGTACTAAGTATAAGTTGTTCCAATTTACCACAAACAAATATACTAAATACTTCAAGTTGTGCTTAACTATTTAATCAGAAATCCTTTTTATTTGTCATAGTACATACATAAAATGTGTTCTCTGCATTTAACCCATCCTAAGTGGGCTGCCCTGAGCAGCGCCCGGGGAGCAATTTAGGGTTCAGTGTCTTGCTCAGGGACACTTCGACATGTGAGCTATGGGGGGACTGGGGATCGAGCCGGCTACCTTGTGGTTGCGGGACGACCACTCATCCCCCTGAGCTACAGCCGCCCATAAAAACATTAAGTACCTAATAAGTTATTCCAAAATATCCCTCTGTGAGTATACTGATGATTAGTAGAGCTTCAAGTAAACTCAAGTCTGCTCAGATGAAATATCCTTCATCATATTTATTCTTCACCTGTCACCATCCTGCCCGTTCTGCAGGTTAGTTCATCCTTCTGCCCATCGAGAGGTTCTGCCTGTTCTCCTGCTTACTTCCTGTCCAGTTCCCTCACGTTCTTCAGCTCTCTGGCTACTTTGTCCACTTCCTCTCTGCCTGTATGTTTCTCCACACGTTCCTTCCTCATTGCTGCCTGTTTGTTCTCCTGTACTGACTGCCTCCCCGTGTGCTGACTGCTGCTAGAAAGACTGTTTTTCTGCACATTATCTTGCTGTCTGCTTGTGCAGTCCTGTTCTCCTGTGTGTCCTGGAGGCGGAACACTTGGGTTCTCACATAGAACCGTTATAAAAGACTCCAGTTCAAGAGACTCACAATGACTAAACAGAGATAAAAAGAATAAACAACTATACAGTGTGTGTCTTGCTCCTAAGAAGGAGAGCTGCTGGGATATTTAGGGGCCAATCGTCTCATAATCCATGATTCCATTAACTGTGCAATAAAGTGTTATGCTTAAATAAATCCTATGACCTTGAGCTTCTGAGGTCAGCAGTAGTCTGACCTTGGTCTTGACCAAGTGATCTTGCAGGTGTCTTATTGTTCTGAAAGCTGCAGTCATCCTGTGGTCCTTTAGTGTTTATGTTCCTCCTTTATTATCATAAAAGTTTGTTTTGTTCCCTCTGACTGATTTTATATCTGATGGAGAATATGTAGTGACAAATGCAGAATGTTTGACTCTCATGGGGCAAGTTTGTTGAAATATTCTGAGTGCTTTATATTTAAGGAAAGACCTCTGCTGCCCTCTAGTGACCAAAGCTGAGCATATTGTTTAGTGGCCTGTTTGAAAAGCTTTTTCTGAGTATGAACCTGTGTTCTATGAAGAAATCATGTTGCACGAGAGAAGCCTGTTCAGATATGAAAACAACAACAATACAAAATAAAATGCAGCACAAGCCAGCTCTCTCACTAGAGGACGTATGAATGACATCACAATGTCACGCTCTCCTGTTCTGAACCACGATCCTTTTGCACAGCAGATATATGAGCAAGAGGTCAAAGGTCACGAGGAAGTGGTATGTCCTCATGAATGCATACAGCTGCAGTATGTCCTAGAAGTAAACAGAAAGAGTAAAGGATCTGGAACGCAGCCTAAGACTCATACGTGGGTAAGTTGTCCCGCCCCAACAGGTTCAACCAGATCAACAAAGTGGAGTGAAGAATAAAAACACTGTCAGGTCAAACTCTGTTGTCTTAGTGAATGTTTTTATTCAAGATCAACTCTACACAACATTTGCTGCAAAGATTTCTGCTTGATCATCTGGTCCCCACCAGTCTACATGTACAAGAACACAAGGTCCCCACTAGTCTACATGTACAAGAACACAAGGTCCCCACTAGTCTACATGTACAAGAACACAAGGTCCCCACTAGTCTACATGTACAAGAACACAAGGTGACAAAGATCCTCTGAACATCTGGTCTCCACTACAGAGTCCAGTCTGTTTCAAAGACACTCTTTACAAGTTGTCTGGATTTGTCCACAGATGCTGGATTTGATCCTGAAAGACTCTTGTTGGAGCTGTGAGGAGGTTTCTGTGCACAATGACATGTGTGAACATGTGTGAACGCAGCTCAGACTGAGACTCAGTGCAACCAGTCAGACTGCATACTTTGATAGTGACGTGAGGAACTCTCTCTGATGAAGGATAAGAAGCTGCGTCACTTCACTTCGTCTGATGCAAGTTGAAGTTGAAGTGAAGCACGAAGCTCCTTTTCTCCACAGACCTGCTGAGGACAGAAGAGAGCTGCACTCTGATGAAGTCCATGGCTAAACGTTCAGTAAGTGGAGCTGTGATTGGTTGAAATGACGTTATTGATTGTTGTGAACGTGTGACTCTTTAAAGCTGCTTTCAAACACACGGCAGCTGGGAAACAAGATGGCCGCCTGTATGATTAAACAGAGAGAAGCTGCTGTTAGTTTGAATGTTGAAGTCCAGATGAAGTGTTGCTCTGAATGATGACACTGTGATGAAGAAGAGGAGTTCAGTCTGATCTGGGGTCTGTCAGGACTCTTACTGACGTGGAGGGGAAGGTAGTAAAGGGGTGAGCACTAGGACCCAGCAGAGACCAGAGAGCTCACCTGGGCCTTTGTTCCTGCACTGAAACACACCTGAGAGACTCTGTTTGCTCTCACCTGCTGCTTTCAGTCCTTTAAGTCCACAAAGCTTCATGTTCACTTCTCCTTCTGGTTAAAGACATTTAGTCCATTTTCTACAGTGTTTGAATGTGTTAGTGTTTTCTTTAGTGTTCACTTTTCCTCTCATTGGTCACCAGGTCGTAGTCGACCTTTTACTAACTGATCACATGGTGAAGTGAACAATCCCGTCCAATGAAAGCTTCCACATGTTACCATGTGACCACAGTGTTTCCTATGAGGACGGTTACATGTCATTCTACTGGTCTGTGTTTTACTGACTTCTGGACTCTGGAGGGAGATCATGAGGAGAAACAGCACAGCTCCATTTGTTGAAGTTGATGAACAATATTTAACTTGTAAAACACTGTAAACTTATAGGATGAACATTTAAAATGACGTCTTTTGACATGTTGTTAACGGGGTTTAAAAGAAGCTGAAGTAAAGTTTGTTTAATATTCATAAATCTCAACTATGACTGACAAATGTTGGAGATCAATTGAATAATTATATGAAATAACCAAAGTTAAATTTGTGACATTTATGCAGTTTTCTCTTACACCTTTTACATGTGTATTTACAGCCAATATCTGTATTTATTTGTATTAGAATATATTTTATTTTACTGTAATTTATTGAGAGCTTCTGTTGCCAGACTTTTTACCATTTTCAAAATAATATTATTTCTGCATTTGTGAGTCTTTCTCTGTGCAACCTTCTGTTGGTGTGAAGGTGTGGACTCTGCTATGAGTCAGTGTGAGGACCGAGAGGAGGGAGTCCCTCCCTCTAAAACCAGTCTGTGTGGGGACCATGACCAGACCAGAACTCAGAGGTGAGAGGACCATCTCTACCTGTCCATGACTCTTCTCATGTCACAACGTCTTTGACTCACTGACTCTGCTTCTACATGTGTGACCAGGATCCACCAGAGACCAGACTGTCCTGGACCTGAACCAGGACCTGGATCTGAACCTGAACCCAGCTGTGTGTCCATGAAGAGTGATCGGTCTAAAGGTGGTCGGATTGACTTCAAAGATGGACGCCGTTCTTCTGACCCAGAGTAAGTTCTTAATGAAATGGTCAAGGAGAAGTGGTTAGGGTTAGACGTTAGGAGGTCATGTTTGACTATTCAACTGCAGCCCTAGTCTTTGTTGGTAACTAGGCTGTTGCCTTGCAGGAACCTCCAGAAACACCCTCATTAAAAAAGCTGGATAGTTAATCACAATTGTAATCAGGGAAGGTAGTGCAGGCCCCACCCACAAATGACCAGGACAAAAGTTTAGCACTGACACACACTGACCTCACTCCCAGGTGAGCTGCAGCCCAAAATGATTACAGGTGAAGTCAAACCGCTACAAGATGCTAGTAGTTTTAGTTATTACGTCTTAGCAAACAAGTCCTCATGAAGAAGCTGTACCTTATTTACTATCAAAGAAATGTTGAAGCTGTAATAAAATGACCTTCTATCAGTTCACAGAGAGAAAAGTCTCCTGGACCCAGCTGTGTGTCCATGAAGAGTGATCGGTCTATAGGTCGTCCGATTAACTTCAAAGATGGTCGCCGTTCTTATGACCCAGAGTAAGTTCTTAAAACAGATGAAACAGATGACTAACTGTCACACAGATGGTCGTCCTTCATCTCCAGTCTTTAGCATCTGGTTTGTGAAATGATTAATCATGACAGAACACAACATATTTTACTTATTGTTGTATTTGTGTTTTAATATCATGAACAATAAACAGTCTGTGGTGCAAACACAATGTGAGCTGATTGTTCATGACTCCTCCACAGAGAGGACCAGGAGAGCTCAGAGGTTCCCAGAGGTCCGTCTGCCCAGCAGCATCAAACACACCTGGACTCCATATTTATGGTCTGTACATGTGCAACTACTTTTACATCTATTCTGTTCACAACCATCTCCATGCTGCACTCTTTAGACCAGTGGGTTGTCAGTCTGTCCAAAATGAATCTGATGTTTGGTTCCATGGTTTTAGTTTGTCATTCATAGAATATTCTGTTCCAGCTGCTGGAGGAGAACATCCTCACTTTTGTGAAGGACGAACTGAAGAAGATCCAGAAGGTTGTGAGTTCAGATTACCCAGAATGCTTAGAGATTCAGAGAAAGGATGAGAAGGTGTTGGATGGTGAGGATGAAGCGCAGAGGAGGAGGAGCAGAGAAGCCTTTCAGAAGATCTCACTGCACTTCCTGAGGAGCATGAAGCAGGAGGAGCTGGCTGACTGTCTGCAGAGCAGTAAGAGGATTTCTCTAAAGATTTAACATGCTGGATAAATGGGACGTTTACTAATGTCTGAAGAGATGGACCAGAATGTATTCATAGACTCATTCTTTGAGGGAATGACATGTTGAAATCTATTCTTTGACTCATTGATCCTCTTTGTTGTGTGTTCATTCAGGACTTCTCGTTGCAGTTTGTCAGCGTAAACTCAAATCTAACCTGAAGAAGAAGTTCCAGTGTGTGTTTGAGGGGATCGCTAAAGCAGGAAACCCAACCCTTCTGAACCAGATCTACACAGAGCTCTACATCACAGAGGGAGGGACTGCAGAGGTCAATGATGAACATGAGGTCAGACAGATTGAAACAGCATCCAGGAAACCACACAGACCAGAAATCACCATCAGACAAGAAGACTTCTTTAAAGCCTCACCTGGAAGAGAGGAACCAATCAGAACAGTGATGACAAAGGGAGTGGCTGGCATCGGGAAAACAGTCTTAACACAGAAGTTCACTCTGGACTGGGCTGAAGACAAAGCCAACCAGGACATCCAGTTCACGTTTCCATTCACGTTCAGAGAGCTGAATGTGCTGAAAGAGAAGAAGTTCAGCTTGGTGGAACTTGTTCATCACTTCTTCACTGAAACCAAAGAAGCAGGAATCTGCAGGTTTGAAGAGTTCCCGGTTGTGTTCATCTTTGACGGTCTGGATGAGTGTCGACTTCCTCTGGACTTCCACAACAATAAGGTCCTGACTGACGTTACAGAGTCCACCTCAGTGGATATGCTGCTGACAAATCTCATCAGGGGGAACCTGCTTCCCTCTGCTCGCATCTGGATAACCACACGACCTGCAGCAGCCAATCAGATCCCTCCTTACTGTGTTGGCTTGGTGACAGAGGTCAGAGGGTTCACTGACCCACAGAAGGAGGACTACTTCAGGAAGAGGTTCAGAGATGACCCACAAGAGGAGGACTACTCAAGGAAGAGGTTCAGAACTAACCCACAGAAGGAGGACTACTTCAGGAAGAGGTTCAGAGATGAGGATCAGGCCAGCAGGATCATCTCCCACATCAAGACCTCACGAAGCCTCCACATCATGTGCCACATCCCAGTCTTCTGCTGGATCACTGCTACAGTTCTGGAGGACGTGTTGAAGACCACAGAGGGAGGACAGCTGCCCAAGACCCTGACTGAGATGTACATCCACTTCCTGGTGGTTCAGTCCAAAGTGAAGAAGGTCAAGTATGATGGAGGAGCTGAGACAGATCCACACTGGAGTCCAGAGAGCAGGGAGATGACTGAGTCACTGGGAAAACTGGCTTTTGATCAGCTGCAGAAAGGGAACCTGATCTTCTATGAATCCGACCTGACAGAGTGTGGCATCGATATCAGAGCAGCCTCAGTGTACTCAGGAGTGTTCACACAGATCTTTAGAGAGGAGAGAGGACTGTACCAGGACAAGGTGTTCTGCTTCGTCCATCTGAGTGTTCAGGAGTTTCTGGCTGCTCTTCATGTCCATCTGACCTTCATCAACTCTGGTGTCAACCTGCTGGCAGAAGAACAAACAACCTCCCTGTTGTCAAAACCTGAACCAAGACATCTCTACCAGAGTGCTGTGGACAAGGCCTTACAGAGTCCTAATGGACACCTGGACTTGTTCCTCCGCTTCCTCCTGGGTCTTTCACTGGAGACCAATCAGACTCTACTACGAGGTCTGCTGAGACAGACAGGAAGTAGCTCACAGACCAATCAGAGAACAGTCCAGTACATCAAGAAGAAGATCAGTGAGGATGTGTCTCCAGAGAAAAGCATCAATCTGTTCCACTGTCTGAATGAACTGAATGATGGTTCTCTAGTGGAGGAGATCCAACAGTCCCTGAGTTCAGGACGTCTCTCCACAGATAAACTGTCTCCTGCTCAGTGGTCAGCTCTGGTCTTCATCTTACTGTCATCAGGAAAAGATCTGGAGGTGTTTGACCTGAAGAAATACTCTGCTTCAGAGGAGGCTCTTCTGAGGCTGCTGCCAGTGGTCAAAGCCTCCAACAAAGCTGTGTAAGTACAGAGAGAGTTAGATTCATAGATCATAACTTAAATATGCTGCTATCTTTTCCACGTATTATTTTTTCTTCATCATTGTCTCTTCAGACTGAGTGGCTGTAACCTCTCAGAGAGAAGCTGTGAAGCTCTGTCCTCAGTCCTCAGCTCCCAGTCCTCTAGTCTGAGAGAGCTGGACCTGAGTAACAACAACCTTGAGGATTCAGGAGTGAAGCTGCTGTCTGATGGACTGGAGAGTCCACACTGTAGACTGGAGACTCTCAGGTCAGATCAAGTTAGTTTGTCTGAAATTATATAAATGTGTCTCTAAACTATCAGCTCCATTCAGTATAAACAGACTCTCTCTTTCTGAATCTATCAATTTGTTCATCAGGAGGTCAGATTTCATAAACCACTTTTTCACCAGGAAATTAACCAGAACTATGAACCAGGGGAACTAATCTCAGAAATTTAACTTAAGTTAAAAAGTCCTTTTTGTGAATTTTTGTTTATGTTTCCATCACATCATAAGAACTTTGTAGAACAGACAAATTAGATCCAGAGTGGATTAATAAACGATGGTGGCATTTGAAACGTAATTTTCTTCCACAATGGAACATCACAGGGTCGTCCTGATGTTCCTCTTATTTATGCTTTAAGATGTTATGTTTGATATAAGTAATTAATAAAAAGGAGAAATGCAGGAAAAGAGACTGACAACTTGAATGTGTCTCTACAGTGACGATCTGCTGAGAGTTTGATGGTTGTTTAATTCTGATTTAGAACGTAACAAACATTAAATCAGAATATGAAGTTTAATTTCTCGTTTTCTTTCACTTTGTCAGGAAAAAAACAGAAAACCATAACTGTGGTTTTTAAATATTAACCCATCCTCCTGATGTTGATACTACAGTACTTCCTGTTTCCATTAGAGAATAATTAACTGAATTATTTTAGAATTGTTTAGATTAAAACAGCAATAATTGTATCCACTTTCACTGAACAAATCATCTTTGTACTTTCTGATTCTACTTTAGTCCAGACTCATTATCAAAGAGGATTTCATTTGAACATGAATGTTATTTTTCTTCTTGTTGATTGTTGTCTCTTCAGACTGAGTAACTGTAACCTCTCAGATAGAAGCTGTGAAGCTCTGTCCTCAGTCCTCAGCTCCCAGTCCTCTAGTCTGAGAGAGCTGGACCTGAGTAACAACAACCTGCAGGATTCAGGAGTGAAGCTGCTGTCTGCTGGACTGGAGAGTCCACACTGGAGACTGGAGACTCTCAGGTCAGGATTCATCAACATGTCAAACTAGTTGACACTCAAATCCTGATTTACATTCATGGATAAACTCGTATCCTCCTTCAGATTGTCTTAAGATGGGACGTGTGTTGTTTTGTGTGTTTGCAGGCTGTCAGGCTGTCTGATCACAGAGGAAGGCTGTGCTTCTCTGGCCTCAGCTCTGAGCTCCAACCCCTCCCATCTGAGAGAGCTGGACCTGAGCTACAATCACCAAGGAGACTCAGGAGTGAAGCTGCTGACTGCTGGACTGGACGATCCACACTGGAGACTGGAGACTCTCAGGTATGAAGAGGCTGCAGCCACAGAGCATCAGTCTGATAGAGGAGGTAGAGCTGGAAACCTGTTCTCTGTCACACTGTCAGCCTGGTTAATATGACCCTGACACAGCAAGTTGACCTAAAACTACCAGAGACTCATCTAACTGTTTGGGTCCCACATAATGTTGCACGGTATATCGATACTAAAAGGTACCGCGGTAACCATACGTTAAAAATGATATGACTTTGGATATTTTTAGTATCGATACTTCATTAAAATAGCGTGCGATCAGAGCGCACTCACTGTTCCCTGTCTTGCTGCCTGCATGCATTAGGCTCGTTCGTTAGAGCTGCTTCTCGCCTGGAATCCAAACGAGAGCAGGCGGCCGCAGCAGGACGCGTTGTCAATAAACTGCGATCAGACTGTTTTCAGCTGCCTTCAAAGTATACACAGGAAGTCACAGAAAAAAAGACTCCCTGTTAGTTCTGAACTTTTGTCTACTTGTAGTTTACGGATCACGTTTAGATTCATTCATGTGTTTGTAAATATATATTTATGTAGAAATGTGTGTGTAGCTGCATCCTTTGTTCTTTTTATGTCTGCCTGTGAAATACATTACTACTGGTTTTGATATGTGTTATATAAATACGATTTTGTATTATCAACCACACAAGATATGTTTTTAGATTAAACATGAGACTAATACTCAACAATCCAGCGTTAAGTATTACAACTACACATTACATTACATTACATGTCATTTAGCTGACGCTTTTATCCAAAGCGACTTACAATAGAGCATTCAATCATGAGTACAAACTCAGAACAACAAGAATCAATAATCAATAATCACTAAAGTACAGTTTCTTCAATAGAGTTAAATTACAAAAATTACAAAAGTGCTATCAATAAGAGACATCAAAGTGCTACTAGAGTGCTAGTACAGTGCTACCTTCCTTATTCAAGGTGTAGTCGAAAGAGATGCGTTTTTAGTTTTCGGCGGAAGATGTAGAGACTTTCTGCTGTCCTGATGTCAATGGGGAGCTAATTCCACCATTGAGGAGCCAGGACAGCAAACAGTCGTGACTTTGTTGAGTGTTTAGCTCGTAGTGACGGAGCTACAAGTCGATTAGCAGAAGCCGAGCGGAGTGCCCGAGCTGGGGTGTACGGTGTTACCATGTCCTGAATATAGATAGGACCCGATCTGTTCGTGGCACGGTACGCAAGTACCAATGTTTTGAAGGGGATGCGGGCGGCCACCGGTAGCCAGTGGAGTGTGCGGAGGAGGGGGGTAGTGTGGGTGAATTTCGAGAGGTTGAAGACCAGTCTAGCTGCTGCATTCTGGATGAGCTGTAAAGGTCGAATGGCGTTAGCGGGTAGACCTGCCAGGAGGGAGTTACAGTAGTCAAGTCGAGATGATCAGAGCCTGGACCAGAACCTGTGTCGCCTTCTGGGTGAGAAGGGGACGTATCCTCCTGATGTTGTACAGCATGTACCTACAGGAACGCGTTGTTGCGGTAATGTTGGCAGTCAGGGAGAGTTGACTGTCAAGTGTCACACCGAGGTTCCTGGCAGTCGGGGTCGGGGTCAACACTGAGTTGTTGAAGGTAATAGTCAGGTCGTGGGTGGGAGAGCCCTTTCCTGGAAGGAAAAGTAGTTCCGTCTTGTCAGGGTTGATTTTCAGGTGGTGCGCGGACATCCACTGAGAGATGTCAGTCAGACAGGCAGAGAGCCGTGCCGCTACCTGTGTTTCTGACTGGGGAAACGAGAGGATCAGTTGGGTGTCATCAGCGTAGCTATGGTAGGAAAAGCCATGGGCGCGAATGACAGTGCCGAGAGAGTTGGTATACAGAGAAAAGAGGACCCAGGACAGAGCCTTGAGGGACCCCAGTAGTGAGAGGACAAGGCTCAGACACAGATCCTCTCCAGGTTACCCGGTAGGTGCGGTCCTTGAGGTAGGATGAGAAGAGGGAGAGCACAGTGCCTGAGATACCAAGGTCCTGGAGGGAAGAAATGAGGATCAGGTGGTTCACTGTGTCAAAGGCGGCAGAAAGGTCTAGAAGGATAAGGACAGAGGAGAGAGAGGCTGCTCTAGCGGTGTGGAGCTGCTCAGAGACAGCAAGGAGGACAGTCTCTGTTGAGTGGCCTGCCTTGAAGCCAGACTGGTGAGGGTCCAGAAGGTTGTTTTGGTGGAGAAAGGAGGAGACTTGGTTAAAGATAGCTCGCTCCAGAGTTTTGGAAAGAAAGGGAAGGAGAGAGACCGGTCTGTAGTTGTTGACTTCCGACGGGTTGAGAGTGGGTTTCTTTAGGAGAGGGTTAACTCTTGCCTCCTTCAGCGAGTTAGGGAAACAGCCAGTTGAGAGGGAGGTGTTGATAAGCTGGGTGAGAAAGGGAAGAAGATCAGGAGCAATAGACTGGAAAATGTGAGATGGGATGGGGTCAAGGGGGCAGGTGGTTGGGCGGGCAGAGGTTACCAAGGTAAGAACTTGATTGGGAGTCAGGGGGGTGAAAGAGGAAAGCAGAGGGGAAGAAGATGAAGTTAATGGAGGTGAAGTTATGGAAGACGGATTGTTAAATGAGGAGCGTATGTCTTCTATCTTTTTTGTCAAGTAGTCAACAAAGTGGCTCAAGGAGGTTGGAGAAGATAGAGAAGAGTTTTTTTGGGTTAGAAAAATTGGATTCGATTCTAGATTGGTAGAACAGGCTTTTGGCTGCAGAGATAGAAGCAGAGAAGGAGGAGAGAAGAGCGTGATAGGCGAGCAGGTCGTCGGCATGTTTGGATTTTCGCCATTTCCTTTCCGATGCACGCATGGTGGCTCTCTTGGCTCGCACCGAGTCAGACAACCACGGAGTCGGAGAGGACTTGCAGACCTTTTGTGCTGTAAGAGGACAGAGAGAATCTAGAGAGGAGGACAGAGTAGAGAGGAGCATTTCTGTGGCAGAGTTAGGATGCAGGAGTGAAAAGGAGTCGGTTGACGGAAGGGCTGACAGAACAGACGAGGCCAGAGAGGAGGGAGAGAGGGAGCGAATGTTGCGACGGACAGGTGCAGAGTCTGTTGGTGTGACAGGTTTGTCAGTTCCAATGAGTGGGAGAGAGTAAGAGATAAAGAAGTGATCGGAGACATGTAGAGGGGTTACGGTGAGGTTGGATGTAGAGCAGTTTCTGGTGAAAATCAGGTCGCGGTGGTTGCCAGCTTTGTGAGTAGGAGGGGAAGGACTGAGTGAGAGAGCAAAGGAAGACAGTAAGAGTAGCAGGTCGCATGACTTCTCTGTCTGGATGTTAAAGTCACCCAAAAGGATGAGCGGAGGGCCGTTTTCTGGGAAGTTTGATAGGAGGACATCTACTTCTTCCAAGAAATCTCCCAGGGAACCAGGTGGACGATAGAGAACAACAATGTTTAGTTGAACCGGATGAGTAACCGTCACAGCGTGAAACTCAAAAGACAGTGGGGTAAACAGTGGAAGCATGTAGACAGAAAAACTCCATTTGGGAGAGATAAGTAGACCTGTGCCACCGCCCCGACCACTGGGCCGAGGTGTGTGGCTGAAGGAGAAGGCAGAGGAGGGAGCAGCAGGGGTAGCTGTGTTGTCTGGTGTGATCCAAGTCTCAGTGAGAGCCAGGAAGTCCAGTGATTGCGAGCCAGGAAGTCCAGTGATTGCTTGATAGCAAAACCAGAGATGAAGTCTGCCTTGCGGTTAGCTGACTGGCAGTTCCAGAGGTGTTGGATCTGTGTGGAGCGGGTGGGATAAATAACAGAGGAGGCATTTTGATGCAGGTGTGAACGAGTCCGAGGTCTGTAGTATCTACGTGTGGAAGTGCACACAGGTATGGACGGGTAACACATATTTTTAACAGAGCAATACGTGTACTCAGCCACCCCCTGAAGACTCCAACGAAAGACTCCTTTGTCTTTATCCTCGGAGTCTTGACTCCAACGAAAGACTCCTTTGTCTTTATCCTCGGAGTCTTGACTCCAACGAAAGACTCCTTTGTCTTTATCCTCGGAGTCTTGACTCCAACGAAAGACTCCTTTGTCTTTATCCTCGGAGTCTTGACTCCAACGAAAGACTCCTTTGTCTTTATCCTCGGAGTCTTGACTCCAACGAAAGACTCCTTTGTCTTTATCTTCGGAGTCTTGACTCCAACGAAAGACTCCTTTGTCTTTATCCTCGGAGTCTTGACTCCAACGAAAGACTCCTTTGTTTTTATCCTCGGAGTCTTCATACAAGGAGTATTCTTCGACGCTACAGCTGACGCTTCAAGTCCCCACCCGGTGTTATACCAGTTGGTGATAATTAGCTACAGCTGTCTTGGCTCCTCCCAGATTGTTTAGCAGAGTGAGCACTCAAAAGTACTCAAGCTGGAGACAATAGCCGGGCTTCCTTCTAATCAGTGGAAGTATCTAGTACTTGGACCTTGGCTGGTTTCACTTGGGTGAGTGCAGTTCCAGTTCTAATGGTTCCGATATGAAAAACACAGGACAGGAAAAACACAAAGAAGACAGACAGTACGGACTAATAACACAGGTAGAAAAAGTAGAACTATAGCAAAGAAACCTCTTTAAATAATGAATTCAGGCAGGATTCAGGTTTGTTCAGCAGGCTGAACTTCTCACAACTGGAGATGAAAAATAAGGATTTTCTACACGTGGTGTTTACTCTCGTGAGAGTATCGTTGATCACGTGTGCATGATGTCAGAGCAAATCGGAAGCAAGTCGGACACAAATCTACCCAGCATGCATTGCGCGCCGATCGCCGCCGATCGATTCTGCGCAGAACTGGCTCGTCTCGAATGAGCCTATTGACTGCATGGAGGCGGGTCTTAAGGAGGCGGGTCTTAAGGAGGCGGGGTTTAAGGAGGCAGGGTTTAAGGAGGCGGGGCTGCCACTCAAAGCATCGCATGTATGGACCAGTCAGTGGCTTACTTGGAAATATACCCACACTTAACATTATTTTGGACGATTACAAATAAATCACATCATATATGTTTTTTTTAAATAATATTTGGCTCGACCAATTTGCCTTGATGGACACATGAAATAAAATGATACAGAGCCTTAAGGAATGAATGTCAGCAGAGAAAGACAACACTGTAAAGAAACTGTAATCAGAGGGTAGAATTAGTACGAACTATATTGTAGAACAGAACATATGATGGGGTGTGAACATCAGTGGTGTGTGTGTGTGTGTGTGTGTGTGTGTGTGTGTGTGTGTGTGTGTGTAGGGGTGTAGAAGGTGCACAACACAACAATAAGTTAAGTAACAGAACCTAAACTAACTCTGCATTACTAACTGTGCATTATAGTCACATGGTAATATAAATAATATCAGTATACTCCTTTAAAGGATTCACGTGTTGGTGCCATGCTGTTGAATCACACTCAAAATCGGCTTCGTCTGCGAGCGAGTGACGCAATGTCCTCTTAGTACCGAAATTTTTTGAAGAGTGACCGGATACATCCGTCTGTGCGTCTGAGCCTCTTAGTCTTGACACATGTCAAGAGGTCACGTGATAACGTGACCCCGAAAATGAAACTTAAATGTAGGTTTCAACTCTGCTGGAGTGCCGGTGTTCTGGATTAAATTAAAGCAGAATATCCTGAAATCCCCCAAAAGCTCTGAAAACTTGCAAGCAACATCCAAACCAAGAGTGTGAGTACAGATCGTGAGGAGTAGTATAAAACATCAGTCAGTGATGACTGACTTTATATGTTGGAGGAAATGTAACGTGATCTGTGAAGCATGGAACGTAGTCGGGGCCGGAAGATGATGGAGGTGGGCCGGCCCAACGCCGTCAGCCTACCGGCATGTGAACATGAATAACAAAGCTCTGTGATGAGAGTGATGTCATGTCCATGTGAACATGAATAACAAAGCTCTGTGATGAGAGTGATGTCATGTCCATGTGAACATGAATAACAAAGCTCTGTGATGAGAGTGATGTCATGTCCATGTGAACATGAATAACAAAGCTCTGTGATGAGAGTGATGTCATGTTCATGTGAACATGAATAACAAAGCTCTGTGATGAGAGTGATGTCATGTTCATGTGTCCATGCTGCTCTGACTCCTCCTCCTTTCAGGGTGGAGCCTGCTGGAGTCCGATGGTTCAGACCAGGTCTGAGGAAGTGTAAGTGTGCTTTGAGTTTGATTCATGAAAACATTCAACCATCTTCAGACTGTGACATCACTCATTCACATCTCTGATGTCATCATCAAAGTGTCAATAGATGAACAGATGATAGATTAATAACTGCAGCTGTATTGTGTCTTGTTCTCTCCATCAGATTCCTGTGAACTCACACTCGACACAAACACAGTGAACAGGAGACTCAAACTGTCTGACAACAACAGGAAGGTGACACGTGTGATGGAGGATCAGTCATATCCTGATCATCCAGACAGGTTTGACCGCAGGTCTCAGCTGCTGTGTAGAACTGGTCTGACTGGTCGCTGTTACTGGGAGGTCGAGTGGAGAGGAGGAGTTTCTATATCAGTGAGTTACAGAGGAATCAGAAGGAGAGGAGACAGTGTAGACTGTTTGTTTGGAATGAATGATCAGTCCTGGAGTCTGGAGTGTTATGATGATGGTTACTCTGTCCGTCACAATAAGACAGAAACACCCATCTCCTCCTCCTCCTCCTCCTCCCCCTCTGGTAGAGTAGCAGTGTATGTGGACTGTCCTGCTGGCTCTCTGTCCTTCTACAGAGTCTCCTCTGACACACTGATCCACATCCACACCTTCAACACCACATTCACTGAACCTCTTTATCCTGGGTTTGGGGTCTGCTCTGGTGCCTCAGTGTCTCTGTGTTCTCTGGAGGATTGAGAGTCTCCTCCTGGTAGAGAAACGTTCTCTCTGCTGTCCAGATAGTTCAGCCTGTACAGGATCACACAGCTGATGTTAGTTAGAACCAAACTGAGGTTCTACCCAGAACCCTTTGCTTCTTCAAGGATTTTTAAAAGCACAGATGAAAAAAAGAGACATAAATGTTCTTTATGAACCTCATGAGGAACCCATAGTGAGTTCTACATAGAACCCTTGGTTCCTGCTGGATCTTGGTTGCACCCTTAGAAGGTGGAAATGTTCTGCATAGAACGTCCAGAGAAGATTTTAGGCAAAACTGTTCCACCATATGAGGGTTCTCTGTAGAACCTTTGGGTGGAAACTTTCTCATGTGGTTCTGGGTAAAACTCTTTATGCTGTGTTCTATGTAGAACCCTCTGAAAGGGAACCTTTAGGTTAGCTACAATGCTAAAATGCTACTTCCATGTTATAATGATGCAATAACACGCTGTTTATTATATTATCGCTCTCTGAAAGAGTTTAATCTGCATAAAGAGTGCTTTTACGTTTGATAATGAAGAACCTTCTTCTGTAGTTTTACATCATAGTTCTGAACGTAGCTCTTTTATTGGTAACGTGTGTTCTTTCATCGTGACGATGCTTCTGTTGCTTCAATAAAACATTTGACTCAACGTTCTGTGTTGCCACAGTTCTTCAGGTCCTTCAGCTCAGAGTAGAGTCTGATGACCGGAACCCACCAGAACAAGCCTTCCTGTTTGTGTTCCACTGGAATATGAGATCACATGAATATGAGGTCACATGAATATGAGATCACATGAATATGAGATCACATGAATATGAGGTCACATGAATATGATATCATTTGAATATGAAATCACATGAATATGAGATCACATGAATATGAGATCACATGAATATGAGGTCACATGAATATGAGATCACATGAATATGAGGTCACATGAATATGAGGTTTTCCAGGCACGTCCAACTGGTAGGAGGCCCCGGGGAAGACCGAGGACACGCTGGAGGGATTATATCTAACGCCTCGGGGTCCCCCAGGATGAGCTGGAAAGTGTTGCGGGTGAGAGGGAAGCCTGGGTCGGCCTGCTGAACCTGCTGCCACCGCGACCCGACCCCGGATAAGCGGTCGAAAATGGATGGATGGATGGATGAATATGATATCATTTGAATATGAAATCACATGAATATGAGATCACATGAATATGAGGTCACATGAATATGAGATCACATGAATATGAGATCAATGATGATTCAATGCAAAAAAAGGTATCACGCATTACTACTTTGCAGGTAAATATTTAACATTCATTCCAACTGACATAATAAGGACATCTTATTAATACAATTCAGTATAATTTATATATATATATATATATATATATATATATATATATATATATATATATATATATATATATATATTATACTGAATATATATCTATATATATTATGTCTCATACCCCTCCGAAAGACAGTCCTTCACTTGACTGATGATTTCAAATGTATTGATAAATTCCCAAAACCAATGTAAGAGCTGTGCACAAAGGCACAAAAACAATACTTATGTTTGCATTAATAGCGCGCGCACACACACACACACACACACACACACACACACACACACACACACAGAGAGAGAGCCAACACTCACGCCAATTTCCTTTCGATTTTCTCAATTTGACTAAATTCAAATAGTTGAGTGTGTTATATGTTTCTGTGTTGAACGTTAGCTAACATTAGCTTACTTTACCAAAGGTTAGCTAAGGTAATGCTTAGCTATAGGTTAGGTTCATTACTGTGGCAGGTGGGTTAAGACACAGAGGGGTCACGTGCTACAAACTCCATCTATTAACCACGTTTTTATTGAAGTGTTTAGAAGTCAGTTGCAAGCAGACATGTGTTAGATATGGAGGTTTAAGCTCATTTATACCAGAGGCATGACATTAACATGTCGCTGTCTGGTCACGTGACTGTCTGGACGGCTGTCCACGTGACCGCTTATGAATGCAAACCGCTACGATAACAACATGTGACATGTGAGTGTGAATTTAGCCATTTCATTTTTATTTCCAACCTTTGCATTGGAAAGAGTAAAAGTTGATGCTTGAGTTGATTTAGTTTTTTACAAAAGAGGATGTATGTCCTCCCCTCATCATCGTTTTCTGTGGACAGCGAAATTGAAAAGGTATGTAAAGAAATTTGAAATAACTTTGTTGCTTTAACTTGTCATTGTGAAGTAAATGTTGATCGCACAGTGTAAGTCCTGTAGAAACATGACACCACGTTCTTTTTGTCTTCGCCAGCATCGTCTGCTGTTCAAGTTCAAATGCGTCAGAAATAAAGTGATGGGATTTACTAGGTTACATGTGTCACACATCAGTCATGTGAATTAGTAGAGAGGGAACCTCCACACCACTGGTGGTACCGCTCCAGAGAGGGATGTACAGACTACTAGCAGTGTTTTACATAATGAAGCACATTGGATTCATGTGTGAATAACGTCTATTAATTCCTAATAGGTAGGTAGAGATCTTTCAACTGTATATGAATGTGTTCCATTGATTCTCTCATATACAGCACAGGGACAGTTTAAAGAGCCTTCCTGCAGCTTAATCCATCACCATGAGCCTTTTTTTTTCTGACTGGGAAGTCTGGGAAAGGGGGACCTCCTGAAAAACAACTGGACGTTGCCAAAGTGCAGGCCATAACAGGTCATAATAGGTTATAACAGGTCATAACAGGTTATAACAGGTCATAATAGGTCATAACAGGTCATAATAGGTCATAACAGGTCATAATAGGTTATAACAGGTCATAACAGGTTATAACAGGTCATAATAGGTCATAACAGGTCATAATAGGTTATAACAGGTCATAACAGGTTATAATATGTTATAACAGGTTATAATAGGTTATAACAGGTCATAACAGGTTATAACAGGTTATAATAGGTTATAACAGGTTATAATAGGTTATAACAGGTCATAATAGGTTATAATATGTTATAACAGGTTATAATAGGTCATAACAGGCCATAACCGGTAGGTCATTGTCTTGAGTCATGTAGACAGTTTAAAGCTTCTGTGGTTCATAAAGCAGCAGGATCACATGTTGGTGGTAAACACCACCAGTGATGAAATATATGTTTGGTATGAATATTGGCATGTCATATTGATATAGTTCCTCAATGTTAATCCTGATTTACTGTTCAAACAATACTATTGTTCAACAGGATTTCCTGTGTAGTCAAAATATAAGAAGATGTTGTATGAATATGCTGTGACATCATCTCTCCTCTCTTCTCTGATTGGATGCTGTTATTAATGAATTTCCTCAAACGTGTGAGCGGTCATCAGGTGAAAGTGTAATAATGAGCAGTTCAACAAAATAAACAACGTAATATGGATCCTGTTTGTGGTTCTATTGTTGATGTTCATTGTTCCTCTATATTGATACAATCTGAAACATGGTCATTCTGTTTTGTTATACATGTACCATGTAAACTTAAATTCAATAAAGTGATTCTGATTACTATCTGTGAAGTTCATTCAGCATTTAGGATACTGTAATACATTTATAATATTTTAATGGACAATAGTATGTAGTGTACAAAGTAATATAGCATAGTAATAAGAAAGTGTGCTTTCTTAGTAATTGGAATAAGACAAAAGTATAACTTTTGGTATACTATAACCACAATATTAATATATTTATATTCTGGTAAATAAAATTATAACTTTTGGTATACTATTGGTAAATATTATAATTTTTATAATGTGGTAATAGTATACCAAAAGTTATACTTTGGTATACTACAATATAAATATATTAATATTGAAATGTTTACATATTTGTAAAATACTCATAATATAGTTAAAATATACTTAAACACATAAAAGGTATAATTCAAGTGAGCTATCAGCATGTATACTAGCACATACACAGTCATATACTTAAATTGTACTAAGTATTCCTTAAGTTGTTCCAATTTAACACAAACAAATAAACTAAATACACTTCAAGTTGTGCTTGACTATTTAATCACAACTAAAACATATGAAGTACATAATAAGTTGTTCCAAAATATCCCTCTGTGAGTATACTGATGATTAGTAGAGCTTCAAGTAAACTCAAGTCTGCTCAGATGAAATATCCTTCATCATATTTATTCTTCACCTGTCACCATCCTGCCCGTTCTGCAGGTTAGTTCATCCTTCTGCCCATCGAGAGGTTCTGCCTGTTCTCCTGCTTACTTCCTGTCCAGTTCCCTCACGTTCTTCAGCTCTCTGGCTACTTTGTCCACTTCCTCTCTGCCTGTATGTTTCTCCACACGTTCCTTCCTCATTGCTGCCTGTTTGTTCTCCTGTACTGACTGCCTCCCCGTGTGCTGACTGCTGCTAGAAAGACTGTTTTTCTGCACATTATCTTGCTGTCTGCTTGTGCAGTCCTGTTCTCCTGTGTGTCCTGGAGGCGGAACACTTGGGTTCTCACATAGAACCGTTATAAAAGACTCCAGTTCAAGAGACTCACAATGACTAAACAGAGATAAAAAGAATAAACAACTATACAGTGTGTGTCTTGCTCCTAAGAAGGAGAGCTGCTGGGATATTTAGGGGCCAATTGTCTCATAATCCATAATTCCATTAACTGTGCAATCAAGTGTTATGCTTCAATAAATCCTATGACCTTGAGCTTCTGAGGTCAGCAGTAGTCTGACCTTGGTCTTGACCAAGTGATCTTGCAGGTGTCTTATTGTTCTGAAAGCTGCAGTCATCCTGTGGTCCTTTAGTGTTTATGTTCCTCCTTTATTATCATAAAAGTTTGTTTTGTTCCCTCTGACTGATTTTGTATCTGATGGAGAATATGTAGTGACAAATGCAGAATGTTTGACTCTCATGGGGCAAGTTTGTTGAAATATTCTGAGTGCTTTATATTTAAGGAAAGACCTCTGCTGCCCTCTAGTGACCAAAGCTGAGCATATTGTTTAGTGGCCTGTTTGAAAAGCTTTTTCTGAGTATGAACCTGTGTTCTATGAAGAAATCATGTTGCATGAGAGAAGCCTGTTCAGATATGAAAACAACAACAATACAAAATAAAATGCAGCACAAGCCAGCTCTCTCACTAGAGGATGTATGAATGACATCACAACGTCACGCTCTCCTGTTCTGAACCACAATCCTTTAGCACAGCAGATATATGAGCAAGAGGTCAAAGGTCACGAGGAAGTGGTATGTCCTCATGAATGCATAAAGCTGCAGTATGTCCTAGAAGTAAACAGAAAGAGTAAAGGATCTGGAACGCAGCCTAAGACTCATACGTGGGTAAGTTGTCCCGCCCCAACAGGTTCAACCAGATCAACAAAGTGGAGTGAAGAATAAAAACACTGTCAGGTCAGACTCTGTTGTCTTAGTGAATGTTTTTATTCAAGATCAACTCTACACAACATTTGCTGCAAAGCTTTCTGCTTGATCCTCTGGTCCCCACTAGTCTACATGTACAAGAACACAAGGTCCCCACTAGTCTACATGTACAAGAACACAAGGTCCCCACTAGTCTACATGTACAAGAACACAAGGTCCCCACTAGTCTACATGTACAAGAACACAAGGTCCCCACTAGTCTACATGTACAAGAACACAAGGTCCCCACTAGTCTACATGTACAAGAACACAAGGTCCTCACTAGTCTACATGTACAAGAACACAAGGTGACAAAGATCCTCTGAACATCTGGTCTCCACTACAGAGTCCAGTCTGTTTCAAAGACACTCTTTACAAGTTGTCTGGATTTGTCCACAGATGCTGGATTTGATCCTGAAAGACTCTTGTTGGAGCTGTGAGGAGGTTTCTGTGCATAATGACATGTGTGAACATGTGTGAACGCAGCTCAGACTGAGACTCAGTGCAACCAGTCAGACTGCATACTTTGATAGTGACGTGAGGAACTCTCTCTGGTGAAGGATAAGAAGCTGCGTCACTTCACTTCGTCTGATGCAAGTTGAAGTTGAAGTGAAGCACGAAGCTCCTTTTCTCCACAGACCTGCTGAGGACAGAAGAGAGCTGCACTCTGATGAAGTCCACGGCTAAACGTTCAGTAAGTGGAGCTGTGATTGGTTGAAATGACGTTATTGATTGTTGTGAACGTGTGACTCTTTAAAGCTGCTTTCAAACACACGGCAGCTGGGAAACAAGATGGCCGCCTGTATGATTAAACAGAGAGAAGCTGCTGTTAGTTTGAATGTTGAAGTCCAGATGAAGTGTTGCTCTGAATGATGACACTGTGATGAAGAAGAGGAGTTCAGTCTGATCTGGGGTCTGTCAGGACTCTTACTGACGTGGAGGGGAAGGTAGTAAAGGGGTGAGCACTAGGACCCAGCAGAGACCAGAGAGCTCACCTGGGCCTTTGTTCCTGCACTGAAACACACCTGAGAGACTCTGTTTGCTCTCACCTGCTGCTTTCAGTCCTTTAAGTCCACAAAGCTTCATGTTCACTTCTCCTTCTGGTTAAAGACATTTAGTCCATTTTCTACAGTGTTTGAATGTGTTAGTGTTTTCTTTAGTGTTCACTTTTCCTCTCATTGGTCACCAGGTCGTAGTCGACCTTTTACTAACTGATCAGATGGTGAAGTGAACAATCCCGTCCAATGAAAGCTTCCACATGTTACCATGTGACCACAGTGTTTCCTATGAGGACGGTTACATGTCATTCTACTGGTCTGTGTTTTACTGACTTCTGGACTCTGGAGGGAGATCATGAGGAGAAACAGCACAGCTCCATTTGTTGAAGTTGATGAACAATATTTAACTTGTAAAACACTGTAAACTTATAGGATGAACATTTAAAATGACGTCTTTTGACATGTTGTTAACGGGGTTTAAAAGAAGCTGAAGTAAAGTTTGTTTAATATTCAGAAATCTCAACTTTGACAGACAAATGTTGGAGATCAATTGAATAATTATATGAAATAACCAAAGTTAAATTTGTGACATTCAATATGCAGTATTTATGCAGTTTTCTCTTACACCTTTTACATGTGTATTTACAGCCAATATCTGTATTTATTTGTATTAGAATATATTTTATTTGACTGTAATTTATTGAGAGCTTCTGTTGCCAGACCTTTTACCATTTTCAAAATAATATTTCTGCATTTGTGAGTCTTTCTCTGTGCAACCTTCTGTTGGTGTGAAGGTGTGGACTCTGCTATGAGTCAGTGTGAGGACCGAGAGGAGGGAGTCCCTCCCTCTAAAACCAGTCTGTGTGGGGACCATGACCAGACCAGAGCTCAGAGGTGAGAGGACCATCTCTACCTGTCCATGACTCTTCTCATGTCACAACGTCTTTGACTCACTGACTCTGCTTCTACATGTGTGACCAGGATCCACCAGAGACCAGACTGTCCTGGACCTGAACCTGAACCTGGATCTGAACATGGACCTGGACCCAGCTGTGTGTCCATGAAGAGTGATCGGTCTAAAGGTGGTCTGATTAACTTCAAAGATGGACGCCGTTCTTCTGACCCAGAGTAAGTTCTTAATGAAATGGTCAAGGAGAAGTGGTTAGGGTTAGACGTTAGGAGGTCATGTTTGACTATTCAACTGCAGCCTTAGTCTTTGTTGGTAACTAGGCTGTTACATGCTGTACATCCCGGCTTATATCCAGCAGGGGGCGATGTTGAGCTTTATTTTGACAGAAGAGTAATTTGCTGACTTGACGCTGTGAACCTCCAGAAACACCCTCATTAAAAAAGCTGGATAGTTAATCACAATTGTAATCAGGGAAGGTAGTGCAGGCCCCACCCACAAATGACCAGGACAAAAGTTTAGCACTGACACAAACTGACCTCACTCCCAGGTGAGCTGCAGCCCAAAATGATTACAGGTGAAGTCAAACCGCTACAAGATGCTAGTAGTTTTAGTTATTACGTCTTAGCAAACAAGTCACCATGAAGAAGCTGTGCCTTATTTACTATCAAAGAAATGTTGAAGCTGTAATTAAATAACCTTCTATCAGTTCACAGAGAGAAAAGTCTCCTGGACCCAGCTGTGTGTCCATGAAGAGTGATCGGTCTAAAGGTGGTCTGATTAACTTCAAAGATGGACGCCGTTCTTCTGACCCAGAGTAAGTTCTTAATGAAACAGATGACTAACTGTTCTGATTCTCAGTTATGAAACACATAATTGGTCGTGCATCATTTACAGAGTTGTTTTCATGATGATCAATCATGACAGAACTCAATATATTTAACTAACTCAGGTGTCAGCAACCTTTCCTATCCAAAGAGACATTTTGCCCTTTTTTCCACCAAAACTAAAGTGTCTGGAGCCGCAAAAGCTATTTGATATCACAGCTTATAAAGTTGTATTTATAGTCATATTATATATACACAAAAACTATAGTTTGTTGTATCTATGAAATTATTAGAGATGGGCAAACGGTACCAGAGCTCTGCAGCTCGTGTCAGTCTACTGAACGCCGTGTGTCTCGTATGAAATGACAGCTGTCACGTGACGGACGACGTCCGGAGCTCCGAACGTCACCGCTGCTTCACGGAGTTTCATTGGTTTGATACGTTCGGCGGCTTGAACGTGTTGGCGCCTCACTCTGCTACATATGATCCTCAGTGTCGATCAACAATGTGGGTTAAAAACTCAATGTTGCACAAAACACTTCCACTTCCACCATGTTCATGTTCATAAGGACTTTCACTGCCACTTCTATCACATCCTACCTCACTAATATAAGCTATAAAGGAAAAATACTATTCATAAATCTGTTGGCATAAAACTTTAGGTCCGTATAAAATATACAAAAACGTGCTCTGTTATAAATGTCTGTCTATATTCTAGCGGGTTACGCACACGCAGAATAATCTTTTCCGTTCTGTGTGGAGAGGATCGAATCCCACCATGAACACGTCGTTTCATATTATTGACCTGCTTTTAGTTTTATTGCAATGTAAAACACGACAGAAGCAACATCGTTAACGGTTGTGTGTAACATCAAATCTGTGAGTGAACACGCAGCTTTAATTGACTTTTACTGCAGAGATGTGAGAGTGAAACATTGAGGTGTTCTAGTGCTTCAGTCACTGTTAAACGGCTGCTTTGACTCCAGTCGGCCACCAGATGTCGCTGTTCTTCTTCAAAGTGAAGCCCTGAAGCTTTGAATCCTTTTCGGTACAAATAGGAAGAAAGCCTCACTTCTTCACAAGGCTTCATCCGCCCATCCCTAGAAATTATAGAACAAGAAGAAAGACAATTCTGGACATTGTATGTAGGGCTGTGCGGTAAACTGGTTTCAAATGTCCGTACGGTATGAATTTTTCATAAACCGTCACACCGGTGCAGCTCTTCAGAAGGCAGCAACATTTATTCATCACAGCTCAGCGCTGTGGCGCGGTCGGAGCTACTTGTATTACGTGTATTGAGACTGAGTCATGGTTATAACTTTATAACAACAATTAATAACCCACAGCTAACGCTCTTTAACAGGTAAAACATCACGACACAACAGTTTGTGACGCATAAACAATTTGTAACACTAATAATTGTACATTTATAAAATTACACCGCCGAAATGCATGCTGGGTAAAGCTCGCCCACTTTCACAGAAACTCCGTCGCAGGAAGACAGTGGGTGCATCCCAAGTCTCTAAATTGTCGTTTCTTCGCTCCTCGATTGAACCGGAAAAGGTTCTGCACCGTCATATTGACGGCCGTCCCAAAGCTCTTATTCTGGAGGAGGAGGAGTCATGATCGAGGAGCAGGCTTCCAGGAAGTGTTTTAACACTGGACACGCCCCCTGACTGTTCATCTGTTATGTGATTGGACGCTGCAGCTGAGCGGACTGATGCTGGAGTTTCATACCAGAGTGAAGCCGATCACAGATTAAACTCAAGCTATATATTAGAGTGTTTTCTGATTCACCATCTGGTTAAACACTTTTTACAACATGTATCTTTCATTCAGTCACGAGGCTGATCGTTCCTGACTGTCGGTTTGATGAGTTATTTCATTTAAGTTTAACCTGAAACATTGAGCCTAAAAAAATATTCCAGTGTTGAAGAGAAACCATAATCATATTGTGGGTTATTTTATAATGATGTCACAATCAGAATGAAAACAAAAAACTGACGTAAATAATGAATGAATGAATAAATAAATAAGACGCATTCCGCCAGTAGAAATGGATCCTGCT
Organism: Myoxocephalus aenaeus; assembly: GCA_038501785.1. Taxonomy (NCBI): domain Eukaryota; kingdom Metazoa; phylum Chordata; class Actinopteri; order Perciformes; family Cottidae; genus Myoxocephalus; species Myoxocephalus aenaeus. Next base: position 124,256 of record JBAMJR010000310.1, on the reverse strand, counting down.
CGTATAAGCAGGACACAGAACACAGTGTATAAATACTCAATGCAGTTTATTAAACGGTAACAAACGACAGAGAAAACATCTCCACTCTGACACTCATGATAACTTTGTCTTTACTAATATAAGTAGTAGTTTAACACCATTAAATCAACTGAAAACAATTTTGATCAATAATTTTGATCAATATTTTAAGTGCATTTTTATTGGAATGTTCGCTAAAAACTCTCCGGACACAAAAGTCATTCAGCTGTTAGAGCGACTGACAGCTGATCAGATGTGATCAGCTGTCAGTCGGCCTCATCAGAAACCGACGTCGCTTCACGTGACGCTTCTCATGTCTCTTAAAACATATTTCCTCGTGTCCTCTCTCCTCGCTTGGTTTCCTTGCGTCTCTCCATGCATCCCTGGTGGGAGGGACTAAGACGCAAGGAAAGGACGCAAGTGAGGGAAACGGGGACGCGGGCTGTGTTCTCGTGGACTCGTGAAACGTCATCAGTCGCGGCCCAAGTACTATTCCAATTCAAAAGTCCGCTTCTCGCCAAGCACGGTGAAAATGCCCGGATGTGACTTGATCCGCCCATTTTACCCAGGATGCATCAGAGCAGACCTGAGCGTACTTGAAACAGCCAATATCCCAGAATGCATTTCGGACCAGCAAACGGGGAACAATGGCGGAGGAGAAAACTCACAACTGAAAGTTGACTTTCTATGAATACTGCTGTTGTTGAGTCACAAAATGTAATTTTAGGATGTTTTCATGCTAGAAGTTAGTTGTTTAAGCATCAAATCTGTGGTCGGTTTGTCAAGAATCACCCGACTTAAAAAGATACGCCGACGGGTTGAGTTCCTGCTGAGGGACCGTGAGCCCCGCAGCACCGGGCCGTCAGCGCTCTGCTGCCCGACGAGAGCAGCCTGATCCCGGCTGGACTTTTTGAAATGATCCGCTGGCTCCGATTTCTCCGTAGCGGTTAAACATGAGATATAAATCTGTTTTGAGCATCTAACAAGCAATCTTTATTATTTTATTATTTATTCACAGTAACGTTACATCAGTTTGACTGAGGGAAAGGTTAAGATTCATAACTTAATGTTTTAATTGAACTCTTACTTTGAATTACAGTGGTGTCTTATTACTTTTGACCGAATTGTTTGCAATTATATGTGTATCTATATAAGTATATAAGTATATATTTATATATATATATATATATATATATATATATATATATATATATATATAAGATACATATTTATAAACACAATGCATATTATATGTGTATCTGTATTTCAGTATCTGTTATTTTGAGTGCGTGTGTGTGTGTGTGTGTGTGTGTGTGTTTACCTTATATTGATGTTCACATGTTAAAGATGCTATTCAGTTATATTAGAGCCTAAGTAGAGGTAACAATGAAAATGTGCTAAAGACTTGAAGTTCCAAAGAAGGATTCATACATATGTTGGGGTTTGTTAAAATTGCGTCGTATCTCTATTGGTCTTTAATAAGCGATCTGCATGCCATTTAGTTTGTTGCATACGCCTAATAAATAAGTTAGTTAATGTATCTTGTTGTCAAAGTTAAAGAACTGTTTAAGAAAGGGTCAAATACAATTACAACACAAGATAAAAGGACTAAATAAGAGGCACAGACCTTTTATTTGACTACCTAGATTCTATTCATCATAATATATTCTATATATAATTATATTAACTGAATTAACTGGCGGTGGCCAGTTAATTCAGTTTTTAGAATAAGAGAGCAACAGTTGTAGGAACCATTATATTCATTTATAAAAACGGGTCATAGTGCCATCACTTTTAAAACTGTACCCAGGACCCATAGTACTACTACACCTAGCAGATTCACATAATACTATATAGCTACGGGTGTTACATAAATAAACACAATATATATAAAAGTATGTATGTGTATGTATGTATATGTGTGTGTTTGTGTGTATATATACATATATATATATATATATATATATATATATATATATATATATATATATATATATATATATGTATTAGTGCTGTCATATTAGCGCGTTATTAACGGCGTTAACGCAAACCAATTTTAACGCCGTCAATTTTATTAACGGCGTTAACGCATTCTTATTTTTAAATTATTTTTTTTCGCGAGCACCACGCCGGATGTAGCTCAACTAGAAGCAAAACAATAGGCACGCCGTTTGGGCTTGGAAGCTAGGCTAACGTTACGGTTTGAAATGAATGAATGGTGAGCGCGATACGGCAAAATGAATGATATTCAGTGAACTGCGAACAGGTGCGCGTGCCAGAAGGGAGCGCGAGTGAACACATTGAACACAGCAGGAGAGAACGCAACGTTAGCCAGCTAGCTAAAGCTCCGGTGGAAAATTATTAGCTAACGTTAGCTACAGCTTGATGAATTGAATCATTGAACACAGCAGGAGAGAACGCAATGTTAGCCAGCTAGCTAAAACTCCGGTGGAAAATGATTAGCTAACGCTACCGTTTTTGAGGAGGTAGATTTTGAGGTGAGGGGACTGACAAGGCAGAAGGTAAAGTGGTCCACCGTTCTATCAATAAGCAGACCTGCCAACCTGTACGCAATTTGCGTAGCGGATACGCATTTTGACGTCAAAGTACGCTGGTAAAAATTAGTCTAAAATTAATTTTAGACTAATTGACCAGCACACATTATATGCAATGCAATATAATGCATGACGAGTATTTAATGACTTGTCCCCTATTAGTCGTCGTCAATTCCCCCCCTCGTCGGTACACAACACATATCAAGGTTGGCAGGTCTGAATAAGGCTAAACTAGAAGTTAACACTAATACAAACATTATTTTTGCAGAATGAGTGTGTTAGGGGAGAAGGATGCAGCCATTGTTAAACAGCTGGATTGAAATGCAGCTGGAACTGGTCGTGGCTAAAACTGGAAGGCAAGGTCTCAATAAAAGGGCAAGAGGTGTCCTTTCATCTTGGAGATGTATTCTCCAAAATCAACAGGCAGGGATTCACCAGATGCATTCTCTGCATCAAAGATATAAATGATGCTAACAAAGGCAGCCATGCTCTCCCTTACCACATTGTGCCTCATATACTGTAAATGTTAGACCAGTGACAGGCTGGCATGAAATGGCTTGCATAATACTTAGTAAGGAGGCCATACTAATTTTTGACTCATGGCTGAAGTTAAGTTTCTCCAGCTCTCCACAGGTTGGCAAAAAAAGCATCTCAAAATGCATCAGATTGATGCTTTAAAATATGGAATATTTACATTTTTCATACGGGGGAGCATGCCCCCGGACCCCCTAGAGGGGTAATATCCTTCTCACCTTTTTCACCCCTGACCCGTTTTCATGCCTGGTGCACTCTATAATTTTATTTTGTAAACCCTGTTTGGGAGTTGTTTTTCAATAAAATAAAGCAAGCCAATCCACTTTTTCATGTTGATAAGAGCATTAAAATGCAAAAAATCATGATTGCGATTAATTGCGATTAATCACGAGTTAATTATGACATAAATGCGATTAATCGCGATTAAATATTTTAATCGTTTGACAGCACTAATATATATATATATATATACTTTATAAACAATATATATTTATAAACACAATATAATATATATATATATAATTTTTTTTTTTAGTGTAATATTATGAACCGGGTTGTTTATGTTAATAAAGTAATACTATGAACCAGGTTGTTTAAATCGTCTGCATGATGCAACACTGTAAGAAGACACGTATGAAGTATTTAAGATGATCTTTTTTGTGGTAGAGATGGACTCCAACATTGTAGTTTCAGCGCTGCAGACTGACGTCACTAACATCTCCTGCCGTCGCGTCATAACTACGTCGTTATTGAAAGTGGCGTCTGATACTCTAAACTCCGCGGTTGTCTTCTCCTAACTCCTCATGAATTCTCCTTCCCTTCTTTCCTTGACCCCGTGACGTTTTCCTCACAGGTCAAGGAGAAGTGGTTAGGGTTAGACGTTAGGAGGTCATGTTTGACTATTCGACTGCAGCCCTAGTCTTTGTTGGTAACTAGGCTGTTGCCTTGCAGGCACCTCCAGAAACACCCTCATTAAAGCCAAAGCCGCTGGATAGTTAATCACAATTGTAATCAGGGAAGGTAGTGCAGGCCCCACCCACAAATGACCAGGACAAAACTTTAGCACTGACACAAACTGACCTCACTCCCAGGTGAGCTGCAGCCCAAAATGATTACAGGTGAAGTCAAACCGCTACAAGATGCTAGTAGTTTTAGTTATTACTTCTTAGCAAACAAGTCACCATGAAGAAGCTGTGCCTTATTTACTATCAAAGAAATGTTGAAGCTGTAATAAAAATACCTTCTATCAGTTCACAGAGAGAAAAGTCTCCTGAACCCAGCTGTGTGTCCATGAAGAGTAACTCGTCTAAAGACTTTCTGATTGAATTCAAAGATGGACGCCGTTCTTATGACCCAGAGTAAGTTCTTAAAACAGATGAAACAGATGACTAACTGTCACACAGATGGTCGTCCTTCATCTCCAGTCTTAAGCATCTGGTTTATGAAATGATTAATCATGACAGATCACAACATCTTTAACTTATTGTTGTATTTGTGTTTTAATATCATGAACAATTAACAGTATGTGGAGCAAACACAATGAGAGCTGATTGTTCATGACTCCTCCACAGAGAGGACCAGGAGAGCTCAGAGGTTCCCAGAGGTCCGTCTGCCCAGCAGCATCAAACACACCTGGACTCCATATTTATGGTCTGTACATGTGCAACTACTTTTACATCTATTCTGTTCACAACCATCTCCATGCTGCACTCTTTAGACCAGTGGGTTGTCAGTCTGTCCAACATGGATCTGATGTTTGGTTCCATGGTTTTAGTTTGTCATTCATAGAATATTCTGTTCCAGCTGCTGGAGGAGAACATCCTCACTTTTGTGAAGGACGAGCTGAAGAAGATCCAGAAGGTTGTGAGTTCAGATTACCCAGAATTCCTAGAGATTCAGAGAGAGGATGAGGAGGTTTTGGATGGTGAGGATGAAGAGCAGAGGAGGAGGAGCAGAGAAGCCTTTCAGAAGATCACAATGCACTTCCTGAGGAGCATGAAGCAGGAGGAGCTGGCTGACTGTCTGCAGAGCAGTAAGAGGATTTCTCTAAAGATTTAACATGCTGGATAAATGGGACTTTTACTAATGTCTCAAGAGATGGACCAGAATATATTCATAGACTCATTCTTTGAGGAAATGACATGTTGAAATGTATTCTTTGACTCATTGATCTTCTCTGTTGTGTGTTAATTCAGGACTTCTTGCTCCAGTTTGTCAGCGTAAACTCAAATGTAACATGAAGAAGAAGTTCCAGTGTGTGTTTGAGGGGATCGCTAAAGCAGGAAACCCAACCCTTCTGAACCAGATCTACACAGAGCTCTACATCACAGAGGGAGGGACTGCAGAGGTCAATGATGAACATGAGGTCAGACAGATTGAAACAGCATCCAGGAAACCACACAGACCAGAAACCACCATCAGACAAGAAGACCTCTTTAAAGCCTCACCTGGAAGAGAGGAACCTATCAGAACAGTGATGACAAAGGGAGTGGCTGGCATTGGGAAAACAGTCTTAACACAGAAGTTCACTCTGGACTGGGCTGAAGACAAAGCCAACCAGGGCATCCAGTTCACGTTTCCATTCACGTTCAGAGAGCTGAATGTGCTGAAAGAGAAGAAGTTCAGCTTGGTGGGACTTGTTCATCACTTCTTCACTGAAACAAAAGAAGCAAGAATCTGCAGGTTTGAAGAGTTCCCGGTTGTGTTCATCTTTGACGGTCTGGATGAGTGTCGACTTCCTCTGGACTTCCACAACAATGAGGTCCTGACTGATGTCACAGAGTCCACCTCAGTGGATATGCTGCTGACAAACCTCATCAGGGGGAAACTGCTTCCCTCTGCTCGCCTCTGGATAACAACACGACCTGCAGCAGCCAATCAGATCCCTCCTGACTGTGTTGGCTTGGTGACAGAGGTCAGAGGGTTCACTGACCCACAGAAGGATGACTACTTCAGGAAGAGGTTCAGAGATGAGGAGCAGGCCAGCAGGATCATCCCCCACATCAAGACCTCACGAAGCCTCCACATCATGTGCCACATCCCAGTCTTCTGCTGGATCACTGCTACAGTTCTGGAGGACGTGTTGAAGACCACAGAGGGAGGACAGCTGCCCAAGACCCTGACTGAGATGTACATCCACTTCCTGGTGGTTCAGTCCAAAGTGAAGAAGGTCAAGTATGATGGAGGAGCTGAGACAGATCCACACTGGAGTCCAGAGAGCAGGAAGATGATCGAGTCTCTGGGAAAACTGGCTTTTGATCAGCTGCAGAAAGGGAACCTGATCTTCTATGAATCCGACCTGACAGAGTGTGGCATCGATATCAGAGCAGCCTCAGTGTACTCAGGAGTGTTCACACAGATCTTTAGAGAGGAGAGAGGACTGTACCAGGACAAGGTGTTCTGCTTCGTCCATCTGAGTGTTCAGGAGTTTCTGGCTGCTCTTCATGTCCATCTGACCTTCATCAACTCTGGTGTCAACCTGCTGGCAGAAGAACAAACAACCTCCCGGTTGTCAAAACCTGAACCAAGACATCTCTACCAGAGTGCTGTGGACAAGGCCTTACAGAGTCCTAATGGACACCTGGACTTGTTCCTCCGCTTCCTCCTTGGTCTTTCACTGGAGACCAATCAGACTCTCCTACGAGGTCTGCTGACACAGACAGGAAGTAGCTCACGAACCAATAAGAGAACAGTCCAGTACATCAAGAAGAAGATCAGTGAGAATGTGTCTCCAGAGAAAAGCATCAATCTGTTCCACTGTCTGAATGAACTGAATGATGGTTCTCTAGTGGAGGGGATCCAACAGTCCCTGAGTTCAGGACGTCTCTCCACAGATAGACTGTCTCCTGCTCAGTGGTCAGCTCTGGTCTTCATCTTACTGTCATCAGGAAAAGATCTGGAGGTGTTTGACCTGAAGAAATACTCTGCTTCAGAGAAGGTTCTTCTGAGGCTGCTACCAGTGATCAAAGCCTCCAACAAAGCTCTGTAAGAACAGAGAGAGTTAGATTCATAGATCATAACTTAAATACGCTGCTATCTTTTCCACCTATTATTTCTTCTTCATCATTGTCTCTTCAGACTGAGTGGCTGTAACCTCTCAGAGAGAAGCTGTGAAGGTCTGTCCTCAGTCCTCAGCTCCCAGTCCTCTAGTCTGAGAGAGCTGGACCTGAGTAACAACAACCTGCAGGATTCAGGAGTGAAGCTGCTGTCTGCTGGACTGAAGAGTCCACACTGGAGACTGGAGACTCTCAGGTCAGATCAAGTTAGTTTGTCTGAAATGATACAATTTGTCTCTAAACTATCAGCTCCATTCAGTGTAAACAGACTCTCTCTTTCTGAATCTATGAATTTGTTCATCAGGAGGTCAGAATTCATGAACCATTTAGAGGAACTAGTCTCAGAGACTAAACTAGAGAACCTTGTAGAACAGACAAATTTGATCCACAGTTTCAAACGATGGTGGCGTTTGAAACACAATTTTCTTTCACAATAAAACATCACAGGGTCATCTTGTTGTTCCTCTTATATATGCTTTAAGGTAATACTTATTTGATATAAGTAATGAATGAGAAGGAGAAATGCAGGAAAAGAGACTGAAAACTTGAATGTGTCTCTACAGTGATGATATGCTGAGAGTTTAATAGTTGTTTATTTCTGATTTAGAACGTAACAAACATTAAATCAGAGTATGAAGTTGAATTTCTCATTTTCTTTCACTTTGTCATGAAAACAGAAAACCATAACTGTGTTTTTTAGATTCACCCTTCCTCCTGATATTGATACTACAGTAATTCCTGTTTACAGTAGAGAACACTGAACTGAATTATTTTATCTTTTTCAGATTTTAAAAAGCAAGAATTTGATCCACTTTCACTGAACAAATCATCTTTGTTCTTTCTGATTCTACTTTAGTCCAGACTCATTATCAAAGAGGATTTCATTTGAACATGAATGTTATTGTTCTTCTTGTTGATTGTTGTCCCTTCAGACTGAGTAACTGTAACCTCTCAGAGAGAAGCTGTGAAGCTCTGTCCTCAGTCCTCAGCTCCCAGTCCTCTAGTCTGAGAGAGCTGGACCTGAGTAACAACAACCTGCAGGATTCAGGAGTGAAGCTGCTGTCTGCTGGACTGGAGAGTCCACACTGGAAACTGAAGACTCTCAGGTCAGATCAAGTTAGTTTGTCTGAAATGATTAAATGTGTCTCTAAACTATCAGCTCCATTCAGTGTAAACAGACTCTCTCTTTCTGAATCTATGAATTTGTTCATCAGGAGGTCAGATTTCATGAACCACTTTTTTACCGGGAAATTAACCAGAACTATGGAACTAGAGGAACTAGTCTCAGAGACGAAACTAGAGAACCTTGTAGAACAGACAAATTAGATCCACAGTGGATTAATAAACGATGGTGGCGTTTGAAACACAATTTTCTTTCACAATAAAACATCACAGGGTTGTTTTGTTGTTCCTCTTATATATGCTTTAAGATAATATATATTTTATATAAGTAATGAATGATAAGGAGAAATGCAGTAAAAGAGACTGAACACATGAAGGGTTTGATGGTTGTTTATTTCTGATTTAGAACGTAACAAACATTAAATAGGAATATGAAGTTTTATTTCTCATTTTTCTCCACTTTGTCAGGAAAACAACAGAAAACCATTAATGTGTTTCTTTAATGTTCACCCATCCTCCATACTACAGGACTTCCTGTTTCCAGTAGAGAACAGTAAACTGAATTATTTTATCTTATTCAGATTAAAACAATAAGCTTTTTATCCACTTTCACTGAACAAATCATCTTTGTTCTTTCTGATTCTCCTTTAGTCCAGACTCATTATCAAAGAGGATTTCATTTGAACATGAATGTTGTTTTTCTTCTTTTTGATTGTTGTCTCTTCAGACTGAGTAACTGTAACCTCTCAGAGAGAAGCTGTGAAGCTCTGTCCTCAGTCCTCAGCTCCCAGTCCTCTAGTCTGAGAGAGCTGGACCTGAGTAACAGCAACCTGCAGGATTCCGGAGTGAAGCTGCTGTCTGCTGGACTGGAGCGTCCACACTGTAAACTGAAGACCATCAGGTCATGATTCATCAACATATAAAACTAGTTGACACTCAAATCCTGATTTACGTTCATGGATAAACTTGTATCCTCCTTCAGATTGTCTTAAGATGTGACATGTGTTGTTTTGTGTGTTTGCAGGCTGTCAGGCTGTCTGATCACAGAGGAAGGCTGTGCTTCTCTGGCCTCAGCTCTGAGCTCCAACCCCTCCCATCTGAGAGAGCTGGACCTGAGCTATAATCATCCAGGAGACTCAGGAGTGAAGCTGCTGTCTGCTGGACTGGATGATCCACACTGGAGACTGGAGACTCTCAGGTATGAAGAGGCTGCAAACCTGTTCTCTGTCACACTGTCAGCCTGGTTAATATGACCCTGACACACCAAGCTGACCTCAAACTACCAGAGACTCATCTAACTGTTTGGGTCCCGCATAATGTTGGACGATATATCGATACTAAAAGGTACCGCGGTACCCGTACGTTAAAAAAGATATGATTTTACATATTTTTAGCATCGATACTTCAAAGCTGATTCTGATAAAATAACGCGTGATCAGAGCGTAATCACTGTTCCCTGTCATGCTGCCTGCATGCATTGACTGCATGGAGGCGGGGCTTAAGGAGGCGGGGCTTAAGGATGCGGGACTTAAGGAGCCAGGTCTCAAGGAGGTGGGGTTGCCCAGTGCTCACACATGCAACAGGCAGCACTCACTCACAGCGAGTGATCAGGGGAGACGTGATGGCCTCAATGCAGGAGCTCTTGCCGACTGTCCTTGGCTTGTTGGAACAAAAGATGAAGTGAAATGTGAAAGTACTTTGGCTCCATTACAGACTGAAGGAAAGCCCACTGACACACAGAGACCCGTCTAACAGTCCAAGGGAGGACACGTCAAACATGGCAAAGCTCCTTTCAGACAGACAGCAGACAACAGGCTACATAGCCGTGTAGAATCAATGCTGTGATGGCACCATGTAGTGTTCATTAATATCTTGCTGGAGGCTAATACTAATATTAATGCCATTTGTTAAGTGTTCAAAAAGCTGAGCAGGAACAAGCTGGTAAAAAAGGGAACCAGACAGATGTTTGATTTATTACTATTCAGTCTCCAGTTTGTGTTTCCCTTTAGTCCAGACATTACTGTGAAAAGACAAAGAAACAATCTGTTTAAACCTTCTTGATGAATCATCACAATAGGAATGTGTTGCTGTTTAAAGGAGTTCAGCTCCACCTGGTCTTGGTTTGTTTTGCACTGAGAGACAGTTCTCTGGCTGATAAGAGTGGACTTGTTGAAGCTACAGGTGACAGTCGGCCACAGACGCTCAGCTGGTGAACATAGTGGAGCATTTAGCAGCTAAAGAGACAGATGTTTCCCTCAGGAGGTGGAGACCAAACACAGAGCTAAGAGAGAGAATAGTGGACTTCCATTCATCAGGTGACACAAACACAAAGAGTCCTGATGAGTCATCATGTTGATGTGGAACTGCTGGATGTGGAAGCAGCTGGTTGATATCATGTCATACACAACTACTTCATAAGCTGATAATGTGTCAGATGTTGTGTTTACAGCTTGTTTTCACTGAATCACAAACTTTCAATTCAATTCAGTTTATTTTATATAGCCCAACATCACAAATACAAATTTGCCTCGTAGGGCTTTACAATCTGTACACATAACATCCTGTCCCGGGACCTTAAATCGGATCAGGAAAAACTCCCCCAAATAAAGATAGTAAAAACCCTTTCACAGGGAAAAAAACAGGAAGAAACCTGAGGGAGAGCAACAGAGGAGGATCCCTCTCCCTGGATGGACAGAAGCAATAGATGTCATGTGGCCAGAATGAATAACGTAACAGTTACAGCACATTCAATGAATATGACAGAAATTATTCATATAAGTAGTAGGCATGGTCCACGATCCATGAAGCAGAAGGAGGGAGAGAGGACGGCATTAGCAGGGCCGCCACGACAGGAGGCAGGACTGGCTCCAGGCACAGCCACAATCCATGGAAACTTGAGGCGAGGAAGCACAGAAGCATAGAAGTAGAGTTAGTAATGTGTATTGAAGAGGCATTCATCATCCAGAGGAGGGGGGGGGGGGGGGGGGGGTGGAGAGAGAGAGAGAGAGCTTAGTGTGTCCTAAGATGTCCCCCAGCAGTCTAAGCCTATAGCACTTCTAAAAATTCAAAGGGGGGGGATCTCTGACGGATTCACGGGGTGGTTGCCCTCGTGAATCGCGAGGGGAGTTGTCAGACTCTCCCTCTCCTTACGGAGTCAGCCCTAAATATAGACCTGAGCCAGCCCTAACTATAAGCCTGAACCAGCCCTAACTATAGACCTGAACCAGCCCTAACTATAAGCCTGAACCAACCCTAGCTATAAGCGCTATCAAAGAGGAAAGTCTTAAGTCTACTCTTAAATGAGGTGACCGTGTCTGCCCCCCGGACTGGGGGAAGTGGAAGCTGTTTCCACCGAAAAGGAGCTTGATAACTGAAAGCTCTAGCCCCCAACCTACTTTTTAAGACTCTGGGAACCACAAGTAACCCTGCATTCAGTGAGCGTAACGCTCTACTGGGGTAATATGGCACTATAAGCTCTTTAAGATATGATGGTGCATCACAGTTAAGGCTTTGTAGGTGAGGAGAAGGACTTTAAACTTGATTCTCGATCTTACAGGAAGCCAGTGGAGAGCAGCTAGTATAGGAGTAATGTGATCGCTCCTCCTAGTCCTTGTTAGTACACGAGCTGCAGCATTCTGGATCAACTGGAGAGACCCAAGGGACTTATTGGTGCAGCCTGATAATAAGGAGTTACAGTAGTCTAGTCTTGAACTAACAAATGCGTTTCTGCATCACTTTGAGACAGGATGTGCCGGATCTTTGAGATGTTCCGTAGGTGAAAAAAGGCAGTCCTTGAGATCTGTTTCACGTGGGAGCCAAAGGATAGGTCCTGGTCAAAAATAACTCAGAGATTCCTTACGGTGGTAGTGGATGCCAGAGCGATGCCATCCAGAGAAACCATACCATCAGATAATTGATTTCTGAGGTGTTCTGGGCCGAGTAAAATAACTTCAGTCTTGTCCGAGTTCAGCAGCAGGAAGTTGCAGGTCATCCAGGTTTTGATGTCTTTAAGACACGCTTGAAGTTTAGCGACCTGGTGGATTTCATCTGGCTTGATTGACAGATATAGTTGAGTATCATCGGCATAGCAGTGAAAGTTTATGGAGTGTTTTCTGATAATATTGCCTAAAGGAAGCATATATAAGGTGAATAAAATTGGTCCAAGCACAGAACCTTGTGGAACTCCATGACGAACGTCGGTGGTCATCGAGGCCTCATCGTTTACAAATACAAACTGAGATCGATCTGATAAATATGACTTAAACCAGCTTAGTGCTGTACCTTTAATACCAATCGACTGGTCTAGTCTCTGTAATAAGATGTCATGGTCAATGGTGTCGAATGCTGCACTAAGGTCTAACAAGACCAGTACAGAGACAAGTCCCCTATCTGATGCAACTAGAAGGTCATTAGTAATTGTCACTAGTGACAAACAGACAAAGAATCAACTGATGCAGGTTTAAACATCTGATTTACTGACTGACTTGTAGAGGAAACTGAGTCTGAACTGGAGGATGATACAATATAATACTGATAATAATATATCATGAATAAGTGAACATGATGAGCTGTCGTCATCGGCCAATCAGAAGAAGCTCCATGAAGTAACAGAATATGAGCTGATGAACAATAAGTGGTCCATGTGAACATGAATAACAAAGCTCTGTGCAAGAGAGTGATGTCATGTCCATGTGAACATGAATAACAAAGCTCTGTGCATGAGAGTGATGTCATGTTCATGTGTCCATGCTGCTCTGACTCCTCCTCCTTTCAGGGTGGAGCCTGCTGGAGTCCGATGGTTCAGACCAGGTCTGAGGAAGTGTAAGTGTGCTTTGAGTTTGATTCATGAAAACATTCAACCATCTTCAGACTGTGACATCACTCATTCACATCTCTGATGTCATCATCAAAGTGTCAATAGATGAACAGATGATAGATTAATAACTGCAGCTGTATTGTGTCTTGTTCTCTCCATCAGATTCCTGTGAACTCACACTCGACACAAACACAGTAAACAGGAACCTCAAACTGTCTGACAACAACAGGAAGGTGACATATGTGGAGGAGGAGGATCAGTCATATCCTGATCATCCAGACAGGTTTGACTACAAGCCTCAGCTGCTGTGTAGAACTGGTCTGACTGGTCGCTGTTACTGGGAGGTCGAGTGGAGAGGAGAGGTTTCTATATCAGTGAGTTACAGAGGAATCAGAAGGAGAGGAGACAGTGAAGACTGTTTGTTTGGAATGAATGATCAGTCCTGGAGTCTGGAGTGCTGTGATGGTGTTTACTCTGTCCGTCACAATAAGACAGTAACACCCATCACCTCCTCTTCCACCTCCTCCTCCTCTTCCTCCTCTGGTAGAGTAGTAGTGTATGTGGACTGTCCTGCTGGCTCTCTGTCCTTCTACAGAGTCTCCTCTGACACACTGATCCACCTCCACACCTTCAACACCACATTCACTGATCCTCTTTATCCTGGGTTCTGGCTCTGGTCTGGTTCCTCAGTGTCTCTGTGTTCTCTGGAGGATTGAGAGTCTCCTCCTGGTAGAGAAACGTTCTCTCTGCTGTCCAGATAGTTCAGCCTGTACAGGATCACACAGCTGATGTTAGTTAGAACCAAACTGAGGTTCTACCCAGAACCCTTTGCTTCTTCAAGGATTTTTAAAAGCACAGATGAAAAAAAGAGCCAGAAATGTTCTTTATGAACCTCATGAGGGGAACCCATAGTGAGTTCTACATAGAACCCTTGGTTCCTGCTGGATCTTGGTTGCACCCTTAGAAGGTGGAAATGTTCTGCATAGAACGTCCAGAGAAGATTTTAGGCAAAACCGTTCCACCATATGAGGGTTCTCTGTAGAACCTTTGGGTGGAAACTTTCTCATATGGTTCTGGGTAAAACTCTTTATGCTGTGTTCTATGTAGAACCCTCTGAAAGGGAACCTTTAGGTTAGCTAACATGCTAAAATGCTACTTACATGTTATAATGATGCAATAACACACTGTTTATTATATTATCGCTCTCTGAAAGAGTTTAATCTGCATAAAGAGTGCTTTTACGTTTGATAATGAAGAACCTTCTTCTGTAGTTTTACATCATAGTTCTGAACGTAGCTCTTTTATTGGTATGTGTGTTCTTTCATTGTGACGATGCTTCTGTTGCTTCAATAAAACATTTGACTCAACGTTCTGTGTCGCCACAGTTCTTCAGGTCCTTCAGCTATATACATGATATATATATATATATATATATATATATATATATATATATATATATATATATATCATGTCTCATACCCCTCCGAAAGACAGTCCTTCACTTGACTGATGATTTCAAATGTATTGATAAATTCCCAAAACCAATGTAAGAGCTGTGTACAAAACGATACTTATGTTTGCATTAATAGCACACACACACACACACACACACACACACACACACACACACACACACACACACACACACACACACACACACACACACACACACACACACAGAGAAAGACAACACTCACGGCAATTTCCTTAACTCTTGGACCACTGAGGTCATTTTCAGTCGATTTGACATAATTTCTTAAATTCACCTTTTAAGGCACTTTCATGCAAGATACATACCCATGTTTTACATCATAAATTGCAGAACAATCTCAGCTATCTATATAATGAGGCACCATTGTCATAAGGCAAAAGTGTAAAGCAAAAATATGACTAAAGCTGAAAAATGGAATCTCGATTTTTGGAAATTCTTTTTATTTCTTGTTCAAACATAACTTTACAGGTGGTATATAGGTGGTATATAGGTTTAGGTGATGGACATTGGTTTACCAAAGGTTTTAGGTTCACAAAAGCAGTGACATATGTTAGCGTGTCTCAATTATTGGATGCCTGGAAGAACTCAGTTCGACAACTTCTCTCGTTCTCTATATTTATTTACTAAATGATCACAAGTAAAGTAGCAAGCGCTGCAATTGCAAAAGCAGTGAGTGGTACAGCCAACACGCAGGTTGGTCAAAGAACAACTGCCCCACCACGGAAGTGGGGCCTTTCATACACAGTTTATCGTCACAGGTTCGTCTCGCCTCGTCCTAACATCTGATTCGCTCTGTCCTGTCAAGAGGAGGAGAATCCCGTGTTCTCATCTTTTCTCACAAGACTGGAACGTGCAACGACCAGTCTGCTTCCAGAATGTCAATATACTGATAAACAGTTGTGGGTGTTGAAGTGCGCAGGCGTGTGACTACCTTCCCTTGGGAACTGGACATTTCATAGACACAACAGCTGCATAGCTGTGTTATACTGACCTCGCTAGCCTGAACTTTAATAGACATGAAGAGTAATACAATGAAGAATATCTACAGAATATAAGGATTTATATTATCACATATGAATAAAATGGTAGATACATGTAAATAAATGTCTAAAGCAAAAAAAAATATTATCGTTTTTTTTGTAGAAATATGTTTTTTCACACCTTTCACCAAAATGATGAAATGGGACTGAGAAATGACTACCTGGTAAACAGTGTCCGCGTCGTCGTCAGTCTTTCACGACGACGTAGGTGTTGGTGGCTGGAGCGAAGCTGCATGTTGTCCACTGCTGCAGATGTGAATCCTCTGTAAAATAAATTAATACTGGTCACTTACGATTGCACACCAAAACCCGGAATAGAGATCCAGCAGGGACTATGATCAGAGCATGAGCTAACTGTGCTAGCGGCTAACGTAAACAACCTACGTGCGTACCTGCGTTACGCCAGACTCAAGCAGAAAGAGAGCAGCTAAATGTACTCACTCTGCTAGCGTAAATATGCTATTGCAACACAAAGTTTAGTATCTAAATACACTTACGCATCTTCAAATGGATCCCCAAAATCGGCGCCACAGCTTGCTCCGTAGTAAAGTGCGTCCTTTGCCATAATATCTCTTGTTTATGAGTGAAAACGCCAGCGTGTTTTCAGAGCTCAGGTGTGTAGGTACATGCTTGTTGTTTGGGCGTTTCTTGAGTGTTCATTGATTCGTTGATTTAACCAAACGTTGACGGACATATGATTCAACAAATCACAGAGAAGGATTTCGTGTGACGAGTACTTTTTTGGCACAGCGTCATATGACACGCCGATGCCCCTAACTCTTGCCTGATTGTGTTAAAAAGTTGCAGGGCGCAAGGCAGCGGAAGAAGGAAGTCTCCTCTCTCAGCCAGAGGTAAAATTATATTTCTGCAATGTATTATCGCGACGCTATGAATATTTTAGAAACGTAAAGAGTGTCACACCACGAAATCGAGGTCCCCGTGGGCATAGGGTTAAAGGCCTTTTATTTTGTAATTCAACATCAGAATGTCTTGATTGTCTCTGACTGACATCTTGAGGTAGTCTACTATTAATACATGTACAGTTTCACCTTTAAGATTCCTTCAGACCAGAGAGAGAGAGAGAGAGAGAGAGAGAGAGAGAGATCAAAGGAGAGAGACAAGTGTCAGTGATCAAACAACACAGCAATACAACATAAAAATCAACGATGAGAGATTGAACTTTAGACCACATTTGAGCGCCATTTCTACATGCTGTTATTCTTCTTCTTCTTCTTCTTCTTCTTCTTCTTCTTCTTCTTCTTCTTCTTCTTCTTCTTCTTCTTCTTCCTCTTTGAAACGCTACTGAAGGAACAAGCCGGACTCCTGTGAACATGGCATCTCTTCTTGAGGTAAGAATACTAACATAATGTATTAGTCACAGAGTAAAAGCTTTCTTGAACGGTCGACGTTAGTGACACCTTAAATTGTCTATCAGGTGACGGTAGCGTTAGCTTAACCTCTCTGGTAAGGGCTTGAGCTAACGTTACGTTAGCTAGTGGTTAGCTACATTTTAATTTGAGGCTTGGTTTTCTGCAGTTCTGTGTCGCAATGGACGTCAAGAGTAAGTTAGCTTAGCTATCTGATAGTTGAGTGTTTATTTTCTTTAACATGGTCGATGTAACGTAGGTTATAGGTTTCTGTGTTGAACGTTAGCTAACATCGTCTGCTGTTCAAGTTCAAATATGTCAGAAATAAAGTGATGGGATTTACTAGGTTACATGTGTCACACATCAGTCATGTGAATTAGTAGAGAGGGAACCTCCACACCACTGGTGGTACCGCTGCAGAGAGGGACAACCCTGTCTCCTAAAAATTACGTTCCCCCAGAACTAACACGCATTCCCAATTACGTTTGATCAGAAACGTATCTCCTCCCTGATTATGTTTGTGTTTGACGTATTACACATACGTTGATTATACACGTATACGTTGATTAAACACGTATGTTGATTATACACGTATTTTTGTTTGATTGTTTTTATGTTTGTGTTTGACGTATTACAAATACGTTTATAATCGTGTGTTTGTGTTATTGTTTTCTTGCTTTATTTAAGCATATTTTAATTTTTAAACTCTGGGGAGAAAAAAGAAAAGAGGGGTGGGGTGAGGCCAGCGACGGCCGGCCGCACCGGGAGCCCGAGGGTCGGCCGCACCGGGAGCCCGAGGGTCGGCCGCACCGGGAGCCCGAGGGTCGGCCGCACCGGGAGCACCGAAGACCGTTTGCCCGCCGTTGTTAGGCCGGTAACGGGCCTCGGCACCGGGGCTCGGTCTTCAGACTGCTTGGCCGCCGCCGTTAGGCCGGCGGTAACAGCCTCCTTCGCGCCGGCTCCGGTCTTCTCTGAGTCGGGTTGTTTGTGAGTGTTTGTGGTCACATCAAGTGCAGAACTGACGTGAAAAAATTCAAATGGGCGGAAGGAGTCACGGGACCCAACATCCGGTTTTCAAAATACTAACTGATATGAATGTGTTCAGAACATTTCTGACCACATCCACACATCTTAACTGTAACAGTCCGTTGTGTTTTACACATTACAACATTTCTGTAAGACCAGTACAGTTGAGATGTGTGGATGTGGTCAGAAATGTTCTGAACACATTCATATCAGTTAGTATTTTGAAAACCGGATGTTGGGTCCCGTGACTCCTTCCGCCCATTTGAATTTTTTCACGTCAGTTCTGCACTTGATGTGACCACACAGATCCGAGTGTCTGCTGATGATCGCAGTGGTTTACTGCACTAGATGGAGTTTATCACACACTTTGGGCTGCACTCACAAACAACCCGACTCAGAGAAGACCGGAGCCGGCGCGAAGGAGGCTGTTACCGCCGGCCTAACGGCGGCGGCCAAGCAGTCTGAAGACCGAGCCCCGGTGCCGAGGCCCGTTACCGGCCTAACAACGGCGGGCAAACGGTCTTCGGTGCTCCCGGTGCGGCCGACCCTCGGGCTCCCGGTGCGGCCGGCGGCCGGCGCGGCCGGCCGTCGCTGGCCTCACCCCGCCCCTCTTTTCTTTTTTCTCCCCAGAGTTTAAAAATTAAAATATGCTTAAATAAAGCAAGAAAACAATAACACAAACACACGATTATAAACGTATTTGTAATACGTCAAACACAAACATAAAAACAATCAAACAAAAATACGTGTATAATCAACATACGTGTTTAATCAACGTATACGTGTATAATCAACGTATGTGTAATACGTCAAACACAAACATAATCAGGGAGGAGATACGTTTCTGATCAAACGTAATTGGGAATGCGTGTTAGTTCTGGGGGAACGTAATTTTTAGGAGACAGGGTTGAGAGGGATGTACAGACTACTAGCAGTGCTTTACATCATGAAGCACATTGTATTCATATGTGAATAACGTCTATTAATTCCTAACAGGTAGGTAGAGATCTTCCAACTGTATATGAATGTGTTCCATTGGTTCTCTCATATACAGCACGCCTTGGCTGGCAGCACAGGGACAAACTGGAGATGTTGTATGAATATGCTGTGACATCATCTCTCGTCTCTTCTCTTATTGGATGCTGTTATTAATGAATTTCCTCAGACGAGTGCCCTTAAATTCAATGAAATGATTCTGATTACTATCTGTGAAGTTCATTCAGCATTTAGGATACTGTAATACATTTATAATATTTTAATGGTCAATAGTATGTGTACAAAGTGTACAAAGTAATATAGCATAGTAATAAGAAAGTGTGCTTTCTTTGTAATTGGAATAAACCAAAAGTTATACTTTTGGTATACTATAACCAAAATATTAATATATGTATATTCTGGTATATAAAATTATATCTTTTGGTATACTATTGGTAAATATTATTATATTTATAATGTGGTAATAGTATACCAAAAGTTATACTTTGGTATACAACAATACAATATACATATATAAATATTGTAATGTTTACATATTTGTAAAATACTCATAATATAGTTAAAATATACTTAAACACATAAAAGGTATAATTTAAGTGAGCTATCAGCATGTATACTAGCACATACACAGTCATATACTTAAATTGTACTAAGTATTCCTTAATTTGTTCCAATTTAACACAAACAAATAAACTAAATACACTTCAAGTTGTGCTTAACTATTTAATCACAACTAAAACATATGAAGTACATAATAAGTTGTTCCAAAATATCCCTCTGTGAGTATACTGATGATTAGTAGAGCTTCAAGTAAACTCAAGTCTGCTCAGATGAAATATCCTTCATCATATTTATTCTTCACCTGTCACCATCCTGCCCGTTCTGCAGGTTAGTTCATCCTTCTGCCCATCGAGAGGTTCTGCCTGTTCTCCTGCTTACTTCCTGTCCAGTTCCCTCACGTTCTTCAGCTCTCTGGCTACTTTGTCCACTTCCTCTCTGCCTGTATGTTTCTCCACACGTTCCTTCCTCATTGCTGCCTGTTTGTTCTCCTGTACTGACTGCCTCCCCGTGTGCTGACTGCTGCTAGAAAGACTGTTTTTCTGCACATTATCTTGCTGTCTGCTTGTGCAGTCCTGTTCTCCTGTGTGTCCTGGAGGCGGAACACTTGGGTTCTCACATAGAACCGTTATAAAAGACTCCAGTTCAAGAGACTCACAATGACTAAACAGAGATAAAAAGAATAAACAACTATACAGTGTGTGTCTTGCTCCTAAGAAGGAGAGCTGCTGGGATATTTAGGGGCCAATCGTCTCATAATCCATGATTCCATTAACTGTGCAATCAAGTGTTATGCTTAAATAAATCCTATGACCTTGAGCTTCTGAGGTCAGCAGTAGTCTGACCTTGGTCTTGACCAAGTGATCTTGCAGGTGTCTTATTGTTCTGAAAGCTGCAGTCATCCTGTGGTCCTTTAGTGTTTATGTTCCTCCTTTATTATCATAAAAGTTTGTTTTGTTCCCTCTGACTGATTTTATATCTGATGGAGAATATGTAGTGACAAATGCAGAATGTTTGACTCTCATGGGGCAAGTTTGTTGAAATATTCTGAGTGCTTTATATTTAAGGAAAGACCTCTGCTGCCCTCTAGTGACCAAAGCTGAGCATATTGTTTAGTGGCCTGTTTGAAAAGCTTTTTCTGAGTATGAACCTGTGTTCTATGAAGAAATCCTGTTGCATGAGAGAAGCCTGTTCAGATATGAAAACAACAACAATACAAAATAAAATGCAGCACAAGCCAGCTCTCTCACTAGAGGACGTATGAATGACATCACAATGTCACGCTCTCCTGTTCTGAACCACAATCCTTTAGCACAGCAGATATATGAGCAAGAGGTCAAAGGTCACGAGGAAGTGGTATGTCCTGATGAATGCATAAAGCTGCAGTATGTCCTAGAAGTAAACAGAAAGAGTAAAGGATCTGGAACGCAGCCTAAGACTCATACGTGGGTAAGTTGTCCCGCCCCAACAGGTCTCCACTACAGAGTCCAGTCTGTTTCAAAGACACTCTTTACAAGTTGTCTGGATTTGTCCACAGATGCTGGATTTGATCCTGAAAGACTCTTGTTGGAGCTGTGAGGAGGTTTCTGTGCACAATGACATGTGTGAACGTGTGTGAACGCAGCTCAGACTGAGACTCAGTGCAACCAGTCAGACTGCATACTTTGATAGTGACGTGAGGAACTCTCTCTGGTGAAGGATAAGAAGCTGCGTCACTTCACTTCGTCTGATGCAAGTTGAAGTTGAAGTGAAGCACGAAGCTCCTTTTCTCCACAGACCTGCTGAGGACAGAAGAGAGCTGCACTCTGATGAAGTCCATGGCTAAACGTTCAGTAAGTGGAGCTGTGATTGGTTGAAATGACGTTATTGATTGTTGTGAACGTGTGACTCTTTAAAGCTGCTTTCAAACACACGGCAGCTGGGAAACAAGATGGCCGCCTGTGTGATTAAACAGAGAGAAGCTGCTGTTAGTTTGAATGTTGAAGTCCAGATGAAGTGTTGCTCTGAATGATGACACTGTGATGAAGAAGAGGAGTTCAGTCTGATCTGGGGTCTGTCAGGACTCTTACTGACGTGGAGGGGAAGGTAGTAAAGGGGTGAGCACTAGGACCCAGCAGAGACCAGAGAGCTCACCTGGGCCTTTGTTCCTGCACTGAAACACACCTGAGAGACTCTGTTTGCTCTCACCTGCTGCTTTCAGTCCTTTAAGTCCACAAAGCTTCATGTTCACTTCTCCTTCTGGTTAAAGACATTTAGTCCATTTTCTACAGTGTTTGAATGTGTTAGTGTTTTCTTTAGTGTTCACTTTTCCTCTCATTGGTCACCAGGTCGTAGTCGACCTTTTACTAACTGATCACATGGTGAAGTGAACAATCCCGTCCAATGAAAGCTTCCACATGTTACCATGTGACCACAGTGTTTCCTATGAGGACGGTTACATGTCATTCTACTGTTCTGTGTTTTACTGACTTCTGGACTCTGGAGGGAGATCATGAGGAGAAACAGCACAGCTCCATTTGTTGAAGTTGATGAACAATATTTAACTTGTAAAACACTGTAAACTTATAGGATGAACATTTAAAATGACGTCTTTTGACATGTTGTTAACGGGGTTTAAAAGAAGCTGAAGTAAAGTTTGTTTAATATTCATAAATCTCAACTATGACTGACAAATGTTGGAGATCAATTGAATAATTATATGAAATAACCAAAGTTAAATTTGTGACATTTATGCAGTTTTCTCTTACACCTTTTACATGTGTATTTACAGCCAATATCTGTATTTATTTGTATTAGAATATATTTTATTTTACAGTACTGAAACTGTTGCCAGACTTTTTACCATTTTAAAAATAATATTATTTCTGCATTTGTGAGTCTTTCTCTGTGCAACCTTCTGTTGGTGTGAAGGTGTGGACTCTGCTATGAGTCAGTGTGAGGACCGAGAGGAGGGAGTCCCTCCCTCTAAAACCAGTCTGTGTGGGGACCATGACCAGACCAGAACTCAGAGGTGAGAGGACCATCTCTACCTGTCCATGACTCTTCTCATGTCACAACGTCTTTGACTCACTGACTCTGCTTCTACATGTGTGACCAGGATCCACCAGAGACCAGACTGTCCTGGACCTGGACCTGAACCTGGACCTGAACCTGAACCCAGCTGTGTGTCCATGAAGAGTGATCGGTCTAAAGGTGGTCGGATTGACTTCAAAGATGGACGCCGTTCTTCTGACCCAGAGTAAGTTCTTAATGAAATGGTCAAGGAGAAGTGGTTAGGCTTAGACGTTAGGAGGTCATGTTTGACTATTCAACTGCAGCCCTAGTCTTTGTTGGTAACTAGGCTGTTGCCTTGCAGGAACCTCCAGAAACACCCTCATTAAAAAAGCTGGATAGTTAATCACAATTGTAATCAGGGAAGGTAGTGCAGGCCCCACCCACAAATGACCAGGACAAAAGTTTAGCACTGACACAAACTGACCTCACTCCCAGGTGAGCTGCAGCCCAAAATGATTACAGGTGAAGTCAAACCGCTACAAGATGCTAGTAGTTTTAGTTATTACGTCTTAGCAAACAAGTCACCATGAAGAAGCTGTGCCTTATTTACTATCAAAGAAA
This sequence comes from Myoxocephalus aenaeus, assembly GCA_038501785.1. Lineage (NCBI taxonomy): Eukaryota > Metazoa > Chordata > Actinopteri > Perciformes > Cottidae > Myoxocephalus > Myoxocephalus aenaeus. The sequence goes on along the minus strand of JBAMJR010000310.1, from coordinate 101,062 downwards.
TGTTGAAGCTGTAATTAAATAACCTTCTATCAGTTCACAGAGAGAAAAGTCTCCTGGACCCAGCTGTGTGTCCATGAAGAGTGATCGGTCTAAAGGTGGTCTGATTAACTTCAAAGATGGACGCCGTTCTTCTGACCCAGAGTAAGTTATTAATGAAACAGATGACTAACTGTTCTGATTCTCAGTTATGAAACACAGAATTGGTCGTGCATCATTTACAGAGTTGTTTTCATGATGATCATTCATGACAGAACTCAATATATTTAACTAACTCAGGTGTCAGCAACCTTTCATATCCAAAGAGACATTTTGCCCTTTTTTCCATCAAAACTAAAGTGTCTGGAGCCGCAAAAGCTATTTGATATCACAGCTTATAAAGTTGTATTTATAGTCATATTATATATACAAAAACTATAGTTTGTTGTATTTATGAAATTATTAGAGATGGGCAAACGGTACCAGAGCTCTGAAGCTCGTGTCAGTCTACTGAACGCCGTGTGTCTCGTATGAAATGACAGCTGTCACGTGACGGACGACGTCCGGAGCTCCGAACGTCACCGCTGCTTCACGGAGTTTCATTGGTTTGATACGTTCGGCGGCTTGAACGTGTTGGCGCCTCACTCTGCTACATATGATCCTCAGTGTCGATCAACAATGTGGGTTAAAAACTCAATGTTGCACAAAACACTTCCACTTCCACCATGTTCATGTTCATAATAACTTTCACTGCCACTTCTATCACATCCTACCTCACTAATATAAAGGAAAAATACTATTCATAAATCTGTTGGCATAAAACTTTAGGTCCGTATAAAAGATACAAAAACGTGCTCTGTTATAAATGTCTGTCTATAGTCTAGTGGGTTACGCGCACGCAGAATAATCTTTTCCGTTCTGTGTGGAGAGGATCGAATCCCTCCATGAACACGTCGTTTCATATTATTGACCTGCTTTTAGTTTTATTGCAATGTAAAACACGACAGAAGCAACATTGTTAACGGTTGTGTGTAACATCAAATCTGTGAGTGAACACGCAGCTTTAATTAACTTTTACTGCAGAGATGTGAGAGTGAAACATTGAGGTGTTCTAGTGCTTCAGTCACTGTTAAACGGCTGCTTTGACTCCAGTCGGCCACCAGATGTCGCTGTTCTTCTTCAAAGTGAAGCCCTGAAGCTTTGAATCCTTTTCGGTACAAATAGGAAGAAAGCCTCACTTCTTCACAAGGCTTCATCCGCCCATCCCTAGAAATTATAGAACAAGAAGAAAGACAATTCTGGACATTGTATGTAGGGCTGTGCGGTAAACTGGTTTCAAATGTCTGTACGGTATGAATTTTTCATAAACCGTCACACCGGTGCAGCTCTTCAGAAGGCAGCAACATTTATTTATCACAGCTCAGCGCTGTGGCGCGGTCGGAGCTACTTGTATTACGTGTATTGAGACTGAGTCATGGTTATAACTTTATAACAACAATTAATAACCCACAGCTAACGCTCTTTAACAGGTAAAACATCACGACACAACAGTTTGTGACGCATAAACAATTTGTAACACTAATAATTGTACATTTATAAAATTACACCGCCAAAATGCATGCTGGGTAAAGCTCGCCCACTTTCACAGAAACTCCGTCGCAGGAAGACAGTGGGTGCATCCCAAGTCTCTAAATTGTCGTTTCTTCGCTCCTCGATTGAACCGGAAAAGGTTCTGCACCGTCATATTGACGGCCGTCCCAAAGCTCTTATTCTGGAGGAGGAGGAGTCATGATCGAGGAGCCCCGAGAGCAGGCTTCCAGGAAGTGTTTTAACACTGGACACGCCCCCTGACTGTTCATCTGTTATGTGATTGGACGCTGCAGCTGAGCGGACTGATGCTGGAGTTTCATACCAGAGTGAAGCCGATCACAGATTAAACTCAAGCTATATATTAGAGTGTTTTCTGATTCACCATCTGGTTAAACACTTTTTACAACATGTATCTTTCATTCAGTCACGAGGCTGATCGTTCCTGACTGTCGGTTTGATGAGTTATTTCATTTAAGTTTAACCTGAAACATTGAGCCTAAAAAATATTCCAGTGTTGAAGAGAAACCTTAATCATATTGTGGGTTATTTTATAATGATGTCACAATCAGAATGAAAAAAAAAAACTGACGTAAATAATTAATGAATAAATAAATAAATAAGACGCATTCCGCCGGTAGAAATGGATCCTGCTCGTATAAGCAGGACACAGAACACAGGGTATAAATACTCAATGCAGTTTATTAAACGGTAACAGACGACAGAGAAAACATCTCCACTCTGACACTCATGATAACTTTGTCTTTACTAATCAAAATTTTAATCAGGGAAGGTAGTGCAGGCCCCACCCACAAATGACCAGGACAAAAGTTTAGCACTGACACAAACTGACCTCACTCCCAGGTGAGCTGCAGCCCAAAAATGATTACAGGTGAAGTCAAACCGCTACAAGATGTGAGTAGTTTTAGGTATTACTTCTTAGCAAACAAGTCACCATGAAGAAGCTGTGCCTTATTTACTATCAAAGAAATGTTGAAGCTGTAATAAAAATACCTTCTATCAGTTCACAGAGAGAAAAGTCTCCTGAACCCAGCTGTGTGTCCATGAAGAGTGATTGGTCTAAAGGTGGTTTCATTGACTTCAAAGATGGACGCCGTTCTTATGACCCAGAGTAAGTTCTTAAAACATATGAAACAGATGACTAACTGTCACACAGATGGTCGTCCTTCATCTCCAGTCTTAAGCATCTGGTTTATGAAATGATTAATCATGACAGAACACAACTTCTTTAACTTATTGTTGTATTTGTGTTTTAATATCATGAACAATAAACAGTCTGTGGTGAAAACACAATGTGAGCTGATTGTTCATGACTCCTCCACAGAGAGGACCAGCAGAGCTCAGAGGTTCCCAGAGGTCCGTCTGCCCAGCAGCATCAAACACACCTGGACTCCATATTTATGGTCTGTACATGTACAACTACTTTTACATCTATTCTGTTCACAATCATCTCCATGCTGCACTCTTTAGACCAGTGGGTTGTCAGTCTGTCCAACATGGATCTGATGTTTGCTTCCATGGTTTTAGTTTGTCATTCATAGAATATTCTGTTCCAGCTGCTGGAGGAGAACATCCTCACTTTTGTGAAGGACGAGCTGAAGAAGATCCAGAAGGTTGTGAGTTCAGATTACCCAGAATTCTTAGAGATTCAGAGAGAGGATGAGGAGGTGTTGGATGGTGAGGATGAAGAGCAGAGGAGGAGGAGCAGAGAAGCATTTCAGAAGATCACACTGCACTTCCTGAGGAGCATGAAGCAGGAGGAGCTGGCTGACTGTCTGCAGAGCAGTAAGAGGATTTCTCTAAAGATTTAACATGCTGGATAAATGGGACTTTTACTAATGTCTCAAGAGATGGACCAGAATATATTCATAGACTCATTCTTTGAGGAAATGACATGTTGAAATCTATTCTTTGACTCATTGATCTTCTTTGTTGTGTGTTCATTCAGGACTTCCTGCTGGAGTTTGTCAGCGTAAACTCAAATCTAACCTGAAGAAGAAGTTCCAGTGTGTGTTTGAGGGGATCGCTAAAGCAGGAAACCCAACCCTTCTGAACCAGATCTACACAGAGCTCTACATCACAGAGGGAGGGACTGCAGAGGTCAATGATGAACATGAGGTCAGACAGATTGAAACAGCATCCAGGAAACCACACAGACCAGAAACAACCATCAGACAAGAAGACTTCTTTAAAGCCTCACCTGGAGGAGAGGAACCAATCAGAACAGTGATGACAAAGGGAGTGGCTGGCATCGGGAAAACAGTCTTAACACAGAAGTTCACTCTGGACTGGGCTGAAGACAAAGCCAACCAGGACATCCAGTTCACGTTTCCATTCACGTTCAGAGAGCTGAATGTGCTGAAAGAGAAGTTCAGCTTGGTGGGACTTGTTCATCACTTCTTCACTGAAACTAAACAAGCAGGAATCTGCAGGTTTGAAGAGTTCCCGGTTGTGTTCATCTTTGACGGTCTGGATGAGTGTCGACTTCCTCTGGACTTCCACAACAATAAGGTCCTGACTGACGTTACAGAGTCCACCTCAGTGGATATGCTGCTGACAAATCTCATCAGGGGGAACCTGCTTCCCTCTGCTCGCCTCTGGATAACCACACGACCTGCAGCAGCCAATCAGATCCCTCCTTACTGTGTTGGCTTGGTGACAGAGGTCAGAGGGTTTACTGACCCACAGAAGGAGGACTACTTCAGGAAGAGGTTCAGAGATGAGGAGCAGGCCAGCAGGATCATCTCCCACATCAAGACCTCACGAAGCCTCCACATCATGTGCCACATCCCAGTCTTCTGCTGGATCACTGCTACAGTTCTGGAGGACGTGTTGAAGACCACAGAGGGAGGACAGCTGCCCAAGACCCTGACTGAGATGTACATCCACTTCCTGGTGGTTCAGTCCAAAGTGAAGAAGGCCAAGTATGATGGAGGAGCTGAGACAGATCCACACTGGAGTCCAGAGAGCAGAAAGATGACTGAGTCTCTGGGAAAACTGGCTTTTGATCAGCTGCAGAAAGGGAACCTGATCTTCTATGAATCTGACCTGACAGAGTGTGGCATCGATATCAGAGCAGCCTCAGTGTACTCAGGAGTGTTCACACAGATCTTTAGAGAGGAGAGAGGACTGTACCAGGACAAGGTGTTCTGCTTCGTCCATCTGAGTGTTCAGGAGTTTCTGGCTGCTCTTCATGTCCATCTGACCTTCATCAACTCTGGTGTCAACCTGCTGGCAGAAGAACAAACAACCTCCCTGTTGTCAAAACCTAAACCAAGACATCTCTACCAGAGTGCTGTGGACAAGGCCTTACAGAGTCCAAATGGACACCTGGACTTGTTTCTCCGCTTCCTCCTGGGTCTTTCACTGGAGACCAATCAGACTCTCCTACGAGGTCTGCTGACGCAGACAGGAAGTAGCTCACAGACCAATCAGAGAACAGTCCAGTACATCAAGAAGAAGATTAATGAAGATGTGTCTCCAGAGAAAAGCATCAATCTGTTCCACTGTCTAAATGAACTGAATGATAGTTCTCTAGTGGAGGAGATCCAACAGTCCCTGAGTTCAGGACGTCTCTCCACAGATAAACTGTCTCCTGCTCAGTGGTCAGCTCTGGTCTTCATCTTACTGTCATCAGGAAAAGATCTGGAAGTGTTTGACCTGAAGAAATACTCTGCTTCAGAGAAGGCTCTTCTGAGGCTCCTGCCAGTGGTCAAAGCCTCCAACAAAGCTCTGTAAGTACAGAGAGAGTTAGCTTCATAGATCATAACTTAAATACGCTGCTATCTTTTCTACTTATTATTATTTTTTTCCTCCTTGTCTCTTCAGTCTGAGTGGCTGTAACCTCTCAGAGAGAAGCTGTGAAGCTCTGTCCTCAGTCCTCAGCTCCCAGTCCTCTAGTCTGAGAGAGCTGGACCTGAGTAACAACAACCTGCAGGATTCAGGAGTGAATCTGCTGTGTGATGGACTGGAGAGCCCACACTGGAGACTGGAGACTCTCAGGTCAGATCAAGTTAGTTTGTCTGAAATGATTAAATGTGTCTCTAAACTATCAGCTCCATTCAGTGTAAACAGACTCTCTCTTTCTGAATCTATGAATTTGTTCATCAGGAGGTCATATTTCATAAACCACTTTTTCACCAGGAAATTAACCAGAACTCTGAAGCAAGGGAACTAATCTCAGAAATTTAAAGTTTTTTTTGTGAATTTTCATTTATGTTTTCATCACATCATACTAACTTTGTAGAACAGACAAATTAGATCCAGAGTGGATTAATAAATGAAGGCGGCGTTTGAAACGTAATTTTCTTCCACAATAAAACATCACAGGGTCGTCCTGATGTTCCTCTTATTTATGCTTTAAGATGTTATGTTTGATATAAGTAATTAATAAAAAGGAGAAATGCATGAAAAGAGACTGAAAAATTGAATTTGTCTCTGCAGTGACGATCTGCTAAAAATTTGATGGTTATAAATTTCTGATTCAGAATTTAACAAACTCAGGTTCAGCTCTCTCAGACTAGAGGACTGGGAGCTGAGGACTGAGGAATATGAAGTTGAATTTATCTTTCTCTCACTTTGTTCAGTCTCTCTCTCTCTCTCTCTCTCTCTCTCTCTCTCTCGTCAGGAAAATGACAGAAAACCATAGCTGTGTTTTTTTAACTCTAATAAACAACATTAAATATTCACCCCTCATCCTGATATTAATACTACAGTACTTCCTGTTTCCATTAGAGAACAATTAACTGAATTATTTTCGAATTGTTTAGATTAAAACAGCAAGAATTTTCATCCACTTTCACTGAACAAATCATCTTTGTTCTTTCTGATTCTACTTTAGTCCAGACTCATTATCAAAAAAGATTTCATTTGAACACAAATGTTATTTTTCTTCTTGTTGATTGTTGTCTCTTCAGACTGAGTGGCTGTAACCTCTCAGAGAGAAGCTGTGAAGCTCTGTCCTCAGTCCTCAGCTCACAGTCCTCTAGTCTGAGAGAGCTGGACCTGAGTAACAACAACCTGCAGGATTCAGGATTGAAGCTGCTGTCTGCTGGCCTGGAGAGTCCACACTGGAAACTGAAGACTCTCAGGTCAGATCAAGTTAGTTTGTCTGAAATGATTAAATGTGTCTCTAAACTATCAGCTCCATTCAGTGTAAACAGACTCTCTCCTTCTGAATCTATGAATTTGTTCATCAGGAGGTCATATTTCATAAACCACTTTTTCACCAGGAAATTAACCAGAACTCTGAAGCAAGGGAACTAATCTCAGAAATTTAACTTGAGTTAAAAAGTCCTTTTTGTGAATTTTCATTTATGTTTCCATCACATCATACACACTTTGTAGAACAAACTAATTAGATCCAGAGTTGATTAATATACGATGGTGGCGTTTGAAACACAACTTTCTTTCAAAATAAAACATCACAGGGTTGTCCTGATGTTCCTCTTATTTATGCTTTAAGATGTTATGTTTGATATAAGTAGTGAATAAAAAGGAGAAATTCAAGAAAAGAGACTCAAAAATTGAATTTGTCTCTGTTGTGACGATCTGCAAAAAAATTGATGGTTATAAATTTCTGATTCAGAATTTAACAAACTCAGGTCCAGCTCTCTCAGACTAGAGGACTGGGAGCTGAGGACTGAGGAATATGAAGTTTAATTTATCTTTCTCTCACTTTGTTCAGTCTCTCTCTCTCTCTCGTCAGGAAAATGACAGAAAACCATATCTGTGTTTTTTTTAACTCTAATAAACATCATTAAATATTCACCCATCCTCCTGATATTGATACTACAGTACTTCCTGTTTCCAGTAGAGAACACTGCACTGAATTATTTTATCTTGTTGAGATTAAAACAGCAAGAATGTTCATCCACTTTCACTGAACAAATAATCTTTGTTCTTTCTGATTCTACTTTAGTCCAGACTCATTATCAAAAAGGATTTAATTTGAACACAAATGTTATTTTTCTTTTTGGTGATTGTTGTCTCTTCAGACTGAATGGCTGTAACCTCTCAGAGAGAAGCTGTGAAGCTCTGTCCTCAGTCCTCAGCTCCCAGTCCTCTAGTCTCAGAGAGCTGGACCTGAGTAACAACAACCTGCAAGAGTCAGGAGTGAAGCTGCTGTCTGCTGGACTGGATAGTCCACACTGGAGACTGGAGACTCTCAGGTCAGGATTCATCAACATGTCAAACTATTGACACTCAGATCCAGATTTACATTCATGGATAAACTCGTATCCTCCTTCAGATTGTCTTCAGATGTGACGTGTGTTGTTTTGTGTGTTTGCAGGCTGTCAGGCTGTCTGATCACAGAGGAAGGCTGTGCTTCTCTGGCCTCAGCTCTGAGCTCCAACCCCTCCCATCTGAGAGAGCTGGACCTGAGCTACAATCATCCAGGAGACTCAGGAGTGAAGCTGCTGTCTGCTGGACTGGAGGATCCACACTGGAGACTGGAGACTCTCAGGTATGAAGAGGCTGCAGCCACAGAGCATCAGTCTGATAGAGGAGGTAGAGCTGGAAACCTGTTCTCTGTCACACTGTCAGCCTGGTTAATATGACCCTGACAAACCAAGCTGACCTCAAACTACCAGAGACTCCTCTAACTGTTTGGGTCCCACATAATGTTGCACGGTATATCGATACTAAAAGGTACCGCGGTATCCGTACGTTAAAAACGATAAGACTTTGGATATTTTTAGTATTGATACTTCATTAAAATAGCGCGCGATCAGAGCGCACTCACTGTTCCCTGTCATGCTGCCTGCATGCATTAGGCTCGTTCGTTAGAGCTGCTTCTCGCAGCAGGAGGCGTTGTCAATAAACTGCGATCAGACAGTTTTCAGCTGCCTTCACAGTACACACAGTAAGTCACAGAAAAAATGACTTCCTGTTAGTTACGAACTTTTGTCTACTTGTAGTTTACAGATCACTTTTGGATTCATTCATGTGTGTTTGTAAATATATATTTATGTAGAAATGTGTGTGTAGCTGCATCCTTTGTTCTTTTTATGTCTGCCTGTGAAATATATTACTACTGGTTTAGATATGTGTTATGTAAATAATAAATAAGCTTTATTATTAGTAACCACACAAGATATGTTTTAAGATTAAACATGAGACGAATAGTCAACAATCCAGCGTTAAGTATTACAACTACACATAAAATAAGGATTTTCTACACGTGGTGTTTGCTGTCAGATCTAAGAGCCAATCAGCTCTCTGATGTGGCGAAAGCCAGGCGTTTCCCATCATGCACTGGGCCACGCAGTCGGTGGAGAGCTACTGCGGCGGCTGACTCTGAAATCGACGGCCGGCTTGATCTCGTGAGAGTATCGTTGACCACGTGTGCATGACGTCAGAGCAAGTCGGGAGCAAGTCGGACACTAATCTACCCAGCATGCATTGCGCGCCGATCGCCGCCGATCGATTCTGCGCAGAACTGGTTCATCTCGAACGAACCTATTGACTGCATGGAGGCGGGTCTTAAGGAGGCAGGGCTTAAGGAGGCAGGGCTTAAGGAGGCAGGGCTTAAGGAGGCGAGGCTTAATGAGGCGGGGATTAATGAGGCGGGGCTTAATGAGGCGGGGCTTAAGGAGGCGGGGTTTAAGGAGACTGCCCAGCGCTCACACACAGCGTGATCAGGGGAGACATGGTGGCCTCAATGCAGGAGCTCTTGCCGACTGTCCTCGGCTTGTTGGAACAAAAGATGAAGAAGTGAAATGTGAAAGTACTTTGGCTCCATTACAGACTGAAGGAAAGCCCACTGACACACAGAGACCCGTCTAACAGACCAAGGGAGGACACGTCAAACATGGCAAAGCTCCTTTCAGACAGACAACAGGCTACATAGCCGTGTAGAATCAATGCTGTGATGGCACCATGTAGTGTTCATTCATATCTTGCTGGAGGCTAATACTAATATTAATGTTAAGTGTTCAAAAAGCTGAGCAGGAACAAGCTGGTAAAAAAGGGAACCAGACAGATGTTTGATTTATTACTATTCAGTCTCCAGTGTGTGTTTCCCTTTAGTCCAGACATCACTGTGAGAAGACAAATAAACAATCTGTTTAAACCTTCTTGATAAATCATCACAATAGGAATGTGTTGCTGTTTAAAGGAGTTCAGCTCCACCTGGTCTTGGTTTGTTTTGCACTGAGAGACAGTTCTCTGGCTGATAAGAGTGGACTTGTTGAAGCTCCAGGTGACAGTCGGCCACAGACGCTCAGCTGGTGAACATAGTGGAGCATTTAGCAGCTAAAGAGACAGATGTTTCCCTCAGGAGGTGGAGACCAAACACAGAGCTAACAGAGAGAATAGTGGACTTCCATTCATCAGCTGACACAAACACAAAGAGTCCTGATGAGTCATCATGTTGATGTGGAACTGCTGGATGTGGAAGCAGCTGGTTGATATCATGTCAGACACAACTACTTCATAAGCTGATAATGTGTCAGATGTTGTGTTTACAGCTTGTTTTCACTGAACCACAAACAGACAAAGAATCAACTGATGCAGGTTTAAACATCTGATTTATTGACTGACTGGTAGAGGAAACTGAGTCTGAACTGGAGGATGATGGTCAATAAAATACTGATAATAATAAATCATGAATAAGTGAACATGATGAGCTGTCGTCATCGGCCAATCAGAAGAAGCTCCATGAAGTACCGTAAAAGTCGGGTTACAAGCCGCTGCTACCTTCGGTCAGTGTCCCCGCTAGCGCCCCACTGTAGCCAGCTAGCTCTCCGCTAGCTCTCCGCTATCTCGGCAGCAGCAGCAGCAGCGGGGACACTGACCGGAGGAAGGAGCGGCTTGTAACCCGACTTTTACGGTAACAGAATATGAGCTGATGAATAATAAGTGGTCCATGTGACCAGGGGCGGACTGGGGGAAAAGTGACCCGGGAGTTCCTGTCAGACCGGCCCACTCAATACGGCGCGCTGCCACTCAAAGCATCGCATGTATGGACCAGTCAGTGGCTTACTTGGAAATATACCCACACTTAACATTATTTTGGACGATTACAAAGAAATCACATCATATATGTTTTTTTTAAATAATATTTGGCTCGACCAGTTTGCCTTGATGGACACATGAAATAAAATGATACAGAGCCTTAAGGAATGAATGTCAGCAGAGAAAGACCACACTGTAAAGAAACTGGAATCAGAGGGTAGAATTAGTACGAACTATATTGTAGAACAGAACATATGATGGGGTGTGTGTGTGTGTGTGTGTGTGTGTGTGTGTGTGTGTGTGTGTGTGTGTGTGTGTGTGTGTGTGTGTGTAAAATGGCAGCCGGAGGAGGATTTCCTCTCAGGTCGGGATGCTGCAGATGATGATGATGATGATCTGGTTTTAAGAATCCTCATGGTCCGACCTGCTCCCGTTATTTAACCAGTAGTAACCAGTATTAGCCAGTAGTAACCAGTATTAACCAGTAGTAACCAGTAGTAACCAGTATTAACCAGTAGTAACCGGTAAGAAGCTGCTTTCATCCTCAGCTGTAAAATGGAGACCAACGAGTTGTAGTATCCTGCTCAAATACTCTGAAATATTACTCGTATTAATATACTACGATAAAATATTAACATTACTGCAATATTTTTATAAAATATTACTGCAAAATTATTATGAAATATTACTGCTATATTCTATACAATAGTACTAAAGTACCACTAATCAATATTGCTGAAATATTACTGCAAAATATTACTACAATATTTATGGAAAATATTACTACAATATTTATAGAAAGTATTACTACAATATTTATAGAAAATATTACCACAATATTTATAGAAAATATTACTACAATATTTATAGAAAGTATTACTACAATATTTATAGAAAATATTACCACAATATTTATAGAAAATATTACTACAATATTTATAGAAAGTATTACTACAATATTTATTGAAAGTATTACTACAATATTTATGGAAAAATATTACTACAATATATAGAAAGTATTAATACTATATATATATATATATATATATATATATATATATATAGAAAATATTACTACAATATGTGTAGGGGTGTTGAAGCTGCATAACACAACAATAAGTAAAGTAACAGAACCTAAACTAACTCTGCATTACTAACTGTGCATTATAGTCACATGGTAATATAAATAATATCAGTTTACTCCTTTAAAGGATTCACGTGTTGGTGCCATGCTGTTGAATCACACTCAAAAACGGCTTCGTCTGCGAGCGAGTGACGCAACGTCCTCTTTGTACCGAATTTTTTTGAAGAAACAGAAACAGAAACATGCACTTTTATTAATCCCCTTGGGGAAATTCTTCTCTGCATTTGACCCATCCCTGGATAGGGAGCAGTGGGCAGCCCTGTGACCGGATACATCCGTCTGTGCGTCTGAGCCTCTTAGTCTTGACACATGTCAAGAGGTCACGTGATAACGTTCCCCCGAAAATGAAACTTAAATGTAGGTTTCAACTCTGCTGGAGTGCCGGTGTTCTGGATTTAAATCAAGGCAGAATATCCTGAAATCCCCCAAAAGCTGTGACAACTTGCAAGAAACATCCAAACCAAGAGTGTGAGTACAGATCGTGAGGAGTAGTATAAAACATCAGTCAGTGATGACTGACTTTATATGTTGGAGGAAATGTAACGTGATCTGTGACGCATTGAACGTAGTCGGGGCCGGAAGATGATGGAGGTGGGCCGGCCCAACGCCGTCAGCTTACCGGCATGTGAACATGAATAATAAAGCTCTGTGATGAGAGTGATGTCATGTCCATGTGAACATGAATAACAAAGCTCTGTGATGAGAGTGATGTCATGTTCATGTGTCCATGCTGCTCTGACTCCTCCTCCTTTCAGGGTGGAGCCTGCTGGAGTCCGATGGTTCAGACCAGGTCTGAGGAAGTGTAAGTGTGCTTTGAGTTTGATTCATGAAAACATTCAACCATCTTCAGACTGTGACATCACTCATTCACATCTCTGATGTCATCATCAAAGTGTCAACAGATGAACAGATGATAGATTAATAACTGCAGCTGTATTGTGTCTTGTTCTCTCCATCAGATTCCTGTGAACTCACACTCGACACAAACACAGTACACTGGAGCCTCAAACTGTCTGACAACAACAGGAAGGTGACATGGGTGAAGGAGGAGGATCAGTCATATCCTGATCATCCAGACAGGTTTGACTACTGGCCTCAGCTGCTGTGTAGAACTGGTCTGACTGGTCGCTGTTACTGGGAGGTCGAGTGGAGAGGAGGAGTTTCTATATCAGTGAGTTACAGAGGAATCAGCAGGAGAGGAGACAGTGGAGACTGTGTGTTTGGATGGAATGATCAGTCCTGGAGTCTGGAGTGTTATGATGGTGTTTACTCTGTCCGTCACAATAAGACAGTAACACCCATCTCCTCCTCCTCCTCCTCCTCCTCCTCCTCCTCTGGTAGAGTAGCAGTGTATGTGGACTGTCCTGCTGGCTCTCTGTCCTTCTACAGAGTCTCCTCTGACACACTGATCCACCTCCACACCTTCAACACCACATTCACTGAACCTCTTTATCCTGGGTTTGGGTTCAGGTTCTGGTCTGGTTCCTCAGTGTCTCTGTGTTCTCTGGAGGATTGAGAGTCTCCTCCTGGTAGAGAAACGTTCTCTCTGCTGTCCAGATAGTTCAGCCTGTACAGGATCACACAGCTGATGTTAGTTAGAACCAAACTGAGGTTCTACCCAGAACCCTTTGCTTCTTCAAGGATTTTTAAAAGCACAGATGAAAAAAAGAGCCAGAAATGTTCTTTATGAACCTCATGAGGAACCCATAGTGAGTTCTACATAGAACCCTCGGTTCCTGGAGGATCTTGGTTGCACCCTTAGAAGGTGGAAATGTTCTGCATAGAACGTCCAGAGAAGATTTTAGGCAAAACCGTTCCACCATATGAGGGTTCTCTGTAGAACCTTTGGGTGGAAACTTTCTCATGTGGTTCTGGGTAAAACTCTTTATGCTGTGTTCTATGTAGAACCCTCTGAAAGGGAACCTTTAGGTTAGCTAAAATGCTAAAATGCTACTTCCATGTTATAATGATGCAATAACACGCTGTTTATTATATTATCGCTCTCTGAAAGAGTTTAATCTGCATAAAGCTTTTACGTTTGATAATGAAGAACCTTCTTCTGTAGTTTTACATCATAGTTCTGAACGTAGCTCTTTTATTGGTAACGTGTGTTCTTTCATCGTGACGATGCTTCTGTTGCTTCAATAAAAGATTTGACTCAACGTTCTGTGTCGCCACAGTTCTTCAGGTCCTTCAGCTCAGAGTAGAGTCTGATGACCGGAACCCACCAGAACAAGCCTTCCTGTTTGTGTTCCACTGGAATATGAGATCACATGAATATGAGGTCACATGAATATGAGGTCACATGAATATGAGGTCACATGAATATGAGATTACATGAATATGAGATCACATGAATATGAGGTCACATGACTATGAGATCACATGAATATGAGGTCACATGAATATGAGATCACATGAATATGAGATCACATGAATATGAAATCATTTGAATATGAGATCACATGAATATGAAATCATTTGAATATGAGATCACATGAATATGAAATCACATGAATATGAGATCACATGAATATGAAGTCACATGAATATGAGATCACATGAATATGAGGTCACATGAATATGAAATCATTTGAATATGAGATCACATGAATATGAGATCACATGAATATGAGGTCACATGAATATGAAATCATTTGAATATGAGATCACATGAATATGAGATCACATGAATATGAGGTCACATGAATATGAGATCACATGAATATGAGATCACACAAATATGAGATCACACGAATATGAGATCACATGAATATGAGATCACTTGAATATGAGATCACATGGATATGAGGTCACATGAATATGAGGTCATATGAATATGAGATCACATGAATATGAGATCATTTGAATATGAGATCATGTGAATATGAGATCATATGAGATCACATGAATATGAGATCATATGAGATCACATGAATTTGAGATCATATGAGATCACATGAATAATAGATCACACGAATATGAGATCACATGAATATGAGATCATATGAATCTATGATCACATGAATATGAGATCACATGAATATGAGATCACATGAATATATTTATATTTAATATATTTCTCTGGTTTCTGCTCGTCATCGCAGTTTCAGAGATCTTTTACTAATATATTTAAACATAAATAAATATATATAAATAAATATAAATATTCATATATAACACAAACACAGGACTTTACTTCACATTAGTTATATTTCATGTCTCAGATTTTCATTATTTTACATATTTAATACCTTTTTGTGAATTTGATTGAATAATTTCTGTTTCAAAATATTTAAACATGGAGTCACTCGTACACCGCGCCTTCATCATCATCCTCATCATCAGTCGTCACCACCAGCGCGTCATCGCCGCGTCATCACCTCCCACCCCGCCCCTCAGTCTCCTCTCCTCTCGACAGGCTGCACGATGGAGCTCGCGAATAAGGTACGAACATCTTCATCTTCATCACATTTCACGACTCTTCTTCATGTCCGCAGCCCGGGGTGTGTTCGTGTCGCGGGCCGGGGCCGCCCGCCGGGGGTTCGTGTGAGAATGACGCGCGTGCGTGTGAATGCGTGTGCGTGTCGGGCCGCATCACGACGGAGGATCATATGAATACATGTATGATCATAAGCATCAGAGAGATCACTGCGCGAGCAGCGTCTGCTCTTCATCCATGCAGCAGTATTATTATTATCGGTATTATTGGTGTCTATGTCGTCATCGCACTGATGGAGATCATCAATATAAAAGGTTATTGATCAGGTTGCTGCGGGGGATTAAGCCCTGAACGCTGCCTGCAGGAGACCTGCAGCAAAAACAAACGTTTCAGCTGCTGCGTGTGCGCGTGAGACACATTCCTCCTGTGCGTGTGTGTGTGTGTGTGTGTGTGTGTGTGTGTGTGTGTGTGTGTGTGTGTGTGTGTGTGTGTGTGTGTGTGTGTGTGTGTGTAAAATGGCAGCCGGAGGAGGATTTCCTCTCAGGTCGGGACGCTGCAGCTGCAGATGATGATGATGATGATGATGTTGTTGTTGCGGGTCTAACCGGATCTGGTTTTAAGGATCCTCATGGTCCGACCTGCTCCCGTTATTTAACCAGTAGTAACCAGTATTACCAGTAGTAACCAGTATTAACCAGTAGTAACCAGTAGTAACCGGTAGTAACCGGTAAGAAGCTGCTTTCATCCTCAGCTGTAAAATGGAGACCAACAGTCTGTAGTATCCTGCTCAAATATTACTCGTATAAATATACTACAATAAAATATTACTGATATACATTACTGCAAAATTATTATAAAACATTACTGCAAAATTATTATGAATACAATAGTACTAAAGTACCACCAGTACTAAAGTACCACCAATCAATATTGCTGAAATATTAATGCAAAATATTACTACAATATATATATATATATATATATAATATTACTACAATATGTACAGAAAGTATCACTACAATATTTATAAAAAATATTACTACAATATTTATAGAAAATATCACTACAATATTTATAGACACTATTACTACAATATTTATAGAAAGTATTACTACAATATATATAGAACATATTAATACAATATTTATAGAAAGTATTACTACAATATTTATAGAAAATATTACTACAATATATATTGAAAATATTACTACAATATTAATTACATTCAGATTGAACTCTATACCACCAAATCAACAAAACTAGTATTATATATACTGATATAATGTTATTTGGTTGGTACATGAACCTGCAGACAGCATTAGTTACAAACGCCAAGATTAATAATATCATCAGAAGATAATAATATATTCATGATTTTTTTGTTTTTGTTTCAAATGTAACAATCTCTAAATATCTCTTTGACTTGAGGACAGTAGAAGTAAACAGTAAAGACACAAAAGAACAACTTAGATCGTATTGTGATAATGAGACGATATTATAATAATAATAATAATAATAATAATAATAATAATAATAATAATAATAATAACAATAATAATAATAACTGATACTGACCACTCTCATAATACTAATTTCTTTGAATTTATTTTATTGAATAAAAATGTATCCTATAATCTTTCAATACTATTGTAATAACAGTGTGTGTGTGTGTGTGTGTGTGTGTGTGTGTGTGTGTGTGTGTGTGTGTGTGTGTGTGTGTGTGTGTGTGTGTGTGTGTATACACACACATATACATATATATATATATCACTTTATCATTCACCTGGTGCAATATTATTACGTATATTACGTGTATTTACGTGCAATACGTTTAAGTACTTTTCTATTCAGTCTGTATATTAATATTCTCTACTGTTTTACTGCTCATTTATATTTATTTATATTACTTGTTTCTACTGTATTATTCTTCTTTTTATTCTTTTTATTCACTTGTGAGCAAGGCTGCTGTAATCCTGTAATTTCCCCACTGAGGGACTAATAAAGGATTATCTTATCTTATCTTATCTTATCTTATATATATATATATATATATATATATATATATATATATATATTATGATGTACAAACAAATATTTTATTGGGTGGTTGTTGAAATATGAGAGGAAATATTGATCAGTTTGTTTGACCGCAGTCTGTCTGTTCATCTTAATTCATAAACCGGTTAATAAACATCCTGCAGAGGAAATTGAATAATAAATATTCATCATCATGTAGTTACCAACATTCTCTTCATCAGTGTCATTAACCCCAACGACCCCAACGACCAACGAATCCAACGACCAACGACCCCCAACGACCCCAAAGACCCCATAGACCCCATAGACCAACCACCCCATCGACTTCAACGGCCCCAAAGACTACAATGACCCAGACGACCCCAACGACCAACAACCCCAACAACCCCAACATCCCCAACGACTCCAATGACTCCAACGACCAACGACAGATTGAACTCTGTCATTGGTCGTTGGTTGACAGACCCAGACGACCAACGACTTCAACGACCAACAACCAACGACCAACAACCAACATTTTATGAATGAATATAAACATCTGTTATCTCGTTCTGTCTGCAGCTGGTGGCTCAAGGTCAGTTCCGGATGCTGAAGGTTCCTCTGGGCTTCATTAAGGCCTTACAATGGGTGAGTCCACCACACCACCATCACACCATCACACCAACACACAATCACACCAAACCACCAACACACAATCACACCAACACACAATCACACCATCACACCAACACACAATCACACCATCACACCAACACACAATCACACCAACACACAATCACACCATCACACCAACACACAATCACACCAACACACAATCACACCAAACCACCAACATACAATCACACCAACACACAATCACACCATCACACCAACACACAATCACACCAACACACCAAACCACCAACATACAATCACACCAACACACAATCACACCAACACACCAACACACAATCACACCAACACACCAACACACAATCACACCAACACACCAAACCACCAACATACAATCACACCAACACACCAACACACAATCACACCAACACACAATCACACCATCACACCAACACACAATCACACCAACACACCAAACCACCAACATACAATCACACCAACACACCAACACACAATCACACCAACACACAATCACACCATCACACCAACACACAATCACACCAACACACCAAACCACCAACATACAATCACACCAACACACCAAACCACCAACATACAATCACACCATCACACCAACACACCATCACACCATCACACCAACACACAATCACACCATCACACCATCACACAATCACACCAACACACCAAAATACAAGCAGTAAAGACGTGTGCCCACTCTCTCCCTCCTTATTCTGACAGAAGCTCAAAGTCTCAATGTTTTTCACAAAATGTTTCCAAAACACACACACACACACACACACACACACACACACACACACACACACACACACACACACACACACACACACACACACACACACACAGTGCCAAGTAGAGATTGGACAGAAAGTCTGACTGTGACCATCTGCTCCATGAGTGTTTTGTCCTCTTCTTCCGATGATGATGATGATGATGATGATGAAGATGAAGGCTGCAAGATACTCAAATGTAGATGTGAAGACTTCCTGAGCCCCAGACCCTCGTAGGCCACAGATCCCCATGGGCCCCAGACCGTCAGAGCCCCAGAGCCTCAGAACTTAATTGATCCTCAGACCCCCCTGTTATATAATAACATTTAAGAATAATATGTTGTCTCCTCCTCCAGTTCTTCGCCATCTTTGCCTTCTCCACCTGTGGCAGTTATTCTGGGATGTTCCGGATGGCGGTGGAGTGTAAGAACCGGACAGAGAGCGACCTGAATATCGAGGTGGAGTTTGAGTATCCGTTCAGGTCAGTGCAGCACTAATCACTCTAATCAATCACTCTGGTCAATCATTCTAATCACTCTGATCGTTAATTAATCACTCTGATCACTCTGATCACTCTAATCTGATTGATCACTCTAATCAACCTAAGTACCTATGTATTTATGTACTTATATCAGTATTGATACTCATGTACCTATGTCAGTACTTATGTACTTATGTACTTATGTCGGTAGACACCCGGATGTTTCCTCTGAGGATCAATAAATAATAATAAATGTTGCCGTATGAAACGCCGTCAGAGCTACGTGGCTAACGTTGAGGCTCCTCCCCCTCTCAGACTCCACCAGGTGTACTTCGACGCCCCCACCTGTAAGGGCCAGGACACGGAGCGCCTCTTCCTGGTGGGCGACTACTCTTCCTCAGCAGAGTTCTTCGTCACCATCGGCGTCTTCGCCTTCCTCTATTCCACGGCGGCGCTCGGCATCTACGTCTTCTTCTACGACAAGTACAAAGAGAACAACAAGGGCCCGCTGATCGTACGTCCGCCGCCGACCTCTGACCTCTGACCTCCGACCTCTGGGAGACGTGTCTCTCACTGTGTGTGTGTGTGTGTGTGTGTGTGTGTGTGTGTGTGTGTGTGTGTGTGTGTGTGTGTGTAGGACCTGGGGGTCACCGCCGTGTTCTCCTTCATGTGGTTGGTGAGTTCGGCTGCTTGGGCCAAAGGTCTGTCCGACGTGAAGACCGCCACCGACCCGGCTCAAGTCATCACTCTGATCTCGGCCTGCGAGGCCGACAGGAAGAACTGCCGTGAAGTCCATGACCCGGTCATGTCCGGACTCAACACCTCCGTGGTAAGACCATGAGGATAGGTCTGATGGGGTTTGATGGGGTCTGGGGAGGTCTGATGGGGTTTGGTGGGGTCTCATGGGGTCTGGTGAGGTTTCATGGGGTCTGATGGGGTGTAATGGGGTCTTATGGGGTCTGCTGAGGTTTCATGGGGTCTGATGGGGTGTAATGGGGTATTATGGGGTCTGGTGAGGTTTCATGGGGTCTGATGGGGTGTAATGGGGTCTCATTGGGTCTGGTGAGGTTTCATGGGGTCTGGTGGGGTCTGATGGGGTCTGGGGCGGTCTGATTAGGTCTCATGGGGTCTGGGGAGGTATAATGGGGATGTAATGGAGTCTCATTGGGTCTGGTGAGGTTTCATGGTGTCTGATGGGTTCTGGTGTAGTCTGATTAGGTTTCATGGGGTCTTGAGTTTCAACGTTCTGAAACTAAACGTATTAAGACGAATCTGAGCTTCAGGACCAAATGTCATTAAATCAAACCGCACCAGGATGTGAGTCCACATGGACGACGGAGACAAAGATGTTTTTATTGATCACAGTTTATCTGATCGTCACTGGATTCAGACGGAGGTGGATTCGAACATGTGGACCTGAGGTCTGGACCAGTAGTTAGTATTTAAAGATTCAGACTTTAGTTTCACTGCTCGAGTTCAGACGTTTAAAACATCCGTCATCTTTAATAAGAAGTCAGTGTTTATATATATGTATATATATATATATATATATACATATATATAACGTAATGATACAATATATTATTATATTAATGCTCCTGTCCTCCTGCAGGCGTTCGGCTTCATTAACCTGATCCTGTGGGCCGGGAACCTGTGGTTCGTCTTTAAGGAGACGGGCATCATCGCCCCCTTCATGCGAGCTCCGCCTCCTCAGGAGAAACCTGCCGCGCCAGACGCTTACGGCCAGCAGGGGGCGTACGAACAAGACCCGTACGCCGGCAACCAGGGAGGCTACCAGCCCGAGTACAGCCAGCAGGGATACAACCAGGTGAGTCTAGACAGAGAGAAACATCTATATATATATATATATTATATATTATATTAGTTTAGAGAAAACATCTAAACTCATATCAGAATATTATATTATATTATATTATATTCTAAAGTAAATTGGCGGATAAATTCTGATGATGTACATTTAAAAACATCTAGAAACTAATGTACCTTCTTTTATTGAATCCTCAGACGTGTAAGTCTTGTTTTTATCGGTTAAATAAATGGTGGCAGTCACGTGACTAGGTCACATGACCACATCCTCTTTTCCTATGTCCATGTCATGTGATTGCCGCTGTGTTTCCTGCAGGAGGCGGAGTTCGGGCAGGCGGCGCCAACCTCCTTTTCCAATCAGATGTGAACAGACAGGAAGCAGGTGAGTCAGACAGGAAGTGGAAGCGAGGGTCACTCCCTTATTGGTCCGTTCAATTCATTTATTCAAGGCACTTTAAACGAGACATGATCAATAAACCTGATCATCCCAGTTTATCAGTTCCAGTTCATTCTTGAGGGGTTAGGGGCTAGGAGGGGTTAAGGGTATGAGGGTTAGGGTTCCTGTTGGTCAGGGTTCCTGTTGGTCAAGAGCTTATGAGGGTCAGGGTTCCTGTTGGTCAAGAGCTTATGAGGGTTAGGGTTCCTGTTGGTCAAGAGCTTATGAGGGTCAGGGTTCCTGTTGGTCAAGAGCCTATGAGGGTTAGGGTTCCTGTTGGTCAGGGTTCCTGTTGGTCAAGAGCCTATGAGAGTTGGGGTTCCTGTTGGTCAGGGTTCCTGTTGGTCAAGAGCCTATGAGGGTTAGGGTTCCTGTTGGTCAAGAGCCTATGAGGGTTAGGGTTCCTGTTGGTCAGGGTTCCTATTGGTTAGGGTTCCTGTTGGTCAGAAGCCTATGAGGGTTAGGGTTCCTGTTGGTCAAGAGCCTATGAGCGTTAGGGTTCCTGTTGGTCAGGGTTCCTGTTGGTCAGAAGCCTATGAGAGTTATGGTTCCTGTTGGTCAGGAGCCTATGAGGGTTAGGGTTCCTGTTGGTCAGGAACCTTTGAGGGTTAGGGTTCCTGTTGGTCAAGAGCCTATGAGCGTTAGGGTTCCTGTTGGTCAGGGTTCCTGTTGGTCAAGAGCCTATGAGGGTTAGGGTTCCTGTTGGTCAGGGTTCCTGTTGGTCAAGAGCCTATGAGAGTTGGGGTTCCTGTTGGTCAAGAGCCTATGAGGGTTAGGGTTCCTGTTGGTCAAGAGCCTATGAGGGTTAGGGTTCCTGTTGGTCAGGGTTCCTGTTGGTTAGGGTTCCTGTTGGTCAGAAGCCTATGAGGGTTAGGGTTCCTGTTGGTCAAGAGCCTATGAGCGTTAGGGTTCCTGTTGGTCAGGGTTCCTGTTGGTCAGAAGCCTATGAGAGTTATGGTTCCTGTTGGTCAGGAATCTATGAGGGTTAGGGTTCCTGTTGGTCAGGGTTCCTGTTGGTCAAGAGCTTATGAGGGTCAGGGTTCCTGTTGGTCAAGAGCTTATGAGGGTTAGGGTTCCTGTTGGTCAAGAGCTTATGAGGGTTAGGGTTCCTGTTGGTCAGGGTTCCTGTTGGTTAGGGTTCCTGTTGGTCAGGAGCCTATGAGAGTTGGGGTTCCTGTTGGTCAGGGTTCCTGTTGGTCAAGAGCCTATGAGGGTTAGGGTTCCTGTTGGTCAAGAGCCTATGAGGGTTAGGGTTCCTGTTGGTCAGGGTTCCTGTTGGTTAGGGTTCCTGTTGGTCAGAAGCCTATGAGGGTTAGGGTTCCTGTTGGTCAAGAGCCTATGAGGGTTAGGGTTCCTGTTGGTCAGGGTTCCTGTTGGTCAGAAGCCTATGAGAGTTATGGTTCCTGTTGGTCAGGAGCCTATGAGGGTTAGGGTTCCTGTTGGTCAGGAACCTTTGAGGGTTAGGGTTCCTGTTGGTCAGGAGCCTATGAGGGTTAGGGTTCCTGTTGGTCAGGAACCTTTGAGGGTTAGGGTTCCTGTTGGTCAGGAGCCTATGAGAGTTATGGTTCCTGTTGGTCAGGAGCCTATGAGGGTTAGGGTTCCTGTTGGTCAGGAACATTTGAGGGTTAGGGTTCCTGTTGGTCAGGAGCCTATGAGGGTTAGGGTTCCTGTTGGTCAGGAGCCTATGAGGGTTAGGGTTCCTGTTGGTCAGGAACCTATGAGAGTTATGGTTCCCGTTGGTCAGGGTTCCTGTTGGTCAGGAGCCTATGAGGGTTATGGTTCCTGTTGGTCAGGGTTCCTGTTGGTCAGGAGCCTATGAGGGTTATGGTTCCTGTTGGTCAGGAACCTTTGAGGGTTAGGGTTCCTGTTGGTCAGGAACCTTTGAGGGTTAGGGTTCCTGTTGGTCAGGAGCGACGATGTCGTGACAAAACGTTCCATTTGTCACATTATCGTATATTTTCATCTCGTTTGCGTCGAAACTAAATATTTTTCATCACAGTTTTTGTTGATGAAACCATCAGCAATATTTGTATTATTGTTATATTTTTGTTTTCGTTTCCTTTACAGGAAACGCCGGAGTGAACCACCAGTGGGTCGCCTGCAACCTACCCACAATGCAACACTCCTGTCTGCAGAGTGAATGGGGGGGGGGGGGGGGGTTAGATGTCCTCGATAAGGAATTAATGCGTTATTCATATTAAAGAACATAACCTGTGGACAGAATGTGTTTGTGTTGTAAAGATATCACTTTGAACAAATTATATAGACTCAACTGTTTCTTCATGTTTCCTCTTGAACCCAAGGATCTGCCCCGCCCCCTCGTTGTATGCCCCGCCCCCCCAGGATCAACGCCGGCCAATCATGAAGCTGTTCAGACCGGGTTCACGAATCAGATCCAGACTACGACCAGATGAATCAAACTGGATCAAACTGGATCCCGCGTCCGCCGACATCCCCTCCCAGCTGTTCGCCGTTTGTCTTGCTGCATGTAAATATCGACACAGGAAGTGATGTCACAGCGGAGACGCGGTGAATCCAGTCTGGACTGCAGCTTCATGGTGACTGGATCCAAAATGGCTCCCGGTCGTTACAGTTTTGCACCGTTTTGTGTGTCTGTTATCTGCTGCAGCGACCGAGGAGGAGAGCCGGCCGCTCCGACGTCCGAATAATTAATAATCAATAAGAAATAAGAAACACAGCGTTCAGCTTTATAAACGGACCCAAAACCTTCAAACGTCACAAATAAAACGACGAGGACTCGATTAGAAACTAGAACTTCTATAAACAACTAATACAAGGACTAGTTTCTGATCTGTTTGGTGATTTTAAACAAATCCGTTAAAGTTTCAGATGAATTCTTTCGTTCAAATCTCTAGACGGACGTTTGTGTTTTGTTCCCGGTCTTCTCCTCGGCTCTCAGCCAATCAGCAGCACCGTGAGCTAGTTTTATTGTAAAAGTGTTTCTGGAAAGTTTCTTCTTCTTCTTCTTCTTCTTCTTCTTCTTCTTCTTCTTCTTCTTCTTCTTCTTCTTCTTCTTCTTCTTCTTCTTCTTCTTCTTCTTCTTCTTCTTCTTCTTCGCTGGTTTTGTTTGTTTGTTGGGAAAGTGAAGCAGTTCTTCCTCCGCATGATGACGTGTTTCCTGCTCGTGTTGTTCAGTAACTGATGATCAGTGTGATTCTACTTCCTGTGTGTGTGTGTGTGTGTGTGTGTGTGTGTGTGTGTGTGTGTGTGTGTGTGTGTGTGTGTGTGTCAATACTTCTTTTATTTTCTAATTTCCTCCTTTGCCACATTTTGATCTCCTCTTTTCTCTTCTTCCTCATATTTTGTCCTTAATCTCAACTTCCTCCTCCTCCTCCTCTATCTGTGATGTAACTTCCTGTGTAATGATATTCTAATCAGCATCAGTATCCATGGCGACGGTGTTGACAGTGACAATGATGTGTGTAAGTTGTTGCTATGGAGACCCCCCTACCCTCCCCCGCTGTGTTTATTCAATGGAAAGTTTCAATAAACTACAAAGTCTGAGTCCGTTAACGAGTGAACTGATGAATCAATTCATTAATATGTTAAAGAGTGAATTATGAATGAACAAATTAATGTTACAGATGAGACAAAATAACAACATTAGACAGAAACATAACTCTAAAGAGGAGGTTCCACAGTGTTGACCGGTGTAAAGAGGAGGTTCCACAACGTTGACCAAAGTAAAGAGGAGGTTCCACAGTGTTGACCAATGTAAAGAGGAGGTTCCACAGTGTTGACCAAAGTAAAGAGGAGGTTCCAAAGTGTTGACCGGTGTAAAGAGGAGGTTCCATAGTGTTGACCAAAGTAAAGATGAGGTTCCACAGTGTTGACCGGTGTAAAGAGGAGGTTCCATAGTGTTGACCAAAGTAAAGAGGAGGTTCCACAGTGTTGACCGGTGTAAAGAGGAGGTTCCACAGTGTTGACCGGTGTAAAGAGGAGGTTCCATAGTGTTGACCAAAGTAAAGAGGAGGTTCCACAGTGTTGACCAACGTAAAGAGGAGGTTCCACAGTGTTGACCAACGTAAAGAGGAGGTTCCACAGTGTTGACCAACGTAAAGAGGAGGTTCCACAGTGTTGACCAAAGTAAAGAGGAGGTTCCACAGTGTTGACCAAAGTAAAGAGGAGGTTCCACAGTGTTGACCAACGTAAAGAGGAGGTTCCACAGTGTTGACCAACGTAAAGAGGAGGTTCCACAACATTGACCAACGTAAAGAGGAGGTTCCACAACGTTGATCAACGTAAAGAGGAGGTTCCACAGTGTTAACCGGTGTAAAGAGGAGCATCCACAACGTTGACCAAAGTAAAGATGAGGTTCCACAGTGTTGACCGACGTAAAGAGGAGGTTCTACAACGTTGACCAAAGTAAAGAGGAGGTTCCACAGTGTTGACCGACGTAAAGAGGAGGTTCTACAACGTTGACCAAAGTAAAGAGGAGATTCCACAGTGTTGACCAACGTAAAGAGGAGGTTCCACAGTGTTGACCAACGTAAAGAGGAGGTTCCACAGTGTTGACCGGTGTAAAGAGGAGGTTCCACAGTGTTAACCGGTGTAAAGAGGAGGTTCCACAACGTTGACCAATGTAAAGAGGAGGTTCCACAGTGTTAACCAACGTAAAGAGGAGGTTCCACAGTGTTGACCGGTGTAAAGAGGAGGTTCCACAGTGTTGACCGGTGTAAAGAGGAGGTTCCACAGCGTTGACCAACGTAAA